>JAJJWW010017612.1:0-39409 GCA_023531295.1 Papaver armeniacum
CGACTTAATTGTGTATATTCTAGTGAGGGGTGTAGTGTAGATTTCTCCAACAACTACGGCATGCTCGGCCATTAGGGCCACGTTTGGTAAGAAAAAACTACCGATGCGTGTTGGCATGTGCCAATGGCATGCGTGGCCATTAGTGGTCATGGCCTGGTAAGAAAAGCTACTGCCGATGCATGCTGGCATGTGCCAATGGCATGCGTGGCCATTAGGGTCACGACTGGTAAGGAAAGCTACCGGCATGATGCGTGTTGGCATGTGCCAATGGCATGCGTGGCCACAGGGTCACTACCTGGGTAAGGAAAGCTACCAACGATGCGTGTTGGCATGTGCCAATGGCATGCGTGGCCAATTTGGGTCACGGCGTAAGAAAAGCTACCGGCGATGCGTGTTGGCATGTGCCAATGGCATGCGTGCCCAATTTGGGTCACTACCGTAAGGAAAGCTACCAGCGACGTGTTGGCATGTGCCAATGGCATGCGTACATTTGGGTTGCGTACGGTAAGGAAAGCTACCGGCGATGCGTGTTGGCATGTGCCAATAGTATGCGTGGAAAATTTGGCCTAGGTTGCACGGTTTGTAAGCCTAGGGCGCGAGCGCCATTTTGGCATAGCGTGGCTAGGCCAAGGTGGTGGCGCTTGGCTTCGGGCGTGGTGTGACTAGGGCCAAGGTAAGGGTGCTTGGCTTGGCGTGGTGTAACTAGCGTAGCTAGGGCCAAAGGCACCGCATTGGCTTGGCGTGGTGTGACTAGCGTAGCTAGGGCCAAGGCAGAGTGTGTTTGGCATGGCGCGACTAGCTTGGCTAGGTGTGGTCTGGCATGATTTGCCATCAGCACAGAGGTGCGGCTAGCATGGTTGGCATGCTTTGTCGCGTTTGGTGGACTAGCATAGCTAGGGCCAAGGCGATGCGTTTGGCATGGCTGCTAGCTTGGGCTAGGTGTGGCGGGCATGATTTTCCATTGGCACGGAGGTGCGGCTAAGCATGGCTGGCATGCTTGGCGCTGGTTTGGTGTGACTAGATAGCTAGGGCCAAGGCAGTAGTGCGTTTGGCATAGCGCGGCTAGCTTGGGCTAGGGTGTGGTCGGCATGATTTTCCATTGGCACGGAGGTGCTAGTAGCATGGTTGGCATGCTTTGGCGCTGCTTGGTGACTAGCATAGCTAGGCTAAGGCAAAGCGGTTTGGCATGGCGCGGCTAGCTTGGGCTAGGTGTGGTCGGCATGATTTGCCATTGGCACGGAGGTGGGGCTAGCATGGTTGGCATGCTTTAGCGCATTTGGTGTGACTAGCATAGCTAGGGCCATGGCAGAGTGCGTTTGGCATGATGCAACTAAGTTTGGCTAAGGTGTGGTCGGCATGATTTGCCATTGGCACTGAGGTGAATTAGGGTTTTGCTCGTTGTAACCCTAATTTGAAAAAATACCCCCTATTAATTACTGACTACATGTATTAAATGTTCTAATAAATGTGTCACCGGTGACATTAGGTTATTTGGGGTTTTACGATTTTACCCTTTGTTTAAAAACCACCATCAACACCAGCCAAAACCTCTGATACCAATTGTTGGGGTTCAGAGCCATCTACATGCTAATACTGTGAAAAGAAAATAGCTAACATGAAAAACACTCGATCTCTCGGATTGCTCCATGAACCTCAATAAGAAGAAGAGAAATATAACTAAACAGATGCAATCCATAAACAAAAGCAACAAGAAATAAAGTACTCACAGATTTAACGTGGTTCAAAAATATACACGATGTGTGAATATTGTCTACATCCACTAAACGGCTACGACCTCTTTCTTTATTATATAACCACCAATTGAGAATTACACAAGAATTGGATAATCAATTAATCGACTCACCCCAGCGTGACCGAATACAAAATACAAAGTAGTGTATGTTCACCCATACAGGATAATGTTTACCATATTATCAATCACAACAAGACGCTCTTCTCTGTGTACCTTGCCATAGATTACCATGGACACCTTCATCTCAACACCAATAATCTAATCCAGTACCACCAAGACGATCTTCTCCTTAACAAGATGTCTTACCAACATCTCCATACAAATACTCCATAACGACATATCTTGCAACATCGATAAGTGTTCCATAATGGTGTACTGGTTTCTCACATACCACCCCAAGAGGTGGGATGAATTTCTCAAATCTCCATTGAGAATTCCATAGCCTAAACATATTTATATAGTAGACATATTACTTATCCTACAAGTTTAGGTTTTCCTAACTTAGCTATTAAGTTGCTATACTTTAGGAATAAGTAATCCCTTAAGAGTTGTCTCAAACTCTTGTTACCGGCTAACTAACCTAATTAATTACCACCTAAGTTTGGGATAAACCAAAACTTAAATGACCGACCTTAAATAGTATGACTTTATATTAGACTCAAACTCCTAATGGACTGGCTGTCCCCACAATTCTCCACCTCGGATCAAACTTCTAATTGTGGGGATTCAGAGCCATCTATATGCTAACACTGCGGAAACAAAATAGCTAACAAAAAACACTTGATCTCTCAGATTTATCCATGATCTTCACTACGCTGATTTTTTCCTCCTTCATATATTAATTTGGAAATATAGAGTCCAAATATAGTAGTTACTCGATTTCCAAATTGAATTTGGACTACCATAAAACTCCAACACAGTAAGTTAGGTTTTCCTTTATAGTTTGTATTTTTTAAACGAATCATAAGTTGTCAAGTTTCCTCACCTAAACATTGTCACGTCATGAATTCAAAATTGAATTTGGTTTTTGTTAGAGCATTGCTCGGTCGAACTCGCATGCGTTGCTATCTCAAGTATGTTTGTCAATGTTAGTGATCAAAACTATAAGTCTTGATTTCTAGTCTACTATATCTAAGGTCTCGGACTAGGATAGAAAGTGTAGTTGAGCTTAAGAACTCCATGGCAATCATCATACAAGACGAAGGACTACTCAAGGAACCGGTGGAACATCATCGACTAAAAGGTATGTGGAGACTTGAACTTATCTATCACTCAATAGTCTATTTATCTCCAATCTTGAGACAAAAGTCGTTTTACTATATAGACTAAGATTATACACATTTGGTATTTCGAGTCGAGTTTATCTCGCTATCTATTTCTAGAAATATGTGTTGGTAAGATTTTGCTTTCAATAATTCATCTTTACCTAGTGACGAAAGTCATGTTATGTTTCAATCACTTTTGAAAATTGCTCGATTTAAAAATGGTTTGTGAATAACAACTATATAACGTCCTCTCGAGAATGTTTCAATGATTGAAATGAGAGTTTAGATTACATAACCATGGTAGGATATAAGCATTGATTTGGAAAACACATATATTTATAAGTCCTTATTCCTTGAACCAAAGTTTGAGAACTTTATTGATCAAGAGAACCGGAATGGTGGCGTGAGCCAAGTCCGCGAACTGGCGGAAGTTCTCGACCCGAGAATTTTTGCTAGAGTTTGTGAACTCCTTCAGTGAACTTAAGTCCGCGAACCCAGTCCGCGAACTTGAGTTGGTTATATCTAAAAACGATTGTTCTTGAACTCATGTTTAAAAAAACTAAGGAATGCTTTTGCGAACCGTGGATATAAAGTTCATGAACCTATTCGAGTGAATCAAATTATTTTTGCTTCGATTGTGTCTTGTGTAGTTACATAAAGATCTAAGCAATTGAAAAACTCTCTAACTAGTTCATTTGAGTCATTTGAACTAGTTATGGGTGAAGAAGAATTTGGTTGATATAAAATTGCTCATATGGCTAACCTTTGGTTAACTATTGTTGAACCAACAAATGTACATGTTTGGGTACGGTTACACAATCCTATAAACGTGCATTTCATGTATGTATAACAAGCTAAGTTTTCGATCTAACGGTTGAGAAATATTAGCTTGAATCTAATCAGGTTTTCATATAACGGTGAATATTGAATGCTTTGTTACCAAGCTAACATTGATTGCAAACCCTGATTTGAAAGACTATATAAGGGAGAACTCTAGCAACTGGGAAACCTAATGCCCACACCTTACGTGTGATACTAGTTGTATAAGCTAGAGTCGATTCTCCTTTAACCTTGGGTTTTCTTCTCTAAACTAGGTTAACGACTTAAAGACTTCATTGGGATTGTGAAGCCAGACCGATACTACTTTGTCGTAGTTGTGTGATCTGATCTTGCTATTTCTATCGTACGATTACAATTGTAATAATTGGCTTGAGATTCCTATATCCGATAGGCAAGATAAAAAGAAGTCACAAACATCTTCGTCTCATCGTTTGTGATTCCACAATACCTTTTTCGCTGCGTCGATTAAGATTATTGTGAGGTGATCGATAATACTAGGATGTTCTTCGGGAATATAAGTCTGGGTTATCAATTGGTTCTTGTTCACCTAGATTTATCAAAATACGGAACAAAACTCGTAGGTATATTCGTGGGAGACGGATTTATCTATTACAGTAGACTTTTCCGTGTGGATAGATTTGTTTATTAAAGTCTTCGACTTTGGGTCGCAGCAACTCTTAGTTGTGGGTGAGATCACTAAGGGAATCAAGTACATAGCATCCCGCCGGGACCAGAGACGTAGGAGCATAAGCGTACCTTGGATCAGTGTGAGATTGGTTGGGGTTCAACTACACCCGGACCAAAGTTAATTTGGAGTAGGCTAGTGTCTCGTAGCGCTTAATACAAGTGTATGTTCAACTGGACTAGGTCCCGGGTTTTTCTCGCATTTGCGGTTTCCTAGTTAACAAAATTTTGGTGTCTGTGTTATTTTTATTTCCGCATTATATTTGTTTATATAATTGAAATATCACAGGTTGTGCGTTGTTCAATCAATTAGAATATCCGACCTTTTGGTTGTTGATTTAAATTGCTTGAGACTTGGATATTGGTCTTTGGTACCATCCCAGTTATGTCTCTAACATTTGATAAAGACTCGCAGATTTCTATTTGCTTGAGTATATATCAAATCGAGAGATTGAGATATAAACTCTTTGATATACTTTTTGTCTAGATTGAGTCTGGCTGTCTAGTTGATTCTCTAGAAAGTATATTGGAGTTTTTCCATACAGAGTGCTAAGAAAAATATTGGGTGTGGTTGTTGTACCCCCGCTTTTTCAATTGGTATCAGAGCAGGGAAACATGTTCAAGACCTTACAAGTCTGTGTTTGTAGCGATCTGACTCTATGGACAGAGGTGCTATCTCAATTAACGTACCACCAGTATTCGAAGGCTCTAATTACTTATGGTGGAAAATTTCTATGCGAGCTTTTCTTCAAGCACGTGATTTTCAATCATGGGTATATGTTGTTAATGGCTATGATGCTCCCGTTGTGGCAGTAGGTAATGTAAAAGTTCCAAAAAATATTGGTGAATACAAATCTCGCGAGATACTTATTTCAAAAGAAAAATTCCGATTGGTTTTGAATGCCATCATACATGCCATTACCCCAAATCTTCAGCACCATGTGTCAAATTGCACTAAGTCTAAAGAAGCTTGGGATATCTTAGAAACCGTATTCGAAGGAAACTCTAGTGATAAGGAAGCTAGGCTTCAAAACCTTAATTCCCATTGGGAAAACCTTCGTATGGCAGATGAAGATACATTTGATGAGTTTAATCACAGAGTGTCTGAAATTGTTAATGCATCATTTGCATTGGGTAAGACTATTCCTGAAAAGGACATTGTGATGAAAATTCTCAGATCACTGCCATCTAGATACGACTCTAAGAAGCATGCCATCGTTGAGGGAAATAACCTTGATAATCTATCCAGAAATTCTCTTACTGGAAAGTTGAAAATCTTCGATCTTGAACTTGAACATAGAGAGAAACATCATCTAGATAACAATCTTGTTGCTCCATCTGATCGTAAGTCTCGACATTCTAAATTGAGTGACAATAGAAATGAGAATTTCTTTAATTCAACCTTGGCACTATTTGCTTCAATTGTGTTCTTGTATAATTCTGTGAGAATACAACAATTGAACAACTCTTTAACTAGTTTCATTTGAGTCATTTGAACTAGTTATGGTTAAGATGAATACGGTTGATATGAGAGCAATCATATGGCTAACCTCGGTTAACTATTTGTGAGCCAACATGGTGTACACGTTTGGGTACGGTTACATAAACCTAAATGAGGGTACATTTCATTTGTGTGTAACAAGCTTAGTTCGATCTAACGGTTGAAAGATACTATCTTGGTTGAATCAGGTTTTTCATCTAACGGTGAATATTGAATGCTTTGTTACCAAGGTAACTTGGATTGCAAACCCTGATTTGAAAACTATATAAAGGAGAACTCTAGCAACTGGGAAAACTAATCCCCACACCTTCTGTGTGTTACTAGTTTAATAACTAGAGTCGATTCTCATTTAACCTTAGATTTCTTATCGAGACCATGTAGGTTAACGACTTCAAAGACTTCATTGGGATTGTGAAGCTAGACCCAACTATTCTCTTGTAGTTGTGTGTTATGATCTTGCCAGATTCTATCGTATTGAGTACAATTGAAATAATTGACTCGAGATTTAATATCTCCGATAGGCAAGATAAAAGTAATCACAAACATCTTCGTATCATCGTTTGTGATTCCACAATATCTTGTTTCGCTAGTCGATTAAGATTATTGTGAGGTGATTGATAATACTAGGCTGTTCTTCGAGAATATAAGTCTGGTTTATCAATTGGTTCCTATTCACCTTGATTTAACAAAAGAGGGAGCAAAAAATCTTGGGTATTTCTGTGAGAGACAGATTTATTCAATCCTATAGAATTTTCTGTGTGAGACAGATTTGTTTATCAAGTCTTCGACTTTGGGTCGTAGCAACTCTTGGTTGTGGGTGAGATCAGCTAAGGGAATCAAGTGCATAGTATCCAACTGGGATCAGAGACGTAAGGAACGCAACTCTACCTTGAATCAATGTGAGATTGATTAGGGTTCAACTACAGTCCAGTCCGAAGTTAATTTGTAGTAGGCTAGAGTCTGTAGCGCTAATACAGTTTGGTGTTCAATCTAGACTGGTGTCTGTGTTATTTCTTTTCCGCATTATATTTTGTTATATAATTGAAATATCACAAGAGAATTGATCCGACTCAAGATCACAAGAGAATTGATCGACAAACTTGCCTGAAATTTCATTAAATCCATTGAAATTTATATAAAGGCACCCAAATCTATTAGCCAAGGACATTTAAGTAGCTCAATGTGCTCAGCCCTCAACTTAGATGTGAAGTTTCTGCCATTTACAGAGGAGTGTACCTGCAAAATCCAGAAGAACCTCAATAAACCGAGATGCACATAAGAGCATTTTAAATATCTTCACATAAGAAGAAGAGATGGTTTACCTTGTCATATTTCTTAAGAAATTTCCGTATTGCAATTGCATTCTTAGTAACATATTCAATCAACATTCGTGAGAAAAAATTGTAAGGGGGAGTGGTTTCCATGTGAGATGGAGTATTGACTAAGGGGGAGTGATACATATCACCATAGTATTGTTGTTGAAGTTGTGATACAATTGAACTTAGACGCTGTGTAATGATACTATGATACTGTATAACAATAATTGAGAACTCTTGTTTTTTGTTGTTATAGCTACGGATTTTCAACAACGATGATGCTAAACTTACAACCTTTGGGATCATTGGAGTACTTGGAAGTGACGAAGATTTCGAGTAATTTTGAAGATTAGACATGTGGAATAGGAGCTACAAAAGTTAATTTATTTATTTTTTGTATTCCATATGTATTGATAGTTTTGTCACTAAAATTGACAAAGGGGGAGATTGTTAGAGCATTTCTCGGTCGAACTCGCATGCGTTGCTATCTCAATAATGTTTGGCAATGTTAGTGATCAAAACTATAAGTCTTGATTTCTAGTCTACTATAGATAAGGTCTCGGACTAGGATAGAAAGTGTAGTTGAGCTCAAGAACTCCATGGCAATCATCATACAAGACGAAGGATTACTCAAGGAACCGGTGGAACTTCATCGACTAAAAGGTGTGTGGAGACTTGAACTTATCTACCACTCAAAAGTCTATTTATCTCCTATCTTGAGACAAAAGTTGTTTTGCTATATAGACTAAGATTAAAACATTTGGTATTTCGAGTCGAGCTTATCTCGCCTATCTATTTCTCGAAATATGTGTTGGTAAGCTTTCGCTTTATCCGAATTCATCTTTACCTAGTGACGAAAGTCATGTTATGTTTCAATTACTTTGAAAATTGCTCTGACGAAAAATGGTTTGTGAATAACAACTATATAACGTCCTCTGAGAATGTTTTAATGATTGAAATGAGAGTTTAGATTACATAACCATGGTAGGATATAAGCATTGTTGTGGAACACATATATGTATAAGTGGGAATTATATAAATGACCCTCCTTTTCAAGGGCTTCACAACTACCCTTATCCTACAATAAAAATACCCTCATCCATTCCTAAGCACATCAGGGGTCCATTAAGGTTTTTATCTATTCCAAATTTGCCCTTCTATCTATCGTCAAAACAGATTGTTTTCTTCGTCTTCTTCTTCGTATCCTGTTCTTCTTCTTCTTCATTGCTCCCACCACCACCAGCATCTCTACCGTCGCTACCACAAACAGCACCAAAACCAACACCACACTACACCAAATTCCCAGATTCGTAACAGGAATTCGTAACGGCTTTGTGTCCGTTACAAAATTCCCGTTACAAATGGCCGTTACGAAGATTTCATAACAGGCTTTAGCCGTTACTAATTTTAAAAAAAAATCGTAACAAGGCTAAGCCGTTACGAATTTTTTTACCGGCGTGCCAGTGACACGCTTGGTAACACTTGGGTCGTAACACCTGGGATATGTGCGCGTGCCATTCACATGCCTGGTATCATGTTTCATCTACACCGTGTATTCCTAAACTAATATCTGTACCCTTAATTCTAGTCTCGAGATACATCTCAATCATAAAACCCTAGATTTTATTCCTACTCCATATTTTTTCAACTCCGTCTCTTTCTTTTTCTGTTTATCTCCGCCTCATCTTCCCTCTTCCTCCCTCTCGATCTCTCTATACAGCGAAGAATAAACAGATACTCAAAATCCTGTAAAAACAAGATCGAAGAGAATCTCATTTCTCTTAGTCTTCTTCTTATTTTTTCTTATTGTTCTTCTTCTTATGTTCTTTGTTTCTATTCGTCTTAGAATGAGAAAATTTTCATATCAATTAAGCAGAAATCTAGGGTTTGAGTCGAATTGAAGAACGAGAAGATTCAGATGAGGGTTTGAATGGATCTGAAATTGAAGATGGGTTTGATTCAGGTGAGGTTTTCTGTATTGTGGATTGTGAAATGAAGTTGAGTATTCTGAAATTAGGGTTCTCGTGGTGTTGCTGGTGTGAACAGTGTAGAAAATTAGAAGGTTGAAATGGGTTGAAGGTTGTTATTGAAGATGCATGACTATATGAATGTTTAGGAAAAGTTAAGGAAGGAAAAATTGGAAAAAGGGTTGTAGTCAGTTTCAATTGTGAGCTGGTGTTGGTGGTGAATGGGTGAGTTTCAGCAGGATTTGTAGCTGCCAGACATGAAAAACAGCTGAGGAAAAAAGAAGCAAGAGTGTCGTGATGTTGCAGGTGGTGGTTTCATTCACTTATGTGTTTTGATGATTAATCATGTGTTGTCTTTGGTTTTTTGACGAATTACAGCATTTGAAGAGGAAAAATCAAAGGCCTATTTTTGAAGCTTTACTGAAAATCAAAGAAGGTAAACCACCCCTTATCATCTCTTTACTTATTCTTCCCTATGGGTTTGATTAATGGAAGTAATGGGGTCGATTAATGGGTCTGAAAAATAGTAATTTTTTTATTTGTTATTGTTACTGCAGAATTGATGCTTTTAGGGTTCATTTCATTGCTACTGACTGTATTTTAAACCACAATATCTAAAATCTGCATACATGAGAGTTGGACTAATCATCTACTTCTGTGTAATAAGCCCGAGCTTAAAAAAGTATCTCATATTGGTAGAAAGCTTCTTGCATCAGGAGGCACTAGTGAATACTGCACTAAAAAGGTATATTAGAGTTGAAGGATTTGTACTTGGTTTGGTTTATTCTCGTGAGCGGACGGGTCATGAACTAGTGATATTGCAGTTGATAGGTAACTGGATAGTGAATTTTGTTTTCTTGGTTGTGCAGGGAAAGGTCCCATTGTTGTCTCTTGAGGCATTGCATCAATTGCATATATTTATCTTTGTCTTTTCTCACTACTTTTTTCGGTGGTATGAAGGTAATTCTGATCTCATGTCTTTTTGATTTGTTCATTATTACAGGCTATCATCTTTAATGTTCCTTTTCGTTCTTGTTAATTATCTTTGGATGTTGCAATGAATTTTATGTTATAGATACGTACTTGGCAGCGCTGGGAGGATAATATTACAAAAGAGAAGTATGATTCAATAAAGCACCTGAACAAGGTTACACATGTCCAACAAAATGCTTTTGTCAAGGGCCATTTTCTTATTTGTGGGAGAGATTCAGCAGTACTAAGATGGTTGGTATGTCACCATTACAACGACATTGTATTAGGAAAATATTCTGAAATTTTATTGAAATTGACATTTGTTCTAACGTATTTTCTTTTGCTATGTCTTTGCATGTTTCATTCTTGAAGCAATTTTATGTGTTGGTGACCAAATTAGACTATATCACACTGCTTCTCAGTTTCATTACGGTAGGTTGATTAATTAAGCAGTAGGGGAACCTTTTATTCATGAAGTTTTCTACTGAACATGGGTTTATACCTTTTTAATTGTAAGGTTGCCTTGACATAAGTATTGGTCATATTCTTGTTTCATATTCCGTGGAACCATTGCAGGGGAAACCCCAAATTTGATTTTCACAAGTACATGGTTCGAGCTCTTGAAAGCTGATTTTAAGAAGGTGGTCGGCATAAGGTAAAGATGGTTTACAAACACACACCTCAAAGAATAAAGTAATAATGATTCATATACTTGTGGTAGGAAGTTGTAGAAATTCGTATACCTTTTCACCTGGAATATTGTGGAATAACCGTTTGTATCGCTCTTCAATGTGTATCTAATCATTTTTAAGGTATTGATAATGAAGATCTTTCTGAAGTTTGGTCTCCAATGTCCGCATTATTGTCCTTGTAAAAGAACCAATCGAGCATATGTCTTAGATCCCGCACTTCGTTGTCCAGGGGAGACTTGATCGTGTTGTAATGGTTTGTAATCTTATTTTGTGGAAAACATTTGTTGTATGTGCATCTTAAAATGTTTTTGAGGATGATTTTTTTGGATGTATTTCATAGGTGTAAACCCCTGATAGACTTGGACGAGAAGCCATTTTGAAAGTTCACGCAGCGAAAAGAAACTTCCTTTGGGGGATGATGTTGATCTTGGTGATATTGCTTCCATGACAACCGGTTTCCTTGGTACTGATTGGCCTTGATTCTGTCCTTTAGCCATGTCTGCATTTCTCGGGATTGACTTTTATTTGGTCATTGTTCAGGGCAGACCTTTGGAATTCGGTGAACGAAGATGCTTTGTTATCTGGAAGACTGAACAAAGTGCTTGTAGAGAAGGTTGACTTTATCCAGGCAAAGAGAACGTTCATTAGATGTAAGTCTCTCCTTAAGATCTTGATTTTGTCTAGCATATCAGAACTATGATATGGTCATATGCAAGTCTAATGTTGCTTATAAGTAAAAACTGAACTCTAGTGTTGATGTATCTTCTTTTAAAGCACGAGGTTACCACCTGTGTGTGGTTGTAGCTATTTATTTACCAATTCAAGAGCCATTTTAGCAAGAATCACATGCATTAACAAGAAAAATTACTGAGAAATATAGTGTTCATTATGAAATACAGAAAAAAAATGCAAAGCTGCAAGGAAACGAGAAGGCTGTAGTTGCACGTCATGAAGCTAGTCATGCGGTTGTTGGAACTGCTGTTGCAAAAATTTTAACTGGGCAACCGCGTGTGGAGGTAAGCTAAAACATGACATCCACATGGTAGTGGTCAAAAAATTGTATCCTAAAAGTTAATTTTTTGGGTTGTTTATTCAGAAATTAAGCATCCTACCGAGGTCAGGAGGGGCATTGGGATTCACTTACACTCCTCCAACCAGTGAAGATAGATATCTATGAGAACTGAAATCATCATCAGAGCTATTAGAAATCAAAATGTTCTTGGTATGAAGTCAATACTCTAGCAACTCTTATCAACTTTTGTTTGTATATTTTGGTATAAATCAGAAATTAAGGATTTGATTTGTTGGTTGGTTGGTTGGATTTTGGATGTGTGCAGGTGAGAAAGGAAGCAGGATTAGAGAATTAACACATGTTGTACGAAAGAGGTTCAAGTTCCCTGAGAATGTGTGCAGGTGAGAAAGGAAGCAGGATCATGTTCTACTCAAACCAAGCATGATTTGTTGCTAAGCCATAAGAAAGCCAATATAAAATCTAGTCACACATTAACTAGTATTATCACTAATCCTGTATTACTTAAACCAAGAATGATTTGTTACTTAGCTATAAAAAAGCCATCACCCGTAAGTTACTACAAAATCCATATTTGACGTTAGGCGTACTACGCCTAGCGAGAGGAATAATGCCGATTCAATAGCTTCTGGGTCTAGACAGATTTATTTGACCTTTCCAGCTGAAAGTACATTTACCAAGAAGGACGTTTCCAACTATTTCAAGTAAATATGCTAAACTTGTATGCTTATGTAGAGTATCCGAATTTGGATTGTTAGACTTAAAGTTTTGTTTGATGTCAGAGGAGCTTTGGCCGGTTCCGGAAGATGTGAGTGCGATTCTGAGATATAGATATATAACTATTGTCTATGTGAGTTTGTCAAGTAGGCATCTCAACTTTCTTTTGTGAATAATATCCTACTATTTTGACAAATGAGAACTCAAGAGGGTTCTTATTCAAATCGGCTCAGACATACAGAAACATTGGTGATGTAGACAAGACGATGGATGAGATTAATGAGCAGGATGAGAACATGAAGCAGATTCAGGAAGCGTTGTCAAACCGCATTGGAGCATCTGCCGACTTTGATGAGGTGACCTTTTGCATTTTATTTGTATTTATTCATCGATGATATGAATCCATGACATGGAGTGTTGGTTTGAGCTGATAGTATATGAATATAGTTACATCTGTTTTGATGGTAGTTTACCAAATATGAATATTGTCAATTTTTGTCTTTTCAGATAGAAAAACAAGAAATTAAAGTGGAGGTCTCGAATACAAACGGAAGAAATCTATTGCGTAAGTCACCTGCTTATACTTCATTTACTTTCTTTAGTGGCATTTTATCGGTTTGCATCTCTAGGAATGACATTGGCATCTTTATTTTTGCCTGGTAGAAGCAACCTTAAGCTAGTGACTCTGGAGATTGGAGAAAAATCTCCATTCATTGTATGTGAAGATGCCGACACTGACAAGGCTGTTGAAACTGCCCGCTGTGCTCTATTCTTTAACTAGGTACGTGAATCTAATGGAACTTTTGCATGAACTTTTGCCGGATCTCTTCATGGTAATTATGTTTCTGCTACCCTTTTGTTTCTTAGTGTTGCTTAAGTCTTCTCATTTACTTGCACCTCTCTGTATGTTCAGTTGTCTGCTGGTAAATTTCATAAATTTGGTGTAGTGTTGTATTGCATATTTCATACATCTTTCTTTTTTGTTAGCATTCAGTAATTTCTTTTTATATTTAACAAAAAAGTAAAATAATTGTAATAAATCATCACTTCTGACAGATGATGATCTGGAAGTGCATCACCAGCAGCAGCGCAACATCACCCGCTCCTTCTAGAGCTAAGCCAAAAGTCAACAGCAATTACCACTTCAGTCCACCACCGTTCCACTACCACCAGCTGAAGGTAATCAGTAGCAAAAATTCCGTTGATATGCCGCCAATTGATGAAGCATCGGTTCTCAAAGATATGAAGGTAATTATCTTATCATGTTTATCTCTCTCAATGTTCTATATAACGTGGTCAAGATCATATAGCTGATGTGTAACACTGGAAATTATGTTTGGTTTATTTCAAGGAGCAGTTGTGGATTATGTGATAGATCTCTTATCAGTCCTTGCAACCTATTATCAGTCCTTGCAACCTTCGTAAAAGCTGTTACTAATAAACCAACCGCAGAAGATTTTGAGACAGAAATAGTGTGCAAGCTAGAGCAGGCAAAGACAGTTATGTGATTTTTGCATATGTTAGTTTTATCTTATATGCTCTTAAGCTCTCTTAAATGTCTAACCGGACATTGTATTCCCTCGAAACTTAGGTATTCTCTTAAGTTGTTCTTGTTGAAAGAATATGACTATTATTGTTGTTGAATGTGTGATTGGATTTGGTTGAATTGTAACGGCACTGTTGCAAAAAAAAATCGTAACGGCCCTAAGCTGTTACCACGTGGCAAATTCGTAACGGCTTACACCATTACGAGGGTCATTCATAACGAGTAAATTGTAACGACTACAAAGCCGTTACAAAAAAAATGTAACACCCACTTTTGCAACAAAGTAGGGTCGTTACAACCCGTTTTAGTAACGGCCTGGTTCTGTTTCTAATCCCAGAATTTGGTGTAGTGCCAGTGCCACAACCACCATCACCATCTCCGTCGTCACCATCATCATCTTCTTCTTCTTCACAATCAACAACAATCGATTCCGTTGGTATCCAACCTCCACCACCGCAACCACAGAATCATCAACAAACCAATCGAAAAATATATATTAGGATTAACTTGATTTAGATTGATATAGCATGAAAACCTAAATCGAAGATTTAATTTACTGTAAATCAAATTCAAAGAAATCCAGATCTGATTTTTTAGGTTTTGAAATCAAGTCTTCCACCACCATCATCACACGACATCGTAAACAACCTATTTATATCGATGAATCAACGATAAATATCAGATTCACTTTTGATATCAACTGGATTAACCTAAGTTGGTCATGAAGATAATGGTGATGTTGGTTGCTTGTGGTGTTGGAAATATTGTACGCTGCTGGCGGCGGCGGTGGTGGTGGTGAGGTTGGACGAAAAAGTTCTTTAATACTACTCCATCAACTATTGACTAGAATGACCGAATCCGATTTCAATAATGTACATTTGATTTAAACATTTGATTGCACTAGTATAGGTGTCAATGATTTTGTGATTTTGATTGTGTTTCAATTGTTTACTCGGTAATGGTTTAGGTGACTTGTGTTTATTTGGTGTTGTACTTGGTGGTAGTGTAAGTTGTTATAGTGGTGGTGGTGGTGATTGTGGTGGTGGTGAGGCTCGAATGATAAATACAAGAAGATCAGTTCTTTGTTTCAAATGAAACCTCGAGGTAACTACTACTACTTCGGTTACCTTACTCTTTATGTTCAATTTCACGGTATCAATTCATCGTTGTTGATCCCCATAAATGGGATCAACTATTGTTGTTGACGCCATTTTTTAAGGATCAACTAATGTTGTTGATTCCATCATGGGATCAACTCTTGTTGTTGAACATTTTCTATGGGATCAACTACGACTTCTATTGTTGATGACAAGATTTTCTTGGATTAGTATAGTCATGTTTGTAGTTTAAATCATGTTTGTTAAAAAATTAGCTTGATTTTCTTGTTGGTTTGTGTTTGTGTATTGTTGTTTGATCGATGGTACCGGGTTGTGTCTTCGGATTTTATAGATGTATAGTTCTTTGAATGTTGAATTTGTGGTGCAATGGTAGCATGACTGACTCCACGTTAGATGATGCGTGTTCGACTCACGCCAAGTTCACTCATTCCTATATATCATTTTATTTTTTTGTATCATAGATGGTTGTTGTAGAAATTTTTGTTACTCTTGTGTTTCTTAAGGATATGTCAGTTTGAAGGTTTCAGGTTTATTGGTTTTTTTACAAGTAGATAGACTTGTATAAATGTCGTCAACTCTAATTGTTGATCCCGCTTTTGTGGATCAACTTTCATTGTTGATCCCACTTAATGGGATCAACTTCAATTGTTGATCCCACTTAAAGGGATCAACTTTGGTTGTTGACACTATAACTGAAACATTGTTCCCCGAGTTCTACTTTTTATATCAACTTTGGTTGTTGATTCCATTCACTGGGATCAACTTCGATTGTTGACGCAAAAAAAAAAAAAAACTGAATATTAGTTAGTAAATTTATTTTTGAACTTTTGATTTTTTGGATCAACTTCAGTTGTTGAAACCTAATTTTGATGGCGGCGGCGGTGGTGGTGGCGGTGGAGGCGGCGGTGGAGAAAAAAAAATGGTGGCGTGAGCCAAGTCCGCGAACTGGCGGAAGTTCTCAACCCGAGAATTTCTGCTGGAGTTTTTACCCTGGTTTACAACTCTAGGCCACTTTTTTTTCGCATTGAAAAACTAGGCCTCCATCCATGCTTCCATCTAAATCCGATAGTTTTATCAATTTCTCAGTCAATTTGGTCAATTTCGCCTCTTAACCTTTTTAACCTTTTTTTTTTCTTCTTTATTTAAACTAGATTAGATCCTACTATTGATAACACATAGGAATTACTAAGGGACATCCAATTCCATGAGGGAAGTCCGGCCAACGTATTTTGACTTCGCGGTCAACTTCGTCAATCAGTGGTCAAGTCAACCCCAGTTGACTTTATTTAAACTTTAACATCCAATTTTTGGCTTGTGATATCTTTCTCGTTCGATGTCTGAATGACGCGTTCTTGCAATACAATTTGCATAACTTTTCGAGATCTACCTAATGGTACTATTGGTTTGTCCAAATTATTTTTGGATTATTTTTATAAATTAAGTTATTAGCGGCTAAATTGTCTCTTTACTGATCTAATAGCGTTGAGGAGCTTGCGAGTCCGTTACATCTTGAAAATGAAATAAGGAGCAAAACATGAAAAATAATTGATATTTATAAAATCCATATATTTTTTCTTATTCTAAGAAAATTAGCATATTCTTAAGGGACAGAGGGAGTAGAATACTTGGTACCAAATGCTATATATAATGCCTTAAACATGTTTCAAATATATTTGGTCCGGGAATAAAATAATATGAGACCTACTTTTCATTTGCATTTAAAACATCATTACGACACAAAGACGATTTACAAATCAAATTAGAGTATTCTATGCTGTTTTATTTTTAACTGAAAAATAAAAATTAAATCTGCTTGGTGAACCGCCCTAAAAAAGCTACCCAAAATAACTCCCTTACATGCGATGTTTTTAGGTGGATCCCATGACATCCAGCTAGGACCCACCACTTCTGTAAGAGTTCATCACAACCTTGATCAGTATGGTTTTGGGGTTGTTTAGAATGGTCGTTCACAAGAACGAGTTTTGGGTTGTTTAGAATGGTCGTTCACAAGAACGACAGAATAAAAAGGGAAAAATACGGTTTAATCCAAAACCCCATCCAAATATACTAGTTAGTCCTGACCCATTCAACTAGGTACAAATTAGTCCTTTTTCATTGAAAGTCCACAAATAACCTTCCTGATTTACAATTTAGTCCAAATATTTACAGTTTAGTCCAAAGTGACTCACAATGATGTCAGCAATTTTAAATAATATAAAAAAATATAAAAACAATTTATTTTTCGAACCGTTTGTCCAAAATTCACAAACTTTATATATTCGGAAAGCTCTTTCCAAGAGCTACAAAAAGAGTACCCATATGCCTATATAATTTTCATTTTAAAAATCTTAGTTTATATTGGCGTACAAACATGTACATGTCTACAAAAATCCAAAAAATCAAAAGACAAAACAAGGTGCACCAGTTTGTACACCAACATAGCAAAAGTAGTCTGCGGCTGAATCTCATACGATAACAAGTTAGCTAGGTGATCCATTCCCAAGGGTTTACCGAACGCTCCTCTCATACCAGTTTGAAGCTCGTCGCCCAAGCACATGAAAGCATCTTGTTGATACGCAAGACATGGAAAGGATGTATTTATCTTTTGTTCATCTATACATACAATGACGAAGAGGAAAAAGTGGTCAAGCACAGAGATCAAACTATTGTTTCATAAAGTTTTTAACTCGACAAGGAATCTAATAAAACAACAAAATAATTATACGGTGGGAGCTAGATATTGGTGACTCGTAAGCTAAAATACCTGTAGCACCGTTTTCTAACTTATTTTTCACCTAGGCCTATATAATTGAGTAATCACTGATAGCATGAATACTGGGTAACAAATTGATAAACCATCCAGGTTCTTACTGCTACAAAATTCGAAAAAAATGATTATACTAACTTACAAGTATGAGCTTAAATCTATTCATCCGTCACAGAGATTATTTTAATAAACTGCTCGATAATGGAACTAAGTCGCAACAAATATCCTAGAATGTACATTATCTTTGACTAAGAGATGTTACAAGGATCTAAATTTCTAATGAGAGGACAACTTTTGATGGTATAAGAAAGAGATGCGGTAACTTTTGATATTTTGTGGTATAAAAATCCAACATTTATACCACAAAAATGCACATATTGCGAGATAACACAATAGTGTACAACTTTGCACACATCTATAGAAAATCCAACACCTGTACAATTAGTGTTTTCCCTAATTTTTGGTTTGTATACATAAATATAGTCCTACAAGTGTACAACTATTTACACCTAAATAATCAACATTTGGACTACTATGCACACCTAAATAACATAATATGTGTGTACATGCACTACTTTGTACACACCTACGAAAAAAAATATGCATGAAATCGATCATTCATAAACCCACACAAACTTACCTTTTCATGATAATTATACATTAGTGCACCAATATGTTCACCCATGCGAAACATGCCTAAAATCGATCCTCCATAACCACACAAAAACCTACTTTTACATAGAAAATACATCAAAGGTGCACCAATGTGTACACCCGTAAAACATGCATAAAACTCGACCATTCATAACCACACGTAGCATACTTCATGAGAATTCCAATCGGTGAACCAATATGTACACCCTTGTAAAACATGCGACAAAACGATCATTCTAGACTTAGTAAGTCTAGGTGATTAAAACTATCCATTTAGTTAAACAAGTAAAGCAAGTGTTTACCCAAAAAGATGTGGTGGCACCTCCATTCTTTTTCATGCAAAACTTTGTCATTCCATTCTTGAGTAGGAGGTAATTGTTAACACATATCCTGTGCACATACAAAAAAACTACATTAAATGCATCTCTTAGATTGGAGGTTGCAATTTCCCGTACCACCTAATGAATTATCTTAAACTTTGATGACATGCTAAGCACGACTACCTGATTAATCAAATATGTGACATAATAATTTGCAGAGTATATATACTATGGGCTCGTATACCTTAATAGTGTATGAAATCATTTTTCATTTCCATGTATGCGTATTAGAAGTTATACGAGAAATATAAGAAGACAGTGTTCTGCAATACAAAAAGAGCACAAGAAAAGAAGTGTGAAAGTGGTTAACATCATACTCTGAACTTTTATGGAAGCCCACTTGAGTGGCAAACAAAGAAGTAGATATGACTCGACTTGACAAAACTAGCAGCTTCTAATGTCCACAATGAAAGTTTCTGATGTCGAATACGGTCATATAAGTCTGTATGAAGATCATTCAATTACGTACACATTAAAAAATCGACGTGTAAAATTATGTACACATTAAAAATCAACGTGTACAATTATGTACACATACAGAATCAACATGTGTACAACTAAGCCATTGTAAAAAATGATAAAAATAAGGATAATTATTATTAGGTAGGTAAGAAGTTAAATTGAACTAAATGCATCGTCTTACCTGAGCTAATCTCTTCTCCCTTCTGGCATGTTTTTTTTTCCTGCTTGCGTTGTCCTTAAATAATACCTGATGCTTGGTGGTTTGAATGGGTACTCCTGAGGAAACTTAATCTTATTACAGTGGAATCCACCTTTCATAAATAAAAAAGAAAACTCGGGAACGAAAGATGTGGGTAAAGCTCAAGAGTCATCCATATCAGATGAGCTAGTGACCAACAAGAATCCTTAAGTAGAGTTGAAATTTGATGTATCTTCTTATTAAATAGTAGGAAACATTTAATATACCGCAATGGTGTGACTTCACTTCCTTCGAGCATAATCAAGAGAAGAAAAAGTCAAAAGTAGAAGTAATAAGCATAAAACAACAAGAACAGGAAGAAAAAAAAGAAGAAAAGCAAATCCATACTGTCGGAAACTAGGAGTACATACACATGAAAAATGACAGTCAACTTCATACAAGGTGTACTGCTGCCAAATAGGGTACACATGACATTTCTCAGGTTTACCTAGACTAACTAATTAACTCAACTCCATATCCAAAATGGTGTACAACTATGTACACATGAGAATGGTGTACAACTATGTACATATCTACAAAAATCTAACATCCACCCTACAAAACATGCCATATATTGTTGAGATATCACAATGGTGTACAACTCTGTACACACCTATAAACCTAGGGATCCATTCATCACCGAGCATACTAGTGTACAAAAATGTACACATCTATAAAAACCTAACAAAATCTAGCATTCATAATCCCAAATGAAGATTATAATTTGCTTTCTCCATTCATCACCAAGTGAAATTGCGGTGTACAATAAGGTGCACATCCTATATGAATGAACAAGTCATTTCCTCTCTTAAGTCATCACCATGAACAAGTGTACAATCAAATACACCTTGCTGTGTCCAAAATTAACATCTAGCATTCAATTTTCAAATGCTTGTTCTCCGGACAGTACATTACTAATACATGGTTACCTATTACATGATCATTCTTTCACAATCTCAATTTCATAACTGTTTATGGGTGAAAATCGTTTCTGCCGATTTCAGTAAATTCGGTAGGTGAGTGAGAAACTGGTTTAAACCCTAAACAAATGTGCTGCACGTGAGCACTTTATAGATTCGAGAGATCAATCTGTACAAGTCCGGCCTAAACCAAGAAATGGTCGTTCCAGGACTTGCTTCGGTCACAAAGTGGAGGAGAAGGGTTGATTTGGGGAGGGAAGCAAAGAAAGGTGTTGAGACCGAGAATAGTTCGGGAGAGTAGTGTCTCGACTTGTATCAAAAAGTGAAAGCTTAGGAAGCTTGCAAGAGATGAAAGCTTTTTTGGAGAGCTTGAAAAGTTGCCTTTTCGAGAGTGTAGTATTTTTCTCCGACCGAGACTTGTTGTCCGGTGGAAATAGGTAAGACCTATTTATACAAGTCGAGATTTGAAACGTACCCACGACCTCATGAAGGAAGAGAGTAAAGGGTGAAATAATGGGAGGAGGTGGTAACCGCATGGTGTTAATGGGTGAAAAACGTTTTCACCATTATTTCCTCATTTATTTGACCGCTTTCACGCTTTCTTAATATGAGCGTAGTGTACGTCGCAAGCTATGACCGCCAAACCAAAACCATGGAAAGCATCCCCCAGTTTTGTGTTGATATCTCGTTGGTTACACCTTGAGTGAAAGTGGCGCTGCTAGTGGCGCGTGTGGCATGTGCCATTGGCATGTGCGGAATGCCTTGGTGGTAGGTTGTATGTTGAGTGTAAGTGGCAATGCGAGCCGCTAGTGGCGTGCGTGGCATGTGCCAACGGCATGTGCGAAATGCCTTGGTGGTAGGTTGCACGGTTTGCAAGTTAGGCTACCAGCGTGTGTGTTTGGCATGTGCCAATGGCATGTGCGGAATGCCTTGGTGGTAGGTTGCACGGTTTGCAAGTTTAGGCTACCAGCGTGTGTGTTTGGCATGTGCCAATGGCATGTGCGGAATGCCTTGGTGGTAGGTTGCACGGTTTGCAAGTTAGGCTACCAGCGTGTGTGTTTGGCATGTGCGGAATGCCTTGGCGGTAGGTTGCAAGGTTTGCAAGTTAGGCTACCAGCGTGTGTGTTTGGCATGTGCCAATGGCATGTGTGGAATGCCTTGGTGGTAGGTTGCGCGGTTTGCAAGTTAGGCTACCGGCGTGTGTGTTTGGCATGTGCCAATGGCATGTACGGCCATGTTGACCTAGTTGCAAGTCTTGCAAGCCTAAGGCGCTATATTTGGCGTGGGCCAAAGGCATAGCGGCTTGGAAATATGGCTGCGATACGTGTTGGCATGTGCCAATGGCACGTACGGCCATGTTGACCTAGTTGCAAGTCTTGCAAGCCTAGGGCACTATATTTGGCGTGGGCCAAAGGGATAGCGACTTGGAAATATGTCCTGCGATACGTGTTGGCATGTGCCAATGGCACGTACGGCCATGTTGACCTAGTTGCAAGTCTTGCAAGCCTAGGGCGCTATATTGGGTGTGGGCCAAAGGCATAACGGCTTGGAAATATGGCCTGCCATACGTGTTGGCATGTGCCAATGGCACGTACGGCCATGTTGACCTAGTTGCAAGTCTTGCAAGCCTAGGGCGCTATATTTGGCGTGGGCCAAAGGCATAGCGGGTTGGAAATATGGCTGCGATACGTGTTAGCATGTGCCAATGGCACGTACGACCATGTTGACCTAGTTGTAAGTCTTGCAAGCCTAGGGCGCTATATTTGGCGTGGGCCAAAGGCATAGCGGCTTGGAAATATGGCCTGCGATACGTGTTGGCATGTGCCAATGGCACGTACGACCATGTTGACCTAGTTGCAAGTCTTGCAAGCCTAGGGCGCTATATTTGGCGTGGGCCAAAGGCATGGCGGCTTGGAAATATGGCCTTGTTGCCATGGTACGCGGGTGCGGCTTGGTTTGGCATTGTCGCCATGGTGCGCGAGGTGCGGCTTGGTTTGGCATTGTTGCCATGGTGCTGAGATGCGGCTTGGTTTGGCATTGTTGCCATGGTGCGATATGCGGCTTGGTTTGGCATTGTTGCCATGGTGCGTGAGATGCGGCTTGGTTTGGCATTGTTGCCATGGTGCATGATATGCGGCTTGGTTTGGCATTGTTGCCATGGTGCGATAAAGATGCGGCTTGGTTTGGCATTGTTGCCATGGTGCGCCGATAGCGGCTTGGTTTGGCATTGTTGCCATGGTGCGCGATGATGCGGCTTGGTTTTGGAATTAGGGTTCGTGTTGAAAACCCTAATCCGGTATTTTGAAAAAAATACCCATATTAATTGTTTACACCGAGTTAAATGCTCTTAGTTAATGTGTTGCGGGTAACACTAGGTCATGGGGTTTTACGATTTTACCCCTTGTCTAAGAACCACCATTAACATTAAGTCCCCCGCTTAGCTCGGAATGTGGGGGCTTTGTTGCGAGGTAAGCATAAGATGGTGACAAACTATTAACGAGAAAACCGTAAAGAAAATTGAAGGAGGCTTGTCGACCTTTTATAAATAGGATTTGGAATCCTTGCTTCGGTAGTTTTGCACAAATCGGGAGGTGGCACAATTGGTGGGGCACTGGTGCGGCTTGGGCGACGTTGGGAAGTTGGCGTGAGTTGGGAAGCGAGTGTGCTAGCTGGTAGGACCGGCGCAAAGTGTAGAAGCCGTGCGTGCTTGCGGGTCGGCGCAATTGGTGGGGCCGGTGCGGCTTGGAAACCGTGCTTGCGGGCGTGACTTGGGCGACATTGGGAAGTCGCACCCTTTGTGGGCCCGTTTCTTGCACGCGTGATTTTGGTAAAAGGGAAATCCTTCCCTATTTCAAAGTCTTCACGCCTATATATATATATATATATATATATATATAAAGCCCCTTTCTCCCCATCCTGCGCTTTATTCTTTCCTCTTTTCATACTAGCGGCAAAGAGAAACAGGCTTCGTGTATGTCTTCGAGTACTTTTCTCTTTCTTTTTTTTTTTCTTTTCACGTAGGTGTAAACCTTAAGAGTAGGCGCTTCCACAATCCTTGCATATGATTTCTTGGCGTGCCTCTTGTAGAAAATATTGTATGTATGCAACCAAGGGAAATCTTCGCATATATTGTTTGAACCCGTAGGAAATATTGCATATATGAATTTTCGGTCCTAAAAGAAATATTTGAACCTTTGAAGAAAATATTGCGTGTGTATTTTGAACCCGTAGAGGATGCTCCGTATATAATTCGAACCCGAAGAAAGATAATTGTAGACACACTTGTACCCGTATAGAATGCCGCGTATATAGTCTCGAACCCGAAGAAAATACTGCGTGTATAGTCTTGAACCCGAATAAAATACTGTGTATATAGTCTTGAACCCGAATAAAATACGTCCTCCTTCCCCTTTCTCTTTTTTTTTTGTTGTTGGGTACGATTATGTGTCAGGGAGATAACTTCGTCTTTCTCCGTTTGTTTGTGCAGATATCTTATTACCAAATTGTTATGAAGGAATTTGATAAGATGTTACCTGAATAAATTTCATTTCGTCGAAGGATGCTCATAATTCCAAACCGAACACGAGATGATGAATTCTTCACTAGAGCCCTCGCCCCCGCTCGGAAGAATCACCCGTGTTTCGTGCCAATTTTGCTAACCGGTGGTGAGGATGAAAGGAAGACACGTTCGGTTTGCCCAGGAGAGCACCATTCGGTTTCTGTCTTCATAAAGGGGTGTATTCTTCTTCCAACATTGACTTCAGGATGTGTCAAAGCCCATTGCGTTCTTTTGATAGATAGGTTGAGTTCATGGTGAGCAAGGAGCATATAAATACCAACTTGACTCGAGCGCAGGTCATTGATCTTTGTCAAGACTTCGTAAATCTCAGATTAGGAAGGATATCCCGGGCTTGGTTTCTTTCATCTCCAGGATGGTGTTCGGACACCCATACAATCATATGTAGATGGGGCGAGATAACATTCTCCTTGGAGAGTGTGGCTCTCTTTGTCGAATCTTCCCAGAATCGGGAATCTTAAAATCCAATTATCCGAAAGTGAGGTGAAGATGCGGGATGACCTGGCCGCTAAGTTGGGGGATTTTGCTCGGAAAGACTCCATTGCGAAGTCGAAGGATTACGCAGAAAAGAGGATGAAAGGTGCCCTTACGGTTGGTGGATATCTCAATGGTTTCGGACGAGTTGGAGCCTCGAATGAGAAAAGCGGTGATCTTCATGTCGCCGCATTTTTGGCTCTCTGGTTGTCCAGAGACATTTTTGATGACGGTTACGGCAAGAAAGGAATAAGACAGGAGTTGTTAACGATTGCTGTGAAGTTGGCAAAGGGTGAAGTTCTTCCCATTGGCAAGTTGTTCCTTGGTTCCCTGTATGTGCATCTGGATCACCTAGTTGCGAACATGCAAGTTTCGAATGGTTTCATGAAAGTGGATTCATATGTGCACGTTGCTTTTATGCAAGTCTGGCTATGGGAGCACGTTGAGAAGTATGCTCCGAAACCGCGTCCTTCGCTTCCCCGTGAGTTGGGGTGTCTCCCGAATTCTTCGATGGGTGAAGCAGCGTCCAAGAGTTGGCGTGAGCTTGGTTAGTTTTCTTGATAAGTTGCATGAAATCAATTTTCGTCCATGGGGCCGGTCCATAAGTCGGTGACTCAAATTGACACTTTTGCTTTCGCTCCGCTCATGTCTTTGTCTTCGATAACGATTTGAGCGTTGGTGAAAACTGTTCATTCAAAGTCGCTTGCCGGTTATATGCCGTCTTTCGTCGTGGGGTCTTTTCGGATATTTGCTTACAATATTGACCGTCTTGCTCGTCACATGGGTTTCGATCAAGGGGTGCCTCTTGTTTACCCGGCCGGTGATCCCTAAGGATTCATTGGGTGTCGCCCTTGACGCTTGAGTGCCCTTAAGCCGGGTATCCGTCTTTCCTTCTTTCAAATGGGAAGAGTAACTTCGACGACCTTCGGCTATAATGAGTTTTGGTGCGACGAGTTTACTATGATCCGAGAGTTTGTGAATAACTTGGTGGAAAACGTTCATTGCAAACCTTCCCCAGCAGTTCTGAAGGAGTATCCAATGTTGAGAGATCCCAAGCGAAAGTTGCCTAGCAATTCGGAAAGCCCCCAGGCCAAGGAACGGAGAACGAAGAATCGTCTTTGGCGGGTTCGGACGGTTTCACAAGATCCTCCCACGGCCCTTGTGTCTTTCGGTTCTTCCAATAACCGTGTATGTGTCGCCTCTTCATTGGTTTGTCCCAATACACGTGAATTTTGCAATGAGAATATGTGTCTTGTTTCCTTCGAGGCTTCGGTAGTGTTAATGCTTTATTTGCTCTTGCACGTTGCCGGGAGACGGCAATTTCTTCAAAGAACTCCAGAAGATTGAGCCTTCTCATAGCGATGATGAGTCGAGAGAGAAGAAGGTTCAACGAGTGAGAGTGATTCCTCCCAAGAAGACGGGTTGTTTCGGGAAGTGGTTCGGTGAGTTTCGCACTTCTTTTCTTTCTTCTTTTGTTTCCTCTTTTGGGAAATATCGACTCAAGTTCGCAGGAGGAACCGGTTCGGAGGATGATTCCCGGGGTAGAGCCGCATGAAAACTTGCCTTTGGTGACCACCGTGGTGACTTGGAGATGAGCGTTAGCCAATTGCCGGCACGGATGTGGTTCAAACGGTGGATGATTTCTCGATGGTTCTTGTCGTAGACATGGAAGAAGACCTCTGCGAGTAGTGAGGCCAGTGCAGGCGCCATTTTGATCCCCGTACTTGGTTCCTTATCCGGGTCATGTCTTCTGGTTGGCGCTTCGCGGCGTGCCGACTAAGCATGAGGCGTTGTACACCGTAATCTGGGAGAAGCACGGACATATGGCTACAACCAAGAAAGTCACTAGTCGATTGCTGCGGTTAAGCGTGTGGAAGAGGCTTTATCTTCCATTGAGGACATGCGTGAGGTGATTTGGTCACACCGTTTCAAGACGTTATTGCCGATCGGGAGCACCATCGCGACGTGTGCGTAGAAAAGGAGTTCAACACTTCGTGGTTTGTCAAAGGCCTTGTCGAGATCCAAAAGTTGAAAGATGCAGCAATCGAAAGCCTTTCCACCGAGGAGATTGCACGACAGGAGATGGAACTTGAAAAGCTTTCCAAGATGTTGACTATGAAGAGAGCGGCTCTTGAAGATGCGAAGTTGACTTTATCCAAAAAGAGCAGACTTCTGTTGGATGATTTTCCTTGAACGTTTCTCCGTTAAACTTTCATTTAGGTTTTTTTTTTTTGAAAGACATATTGGGTGTCCTGGTTCAAAACTTGACCTTTGATAGACAGTGGTAGCTTTTTAGTGGTGCTTGGATTATTTAAAGGATGAATGGTTTTGATAATATGACTACGATTATGTTTTGGGAAAGGAATATTGCTTTTACGAAAGTGTGCTAGCAATAGGCACAAGACTCGGTAGTATGACGGTTTTACTAAGGACCTAGAAATAGATCGTATATCTTGTGGAGTCTAAATTTACTCACTTCATAGGTTTTGTGAACACGCCCCTCTCCGTGTAAAAGGCGGCCTTCTTTGGTAGCATCGCCGTTAGTCCCCAATTCTTTGGCAAGCATATTCGGCGAGTCTCCGGCTTTCTCGGTGTAGTTTTAATCAACCGATAACCGGTTGTACGCGCTTGAGTTTGACCGAAGTCACAAGTCCCCAATTCTTGGTAGCATCTTTAACGAGTCCCGGTTTTCAAGTGTAGTTTTTCAACTGTAAGGGTTGTTCGGTAGTTGAGTCTGACCGAGTCACAAGTCCCCAATTCTTCGGTAAAGCATCTTTAACGAGTCCCCAGTTTTCAAGTGTAGTTTTTCAATTGTAACCGCATGGTGTTAATGGGTGAAAAATGTTTTCACCATTATTTCCTCATTTATTTGACCGCTTTATTCCTTTTCACGCTTTCTTAATATGAGCGTAGTGTACGCAAGTCAGGACGCCAAACCAAAACCCTGGAAAGCATCCCCGGCTTTGTGTTGATATCTCGTTGGTTGCACCTTGAGTGCAAGTGGCGCCGCTAGTGGCGCGTGTGGCATGTGCCATTGGCATGTGCGGAATGCCTTGGTGGTAGGTTGTATGTTGAGTGTAAGTGGCAATGCGGAGTCGCTAGTGGCGTGCGTGGCATGTGCCAACGGCATGTGCGAAATGCCTTGGTGGTAGGTTGCACGGTTTGCAAGTTAAGCTACCGGCGTGTGTGTTTGGCATGTGCCAATGGCATGTGCGGAATGCCTTGGTGGTAGGTTGCAAGGTTTGCAAGTTTAGGCTACCGGCGTGTGTGTTTGGCATGTGCCAATGGCATGTGCGGAATGCCTTGGTGGTAGGTTGCACGGTTTGCAAGTTAGGCTACCGGCGTGTGTGTTTGGCATGTGCCAATGGCATGTGCGGAATGCCTTGGTGGTAGGTTGCACGGTTTGCAAGTTAGGCTACCAGCGTGTGTGTTTGGCATGTGCCAATGGCATGTACGGCCATGTTGACCTAGTTGCAAGTCTTGCAAGCCTAGGGCGCTATATTTGGCGTGGGCCAAAGGCATAGCGGCTTGGAAATTTGGCTGCGATACGTGTTGGCATGTGCCAATGGCACGTACGTCCATGTTGACCTAGTTGCAAGTCTTGCAAGCCTAGGGCGCTATATTTGGCGTGGGCCAAAGGCATAGCGGCTTGGAAATATGGCCTGCGATACGTGTTGGCATGTGCCAATGGCACGTACGGCCATGTTGACCTAGTTGCAAGTCTTGCAAGCCTAGGGGCGCTATATTTGGCGTGGGCCAAAGGCATACGGCTTGGAAATATGGCTGCGATACGTGTTGGCATGTGCCAATGGCACGTACGGCCATGTTGACCTAGTTGCAAGTCTTGCAAGCCTATGGCGCTATATTTGGCGTGGGCCAAAGGCATAGCGGCTTGGAAATATGGCTGCGATACGTGTTGGCATGTGCCAATGGCACGTACGACCATGTTGACCTAGTTGCAAGTCTTGCAAGCCTAGGGCGCTATATTTGGCGTGGGCCAAAGGCATAGCGGCTTGGAAATATGGCCTGCGATACGTGTTGGCATGTGCCCATAGCACATACGGCCATGTTGACCTAGTTGCAAGTCTTGCAAGCCTAGGGCGCTATATTTGGCGTGGGCCAAAAGCATAGCGGCTTGGAAATATGGCCTTGTTGCCATGGTGCGCAGGGTGCGGCTTGGTTTGGCATTGTCGCCATGGTGCGCGGTGGTGCGGCTTGGTTTGGCATTGTTGCCATGGTGCGCGATATGCGTCTTGGTTTGGCATTGTTGCCATGGTGCGCAAAGATGCGGCTTGGTTTGGCATTGTTGCCATGGTGCGCGAGATGCGGCTTGGTTTTGGAATTAGGGTTACGTGTTGAAAACCCTAATGCGGTATTTTGAAAAAATACCCCTATTAATTGTTTACACCTGAGTTAAATGCTCTTAGTTAATGTGTTGCGGGTAACACTAGGTCATGGGGTTTTACGATTTTACCCCTTGTCTAAGAACCACCATCAACAATAACGTAAAATGTTGCTACTAAAATATTAATGAAACTGAAAAAGAGACGGGGGAAAATGCCAAAATGAAACTTACGTGCGACATATCATCTTGTCCTAGTTGTACATTTAGCTAAGTCCTACGGTGTAGCTTCAAAAAAAGATGTAAAGTCCATTCTTCATCCACAACACACAAAAACTGGTAAGAATCAACACTTTCAAATAAACAAACGAAAATTCAAAATCAATAAAAATATTTGTATGATAATTATCTTTCAGGATATTGTAATCAATTAATGTGCCCATCTTCAAGTTGTGTATCAACAAAAACCAATTTATATATGTTGGTATGGTGGAATACCTTCTTTGTCTCTGTTGATCACCATAAAAAAAAGAGAGGCAGACACGACCATACTAGACATGCTTGACAACCTGCATACTACAAAATCATATACAGTGTACATCAAATTACACATTCTGTATCTATAATATAAAGGAAAATGATTTGTTTGGTGTTGGTAACCAAAACTTTGGTGTCCCAATTGAAATGACATGACTGCCCCTTCATGATCTTTTTCCTCCCTTAGATTGTCATAAATGTTTACAATCGTAGGGGCAATACAGACTAACGCGCTAAACCAAATGACACGATTGCCCCTCCGTGTTTTTGTATTTTCTACCTGGTTCATCGTAATAACACAAAAACTGAAGGATACGTTTGTAAAAATAAGATACTATTATATCTGAGAAAAAAAAAGAATTGTTTGCTTTCTTCTCATCATGTGAATGTCGATCACTCCTCCACCACCTACCGCCGCCAACTCCTCCTCCACCACCAGCAACACTTTTTTCTTCCAATTATTTATTAATGATAATTTTCTTTCGAAATACATCAATTATAAGTTCCCAATTTCTAATAAATTCCATCCATTTGAGCGAATTTGATTGATTTCGGCACCAAAGTTCCGGCAGCACCTAATAATCGACAAAGAAATAAAAATGAGACGAAGACAAAGAGAAAGCTGGAGGAGAAAAATGAGGCCCATTTTTATCTATAGAAAAAGATTTACAAGAATACCCAGTCATTATTACCACGAGGAACACCATTAGCACCACCGTACCATAACATCATAACCTGTACCACCACTATAACCCCTGCCAGTGCCACCACTTACACCAACAACAGCATCAACGCTACCTTAGCCACCACCATTAATTTTCGTTTTTTCACCAAAGACGCCATCAACGCCACAATAACCAGCACCACCACCAAATTTCATGAAAATCAAAATAAAAAAAAAAAAATCGAGATTTAAGGCATCACAAAGAAAAATCTCAAATACCCGTTGGTCAAACACCAATGGAAATTCGCCAATCGGTAATTCAGCTCATATTTTCTTTGATATTCATAAACTTCACATGATATCCTGATTGACTGAGTTGGGAAGATGGATTTAATGGATTAATCCATCCGTTACTAACTTACTACAGCGGCGGTGTTAAAAGAGATGGCTTTGTTATTTCGCCCAATTCAATAGAGAATAGATGATTATAACACGTGTCTTAGGGTATCGACGTGTGGCACTACAGATTTTTAGTTTTTTCAGAACAGAAGATGTTTTAGATGCTCACATCGTGGCATGCAATGTGTGGCACTGGCAATCAGTAAAGGGCTAGATTCGTATGATAACAGTAGGAATACGCCAGTCTAAATACGTAATTATTTTTTTATTTTTTATTTTTTCATTTTTAGGATAAAGAAAAGAAAAATGCAATAAAAGTACACCGTTAATGTCGTGCCATTATGCAGTATTAACTACGTGAGTTGGAGCTGGTAGGATTGTTTTTCCTCTTTGCCAGTGCATAAATTTTATTGTTGCATGATCTTAAAATACAATATACAAATACCGATTACTTCAGTAATAGTTTTAATTTATTCACCCCGCTATAAATTCAATATGCGTCCTTGATGAAATATTCCTTCACTATTTGAAGAAAAAAAAAAACCGATACGCCGACGAAAGCATTTGCCATAACACCAACAGTCCTTCCGCCCCCGTGCCATTATGGCACGGGCAATCCACTAGTAACTAAAGATTAAAAAAACAAATATAGAGTGTACAATAATATACACATGCTATATAAAGATCAACCATCTTAATTACAAATTAACGAAATGAAATAACAAATAGATGAAAAACCAAAGATCTAAATTACATATGTGGTGTAAGATATAGTACACATGCTATATAAACTGAAGATTGGAAAGTACGTACACTGTGTACAACAAAGTACACATATTTTTCAGTTACATAATTTCACCATATAACTTCATATAGGGTCATTTACATAGTAGTAATCTTGTGTAGTGGAAGACAAAGTCGATGAACTCAGTCCTCATTCAAAATTTTGACACTCAAATTCAAAGCAAAATGAGTGTGTTCATCAACATGGTCTAATCAATATAAATATCAGAATGAAAACCTGAAATTGGAATTCTTGGAAAGGGATTAGTATCTTGGCTTTTCTTGGTTCATTCTTATAAATACACAACTTTAACCAATCTAAGTTCTCCTCCCATACACCAATTGAACACAAACAACAAAAATGTCCCTCCTATAAAGAAAAAGCCTAGAAACGTTTTAATGTGGAGACGACAAAAACGAGTTACTTATCGTTTCCACTACTACTAAAAAGGGACATGATAAGATGAACACACACTAGGTTCCCAGTGAAAGGCTATTCCTTTTGTTTCAGTTTTGCAAGTCCAGTGCAGCTGTGGCATAATTACTAAATCAATATTGAGACCATATCTATATACCGAAAAGATACGATAGCATCTTTTTCAAAAAAATTCAGTATATCATGTCTTTGTTTTTTCCTTACAGTCACATTATCAGTCAGACTCAGAGGTATACGGGAGACCACTGTGTGAAAACATATACAAGTACTGTTACTATCAAAGAATGGATATTATTGACCTTAAACTCTAAACTCTAACTCGCTCACTACTTCTATTGTATCTTTACAGCCTTTTTACTTTGACCAAAACCAAAAGAAACGTCTAAATGATGCTAAGGTTATCGTTAGCTAGAAGTCAAAGTTAAGAAAACCCCAAGAGTTCGTTACTAAGGGAATGGAAGAAGGACCTGGCTATCACGTAACGCGTAGGGACATTACAGGTTTGGTGGACTTGGCAAAATCAAGATAATAAGACAATTTTTGTCTGGCCAAATACTTCCCTTGGTCTATGTATGAACCTTGCTAAATACTTAGCAGCAACACCACACAACAATTTCTCATCTATTGTTAGAATATTCAAGAGTATCTAATCTAAGGTTGAGCACCAGTGTCAGTGTGGATTAGGAAGCTCATTAATCAAACACTTTTTAAACTCATAAAATTCAAAAAAAAAAAAAAAAATCATAAATTCTCAAAGAATGTTAGATGTATTCAATGCATACAGTCCACAACAAAACAAATTCTCAAAGAATGTTACGTAACATCTCTAATTCCAGAAATTTAAACATTTATCAGAAATTTCATGAAAATAAACCCAAATTCCTAATCAATATCCTATAAACAAATCTCCAATTCACGAATTCAACAGAATCCCCAAATCCAACAAAATCAAAACAAAAACTAGATCCAATTTCCAATTCAACGTATGTCAATCAAATAAAAATACAAGTAATATACTTACAAACTTCGAGATCGCTCCTATAAAAATTAACGTTTCTCCCAAGACAAGCAAATAAACTTGAATCATATTGATTTTACAGGTTCTTCTTTAACTTAGCATAATAAAAATCATCAGCAGATGACAGATCGAAACATTAATTGTGAACCGAAAGAGGATTTTGAAGAGATTAGACCTAAAGAACAAAAGATCGAGAGAGCAAGCAAAGAAATTTCTATGGTTAATCGAGCTAAAAATAGATGAAAAAAGTTTCAGTGGAGAGCTCTGCCGATAGAGACGACGAAGAAATGATTTACAAACAAATCAGTGTTGTGGTTTCAGATGAGGGTCATTTTTGTCACCATAATATAAAAAATTGGACTGAATCGTTTACATTAAGACTAACTCATCCGAGATTGAGTAAATTTGGACCTCCTAATACTAGGCCTGAGAGGGCAGGACTAAAACGTCTAAAGCCCAACAGATATGGGATTAACCGTTAATTTCTACATAAAATTACCGTGGGACTTGTAAACATAAGTTATTAATTTTGTGGTCTATATACATATGAGCAAGATATGTTGTCGATGTTCAGTTTCATTGTTTCTTGGGTTATCTGGTTTTTGGTACTCAGAATTTGACCAGAAGCTGGATTTGGTCTAATATTTGTCCAGCTTTTGTGTTTGATACTTGGACCAGACGTTGACCCGCATTGACTACTTATATGATGGCATGTCTAATTATTTGACTTGATTTATTTTCTGTTCACCCCTTAAATAAGTATGTATTCACTACCACATTCCCCAAAAAAATGAGTTCTCTTTTTTTGCCCCCCGTGTCTAATATCTTCTGTTTCTTTTTCTTCTCTGTGGTATCTTTTTTTATCAGATCTCTCTGGTTATTCTAAAGAGACTGTTCTTCATAAAAAAAAAAAAAATTGATAGAAAATTAATTTCTCTGATTGAGATTAACGGTGTCTTTTAAAGTTCTGACGAGTCTAGGAAGAATGGGTCGAATTAGTGGAGTTTCAAGATGATAAATCAGGGAAGCAAACAAATTTTGAGTTGTATTTGTTGCCGCAAAACAGCCAAATAATGCTACTTCCGTTGATTTTATGTGATGTATGGTTTATATTTTCCAGAAATTAGAGTCTTTATATTTTTAGAATTATTGGGTTTCGTTTGAATGTGAAATTGCTGCATGTAAGGAGATAAAATGGGATTAGGATTCAACATCAAGTATGTATCACCAGCAGAACGCAAGTGTTTGCTGAATGCCAGAGCGCCAAGCCCAGCGCCTAGCGCCTAGGGCGCCTAAGGCGAGCGCCTAGAGCGCCCGAGATTTCGAGAAAACAGAAGCTAGCTTTATCTTGGCGCCTGGGAGCCTTTTTTTCCCAGGCGCTGACCCTACGCTTAGAGCGCCTTTTACAACATAGGATTCAAGTTCAGTTGCCAGTTATTGCCTGAACCAGCATTGCCATCAGCCAGACAATGATTAACCGTATGAAATGGAAGTGGTATTACGAAGTTAAATCATATTAGAAGTTGGGTCTCATTTGCATTTTAGTTTCCATGGATATTTGAGATTGTAATGTGACAGTATGCTTTGCCAAGAAATCAGTGAACAAGATGTTGTCACTATCGGGAAATACTTGATGGATGATAGAGATTTAAGGTGATTTTAGAAATCTGAACGATTTAGGAGCCATTTGGGTTAAAGCCGTGTTTGGCAGGAATTCAAGAGCTAAAATAGAAATGTTTTATAAAGGTAGGCTACAAATGCCAATGTTCAAGAAATGTTTTAAGTTGTATTGCGATGGAATTCAGTTGATTAAGATACAAATTATTTAGTTAATGGAAACTATAACACAAAACACAGAGAGACAGATGGAGAAAAGAAACTTTCTACCGGCGGCGGCTTTGAATCCAACTGAATAGACAACAATGGGGCGCGGTGGGAAGAAGAGGAGGGGCAATGAGTTTGATCAGGTGTTGAAGCTCGGCAAGAGAACTATTGAGGTGTCCAAAGTCTCGTTGGAAAGGAGCGAATTATCAAAGTTAAAGAGAGAAAACCAGGTCATCTAGATCTGATGTTCGGGATGGAGGCCGTTAAATGGGTGATTCAAACTCTGGTGAGGGAATCAAAGTGGAAAAATACCAAAAGAAGCTTTCGGAGGTTCAAGAGTAATGGTGATATATTGGCCTTGTTTGGATAGAAATTTCAACAAGGATGAAGTAATCAATGGTTGGGAAGGGGGCCACTCCTGCTAAAGTTTGTTTCTTTCCGGCAGGAATCAGTAGGCAACTGTGGGTGCGGCACTCAGTTTACCATATCAGAAGACACTATGGTTTAAAACAAGAAAAGGGGAAGAACTCATTTTTTGGGGCTCCTAGTAGTGAATACATAATTATTTAAGGGGTAAACAAAAAATAAACAGTCGTCATATAACTAGTCAACGCGGGTCAACGTCTGGTCCAAATACCAAATGCAAAGGTTGGACAAATATAAGACCAAACCCAGTTTTTGGTCAAAACCTGAGAACCAGAAACCAAATAACCTTTGTTTTTTTCTTCCAATAAACGGTCCAATTGTACTCGGTGATGTGAAGTCAATATATATGTGTGTATGGCTGGGAAAATTCCCATGAAGGTGAGAACAGAATAACAGAGCATTGATCGTTAAGTTTCATTTCCTAAATCAAAAAAGAGAAGGGGGTGAATTTGATCAATCATTGATTTTTATTTTATATTATTATTATTATTTATTTGGGACATTGCAAAGACAAGTTAGAGATCCATCACCGAATACAACAACAATGGGATATAAATCCGTAATAGTTAACATCAATCTTCTCCTCGCGGTTCGATGAAGTAGCAGTATAGGAACAAATACCTTCCCGATAACCTTTTTGTCGACATGATTTACTACATCTGGGACCATCATGTTGTTCATCAAGACAATAATATTGGAAGTCACATTGTTGATTTGCTGCTTCTGCAACATCTACATAACCATGCAATTATAAATCATATTCATTGGTTAGATAATCATTGTAAACTGAAATAAGATTACATTTAAGATTCCAGTATCATATATATATATATATACTAACCAGTAATGGGTCTTGCAGCTGCCTCGACAGAATAGGAGAAACCCAGAAGAAGCAAGCATAAGTTCAGCGCCAAGACCAGCTGAGTAATCTTCAAACTTGACATCTTCTTTAAAATTTTGGGATTGTATTTGACCGATGGTGTAGCAGTATAGTTCATGCCACCAATATTTATTAAATCTCAGGTTTGCATTAAATGTCTTTAGAATTTTAGGTGCATGTGAAGATTATTTCCTTACACACCATATCTGTTTTCTTTAAATGCATAAGATATCACATTTATTTCAGTATCTTGCGTTGTAATGCATGATTATCAATTAACTTGCTTAGAAAAGGGATGAACAAGTAGATCGAGCTGGTGATTGATGATCTTCTTCCATCGAGTGATCGAGTTCACTGAATTTTGTATTTAGGAAACTAAACTGTGCAGTATATAATGTAAATGTTTTCTTTTATTTTTGATTCCTCCTAAATATGTAGACATGCTCTTCTTCCGTCACGGAAGACATAAATACCCTGTCCATAGTTTATCAAGTGTGCACAAATTGGAGAAACCACGTTCATCGTCCATCAGTCTCAAAATATAACAGAGTGACCTACAATATTTCTTGTAAGCCAAATTTTGCTTGGATACCCAATACTTTTTACATGGGCTCGAGGTATCATCCAAAATAAGAACCATTTTTTGGGGACCATGCTTTTTTTGTGGGGACTATGATTCTATTTTAGAAAAGACATTACAAGTAATCCTAAGTCACCCCTTATCTAAATATTTTTCTTAATACCAAACTTACCCTCCTTAATTAAATGTTTTGTTTAATGATTAATTAGCTATTAGTTAATGATTAGTAATTAGTATGATTAGTAATAATTAGTTACTCTATTACAAAAAGTTAGTTAATGATTAGTATGATTAGTAATGATTAGTTGCCGATAAGAAGTTCGGTTACAAAAATTGAAAATTTTCGTTACGATCAAACCGAACTATATAGTTTCTTTAAGACTTTCCAAATTTATTACCAAGGACCGAACTTAATGATTAGTAATGATTAGTATGATTAGTAATGATTAGTTACTAGAAGAAGTTATAAAAAATTGAAAATTTTCCTTGCGATCAAACAGAACTATATAGTTCTACAAAAAAATTTAAGACTTTTTAGGACCAAACTGAACGAGTCGGTTTTCCCAAATTTATTACCAAGAACCGAACTTAATGATTAGTAATGATTAGTATGATTAGTAATGATTAGTTACCAAAGAAGAAGTTCGGTTAAAAAAATTGAAAATTTTCCTCGATCAAACCAACCATATAGTTCGGTTACAAAAAAATTTAAGAGTTTTTAGGACCAAACCGAACTTAAAGTTGGATTTCCCAAATTTATTACCAAGAACCGAACTTAATGATTAGTAATGATTAGTTACCAGTAAGAAGTTCTGTTAAAAAAATTGAAAATTTTCCTTGCCATCAAACCAACCATATAGTTCGGTTACAAAAAAATTTAAGACTTTTTAGACCAAACCGAACTTAAAGTTCGGTTTCCCAAATTTATTACCAAGAACCGAACTTAATGATTAGTAATGATTAGTTACCCAAGAAGTTCGGTTAAAAAAAATTGAAAATTTTCCATGCGATCAAACCCAACCATATAGTTCTTACAAAAAAATTTTAAGACTTTTTAGAACAAACCGAACTTAAAGTTCGGTTTCCAAATTTATTACCAAGAACCGAACTTAATGATTAGTAATGATTAGTATGATTAGTAATGATTAGTTACCAAAGTAAGAAGTTAGGTTAAAAAAATTGAAAATTTTCCTTCGATCAAACCGAACTATATAGTTGGTTACAAAAAAATAAAAGTTGTTACGATCAAACCGAACTAAAGTTCATTCCCAAATTTTTACCAAGAACCGAACTTAATGATTAGTATGATTAGTAATGATTAGTTACCTGTAAGAACTTTCCCAAATTTATTAGTGATTCGTATGATTAGTTACCAAAAATTGAAACTTTTCTCTCGGTGGTAGCCTGGAGGTGGTGGTGGTGGTGGGCGGTGGGAGGAGGTGGTGGTTATATATAGGTGGTGGTGGTGGGGCATGAGGAGGTGGTGGTTATATATATAGAGAGAGAGAGGTGGTTATTAGGTTAGTTTTAAATTAAATTAGGTTAAGGGTAGGTTAGTCATTTCCACACTTTAGGACACCCCTTAAAACTATAGGGAAGGTGGCCTAATAAGACCATGGTCCACCAAAAAAAACCATGGTGCCCAAAAAATGGTTCCAAAATAAAGCTCAGTAAGTAGCCTAAAATCTTCATTGTGCCCAAGAAATTATGAGGACGTGAAATTGACTGCTTACCAGAATACGATCTTTACGGAGGTGCTCATTTGCATTTAAGACATCATTACTGTATGATTTGTGATGAGATGGTCTATTTACCCCTTGACAATGTTCGATTGACGCTATTTTTGTTTTCCCTTCGATAAAACAGTTTCCATTCTGGGGAAATGAAAGCAGAACTATTTCATTGCCTCTACATGTTCAATCTGTTTTTACTTTTTAGCGGTGAATTCTTTTTTTTTTCTTTTTTTTTGAAATTAGGCATAGGCCCGTCCTGCCCCTGGCAGCATAGCCACCGGCTTACTCCCCACTGAGCAAACTCGGCCCCATAAACCCCATAGTAAAGTTAGTATAATTACACGTACTCCAATGATTGAGCGGATTCGAACTCCTGACCTCCTCCTTGAGAGTCAGGCTCCTGGCCAACTGGGCTAACCCCAGATGGTTTTTTAGCGGTGAATTCTATACGTGTGTTTTAGCGGTGAATTCTATACGTGTGTATCGCTAGGCAAATTCAACAAAAATGAGAACAGAACAGAAACATTGTAAATTTTCATTTCCAAAATATAAAAAAAATAAAGGGGATAAATAGATCCATCATTTATTTTCTTCTTTCTTATTATTTATTTGGGACACTGCAAAGACACAAGACTAGAGATCCGTCAACTTAGAGAGTGACCCTAAGCTAGGGTTCCTAACAACAACAACCTTCTAGCTCAGCTATAACTTTGTATCGGTTAACATCAATCTTCTCCTCACGATTTGATGAAGCAGCAGGACCACGCAAACAAATGCCTCCTAATGAACATTTTTTATTACAATCATCATCATTAGCACAAACACCTCTGATGAGGGTACATCGTGGTGTATCATTTGCTCCTGCTCCTGCAATATCTGCGTAACCGTGCATCCATTAGTTAGTTGATTGTGTT
>JAJJWW010017613.1:0-13574 GCA_023531295.1 Papaver armeniacum
ACACTAATAAATTTTCATTCCAGCCTTTACCCTAGACTTAAGACGTTTCACACAAGTTTGTTAACCACAATCACGTGGGATAAGTATAACAATTTTCTTACTTACCTCAATAAACAAATTTAGAGCACAAAAAGTATCAGACTTATTATGTTATAAATTATTTTAGGGAGTGAAAATCTACCATCTATAGTTTATATTACGCCCATAGTGACACTTATTCCATTTTTAGTTTTAATTCTCATCCAAGGGATGGATAAGAACCAATTGGAATTGGAGAATAATTGCATGTGTCTACTTCCTCCACATTGTGAAGGATCAGGTATCTTTTTGGGAACAAATAAATTAGGTCTGGATCTTCTACTTACCTTGACAAGGGTTTGAGAGTCAGGAGGTGAGTTAGTTACCCTTTTCTCATGTAATTTACTTTTACATATGTTGATTGTTCCTCGTAGTTTGTTAATCTCTATGTTCACTTCCCTTGAGAGTTCAGACATCACCCTTTTATGGGTATTCTCATGTTTCTGAAATAAAGTAGTCGTAAGAGAGTTAGTCTTTATAACAGGTTTATCTCTCATGAAACGAATGATTTTCCTTCAGAGCCCTTGAAGGTTCGTGTATCATCTTCTTACTCCAAGTCTTAAACTTCTTTTGTTTAAGTGTGGGGGATTTATTTAAGATGTCACGCGAAGAGTGGTATTTGTTGTTCTTACTAGAGTTTTCCGGTAGAGATTGTTTCTTCTTTTTCCCAACAGTTGATTCCACTAGATGACATGAGCATCTTTGTTCCTGTTTCAATTTCTCCAGTTCATACTCCAGATTCTCAATTTTTTGTGTCCACATGTCCCTTTTTTTGTTGAAAATCAGCCTCCACATAACAAATTTCCTCATTCAATATATCGATTCTTTCTTTCGTGGAAGGTGGATTTTTTTAATGTGGATTTTTTAAAATTGTTTAAATAATGAGCTTGTTCATTATCAACATATATGAGGAGAACTGCATTAGGTGATTCATCCTCGGGACAGTAGTCTAAGGTTGTCATCCAAGCTTTAGTTTTCTCACAATAATCCTTGTTGGGACACATGGATATATGATGACCACGACAAAGAAATCTGGAACATAAAACAATATCTTTGTCTATTTGAACCCTTTTATCCTTATTCTTGATTGACGATTCTTTAAGATTTTTTTTTTTTTTTCTGTCTAAGAGTTTTCTTCACCAGTTGTATAAACAGTGACAAAGTTTGATTAAGGATAGTCTCATCTTTTCATCAACTTTTTTCAGGACTTAGAGATTTGGCATTAACGTTTCTTCCCATATTTGAAATGTAATGACTGTCTCTTTTATGTTCTAGATCAAAGATCTTCAACTTTCCAATAAGAGTGTTCCTGGAAAGTATATCAAGGTTATTTTCTTCCATGATGACATGTTTCTTAGACTCGTATCTTGCTGGTAAAGATCGTAGGATTTTCATTACAATGTCCTTTTGGGTGATAGTCTTCCCTAATCCATAACAAGCATTAACAATACTAGACAACTTTTGATTAAATTCTTCAAATGAATCTTCATCAGAAATACGAAGATTTTGCTAGACAGAAATTAGGTTTTGAATCCTAACATCTTTTCTCTAGGTATCTACTTAAATACAGTTTCTAATATATCTGAAGCATCTTTAGACTAAGTGCACGAAGTCACATGGTGCTGAAAATATGGGCTTATGTCGTGGATAATAGCGTTTAACCCGTCTGAATTATGCTTTGCTGCACTTATCTCGGGTTCACTATATTCTCCTAATGGCTTTGCGACAGTAGCTCCGTCTATAAAAACAGTTGGTGCGTTGTATTCAATAAATACAAGTTTCCATGTCTCAAAGTCACGGGCTTGTAAAAAGGAACGCATAGAGATTTTCCATCATAAGTAATTTGAGCCATCAAATGCTGGCGGTGCGTTTATCAAGATTGCACTCATGTCTATATAAGAAGACTGCTTCAAATAAAGACTTATTAGGTCTTAATGTGTTTGCATGCTCTGATACCAATTGAAAACACCTAGAGTACCAAAATACACCACCAACTTTTTCGTAGGCAATCTGTATGGACAAACTCAACACAACTCCGAGAATTAAAACTCAATCAAGGAAAGTGTCTAGAGTTATATCTCAAACTCTCTTGAGATTATAAAGTTTACAGAATTGAATCCTTGAACCATCTCAAAGAGAGTTCTTGGACGATACCAAAGACCAATATTGAAAGGACCCTCAAGCTCGTCAACGCTATTTGATTGGTCTAGCGACGATCAAGACACGATCTAGCCGCTAATGAATCAATTAGATTAACACGGATGTTAATTAATATAAATTAGTCTAACAACGACCTAGATACGAAACTAGTATCACTAGATGGATCTCGAAAAGTTATGTGAAATAGACTACTCGAACGTGTCATTCGGATACCAGGCGAAGAAGATGTCCTTGGATCAGTGCAAGGGTAAAATTATCTTTTTCCTTTAAACCGACCTGGTTGCCCATAACATTTGAATGGGTGCCTTTATCAATTTATCTTTGGTCTTATCACCCAAAACGTGTCGAGAGGAACTCATTCTTCTCTTTTCTTCTTCTTTCTTCTTCTTCTCTGTTTCTTCTATTTTTCTCTGCCGATCTCAGTTCAGAAGAACTTAGTTATTTTGTTGAGATTTTCATAAAAAGTTAGGTAGTGTGATGAATCGAAAAAGATGAAGTTAGAACTGAAGTTGATTGAACTCGAGAGAAGAAGAAGCTGATGTTGTCGTAGTTGAAAATAGGGTTTTGGGTTTGATTTCGAGTGCTAAGGTGAATCGATGGGTTAATTGGATAGTCGACAACTAAAGATTATGAGGGTTGGTGTTTAATTGAAGTTTTCAAGTGAATTCATGGACGAATCGAAAATCAGGTAAATTAGGGTTCCTGAATTTGAAGATTTAATTATATGGATTTGATTGAATTTACTTTATGATTTTGTTATGAATTGTTTGTTTATAGATGGGTTTGTGTTTGATTGAAGTATAGATGATCCTATAGGGTTCAATTTCAGTTTCTCAGTTATTTGAATTAGAGTTAGGGTTTATAGTTTAGAAGTTGGTTTTGTGTGGAATTGAGATGTGAATCGAGTTCTTGATAGATGAATAAGAAGAGGGTTGATGTTTAATTGTTGTTGTTGAGTTGTTCTGGTGATTGAACCTAAGAACTAGGATTTTCTAAGAAGTTCAAAGAAGAATCAGAGGATGAATGAATTACATTTCAAGGAATTAAGAGCTCAAGGGTGGTCTGAGATGAAATGGAGTTGCTGATGTGATCCAAGTTGTTGATAAAGAAATAAAGATTCTTTTGTTGCTCAATATGCAGGGAAGCTGATGAGAATTTGAAGTATGGGTGGATGTTGAACTAGTTAAAGGTTACTTAGAATGGGGACTGCAGGTGGTAGCAATAAGTAGAATGTACAAGATTGTTTGAGTTGGATATGAGTATTGCGGATATGTAATGGAGTCTTGCAGTTGTTGCAAAAGCTAAACTTTACAAGAGAAAAGGGTGTTTGGACTTGATAAAAGAATGAGAGAAACTGCAGAGTGTTGTGGTGCTGCTGAGTTAGAATTACAACTGTGTTGTTGGGTTGAAGATGTAGTGCTAGTCTGAGTTAAGGGAGATTAAATTACAATAGAGTTACTGTGCTTTTCAGTTAGAAGTTGTTATTGTAAGAGTTGTACAATTGGTTTTGATTTTAATAGTAATATCTGTATGAACTTTTGTTTCTTGAGACTCAGACCTGTTAGTCAGCCCAGTCAGCTCAGCTGACTCAGAGTAGCTGTCTGAGTTGAATCAGTTTGACTCCGAACCGGCTCAGTGAGCCAAGACCAAATTTGACCTTGACCGAGTTAATCCTTTGAGTTGACCTTGACCGAGACTTGACCTTGACCATTTGACTTGACATTTGATTGTGGACCTAGACGTTGATTGTTAGTTGACTTCTTGGACCGTTAGTGACTGTCAGTTGACCAGGACTTAGATTAACGGGCCGGGTTAATGGACTTGGGCTTAGAGTTAGTTTTCCTACTTTGATTGTTTGGACCCTTTATGGTCCGAACTACTCTTTGGTTCCTTCTACAAAGTTGTAGATATTCATAAGACCTATCAAATTAACTATAGAACCAATCCAATTGAACTAGTAAACCTTTAGATGTGCTAAAGATAGATAATGAAAAAGGTGTAGAATCATAAATGGACTTAGAACCATCAGATAGTTCACTTAGCATATAATTAGAGAATTGTATAAGACTATGTTATGAATCTTGTATGAGCCTTTTGGCTAATTTCTTAGAATGCTTGTGTGACTAACAATTAGTCTATATTAACAACGATCGATCAAAGGATGAACCAGTGGATCGTGGATCTCGAGGTAGGCATGGCATCATCATCAATCAGTGGGAACTTTGTAACCTTTTTGTAATCATTAAGTTACTTTATCTTCGAGCATGATGAGTCCTTATTTTCTGTAAGCATGTTGTTTGTAATTGAATGGGTATGTTGTGTGATATGCGTTGGGTGGTTCCCGACGAAGATTATCTGTGATTCCCCATAGCTCTTTGCTAAGTTTAGTAGGGCAATGCTACGTTGTTTGAATATTACTTAGTAGCCCTGTTTTACCCCGGATAAATATTATACTTTTTATTGTCTTAAGATAGTAGTCCGGCTTTACCCCGGTTGATTATTACCTAGTAGTCCGGCTTTACCCCGGTTAAATAGTATATATACTACATTTTATTTGGGGATATCACTTTGTGCATATCATACTTGATGGTTCAGTCTTAGTAGTATGACTGGGTTACTATGACCTTGACTTAGGAATAGATTCTAGGCTCATGATTGGATATGGTTATTATTTGGAGACTTCGGTCTACGAATAATGATTGGGCCTTTTTTGAACCTGCTGTGCGGGGTCAGATCATAGTAATCAAAACTTTATTATATTCTAGACTTAGATGGTGGCATTGGGATTTATGAGGTGTACGCATTCCACATTAATATCTTACGGTACCTAGATTTCTGCTATCATTTGAGACTGGAGTTATTCCTAGCATCATCTTCTCCATTGAGTGATATGAGGTTGGGATAACATATGTTTAGGTTGTTTAATTCTTTTTCGTAGATCCATCCGGTGGTGGATCTTTCGCGAATATTGCCACTATGGACGCAATAACTAGGGAAGTGAGTTGAAGCAATCTTCAGCTCTATGTTGTTTGTTAATTTGTTTACAGTATTTCCTTTAGAATATCCGTGATGCATGTTGGTGTTTACATGAGGGTTATATGTTTCCTTTGAGCACCCTTTAGGATGATGTGCTCACTCGTTCCCTTTTCAGATTTCAGATACCAGAAGATATGGTGCGCGAGAAGATATCCGTTTACGTTGCTTAAAGCTTTATCGATTATATTCATTTTGTATATCTTTTATTTGTATTTCTTTCCTGATTCTGTAAAACAACACATTATTATATTTATATCACCTGAGAGATTCTTATATTTAAATTTTCAGAGTGTATAGGTTCTGTCTTGGGGTTAGCTTATGTAGTTATGGTTCTTGAAATCAATAACCTAGACTTAATGTTTCATTTAGGTTGTATTAGCTAAGCGGGATTAAGAGTTGGGGCGTCACAAATATCCAAGGATCAATCAAGTATTATCCAACAAACAAGGTCTGACCTATCTACTGTGATTGATCAACGCACAACCTGTGATATTTTAATTATAAAGATAAACAATATAATGCGGAAAAAGAAATAATACATACACCAAAATTTTTGCTAACGAGAAAACCGCAAATGTAGAATAACCCTGGGACCTTGTCCAGATTGAACACCAAACTATATTAATCCGCTACAGACACTAGCCTATACTACCAATTAACTTCGGTCTGGAATGTAGTTGATCCCGAACTCAATCTACCACTGATTCAGGTACAGTCGCGCTCCTTACGCCTCTTGAATCCCAGCCGGACTCCGCGCAATTGATATCCTTAGAAGATCTCACACCAACTAAGAGTTGCTTCAACTCAATTGAAGAATTTAAACCAAATAGCCTCCCACAGATTAATCCTATATCATTGATTTCGATTTATGATCGAAACAAATGATCAGATCAAAAATAAGATCCGGGTGATGGAAATCGATAACAACTTGACAAAAGTCTGGCTATCCTCAAAATCAGGACTTATGCAACCCAAAGTGAAACCTAGATTATTATTCACCTCACAAGTATAAAAACTTGTGGAATCATAAGTTTTGAGGCGAACAGAACTTTGTGATTACTATCTATCTTATTAAAGTGATAAATCAATAATCGAACAAGATCAGGATACTCAAGTTATCAATATAAAAGATAACTAGTCTTGGCTTCACGGTCCCAATGAAGTCTTTGATAGTCGCTAAACCCTAAAAGGGTTTGTGGAGAGCATGACTCTAGATACAACTAGGACACACCAAAAAGTAGTGTCAGTATTCAAAGATCTCAGTTGCAAAAAGTTCCCCTTATATAGACTTCAAAGCCTAGGTTGCTTTAGGTTTAAGCTAAGATATCTTTGGAAAACAAAAAATATTCACTGTTAAATGAAAGCTTTGAATCTTATTCACATAAACTAGATATACATTTTGGTTAGGTAAACCGTAACATAACCGTGTATAAAGACTATGTCCAACATGGTTAGCCGAAACTAGCCGGTTTGAACTTATAAGCTTAACATTCATTTCCATGAACACAAAGAAATTAATCTTGAGTCACAATCATGTGATCAAATGAGTCTAGTGTTAATTAGAGAATTGATCAAATGCAAATTATCTTAGAGAAATATTTTAATCAGAATTGAATCATAATCGACATAGTTGGTAAATGCACAAATTACAAATACTTGAGTAGTTCGTGAATCAGCTGAGGCAAGGTACGCGGAACGGTTTACAAACTAACAAGAAAAACTAAGTTCCGGAGTTGACAAAACCTTTTCAGTTCATGTACCGGTTTGCAAACTTAGGTGCGAACTAAGTTCCATAGTTGACATAACTTTTTCAGTTCACGTACCGGTTTGCAAACTTAAGACCTCATTGGTTCCGGAGTTCATAGAACCTTTTCAGTTTGCGTACCGGTTTGGGTACTAAACTGTTTCTAGAACATAGAACTGTATTGGCTCGCATACCGGTTTGAATTCTTTAACCTGGTTCCCTTACCACAGTTCCACAATGGTTCGTATATGAAAATATATATCTTTCCAGATCACGAAACAAACAGATTTTCCCATGATATGCATACGAATATGCGTATCACACAAATATGAAAGTCAATATATATCTACTATGCTACGTGTACGAGTACATGTAATACGGCTTCAGACATATAACAGTTTTCTCAATTTGTAAGACTGATAATATTGTCTTGTATTCCAAATATAGTAGTTCTATATTTTTGTAAATCAATTTGAGATATTCCTGAATAACATCAATGACACATATCACTATTCCAGGCTATTTTCGAATGATAATAAACTTGAATCAAGAATTGGTTACGAACAATAAATTGTTCTCCACCGAATTTGATCAAGTATGAACAAATATTCATTGAGCTTAGTCATTATATTCCGAGAAATTGGTAAACTAAATAATTAGTTCTCGACTCGAAATTCTTGTCTATGCAAGCTAGTATAATTAGTTATGCGACAATCGTCTCAAGGATAGAAAGGTGAATATAACTTGAGAAAACCTTTTGTTGATGAAGTTCTCCAAAAGCTTTGGTTGATCTTCACCTTCAAGCGGTAGAACGCAAATGATGACGGGTTCGTTTTTAACTAATTCTATCCTAGACCGAGACTTAATTAGCTAATTGTACATTAGAAATAAAAATATAGTTTTTAAAACTAAATTTGACAACAATCTTGATATAGCAACACTTGTGAGTTCGACCGAGCAATGCTCTAACAGTTTCTCTTTGAGATCTATATTGATTGGTTGCGAATCTAGAGTTTGATTATTTCGGTAATCAAAAGATAGATTGATCTAACTAGACAAAGGATTTTATTAGATTAAGCAGAAGAGCCTTTGTCAACGACTCATAATATCTTATTACCCAGACTGAATAGAGTGGTTACCAAACAAATTTATCCTTTACTGTTTAGAATACGATCTAAAGGATTGGTGATTCACGTGCGTGACTCTAGAAGTCGAAGGCGCAGGGAGACTGAGGAAATTAAGTAGCCAGGGGTAGTCTACTTGGTCTCAACTATACGAAGTTGGATTAGATTTTGTATAATTGCTTAATTCTGAGAGTATTCAAAACTGGACTAGAACTCGGGGTTTTTCTGCATTTGGGGTTTGCTCGTTAACAAAATATTGTTATGCCATTTACTTTATTATTCTGCATTATAATTGTTTTTATTATAATTAAAGTAAATTACACCCGTACGTTAATTCCATAACAGTTGATATTGATCCTATAGAGTTTCGGTTATTATCGTACCTATTATCAAGTGATCACTTCGTTGTCGTATCGTCTCGATCTTGAATTCATAGTCAATCACACAAGTGATCTTGTTGTTGTATTTTCTCGATCTCGTATCCATAGACGGTCACACGAAGTGTGTACCAAAGTTGTTGCATTGTCTCGACTCTGTTCATAGACGATCACACTTGGTAAATGACTTATAGGTTGATAAATAAACGATTGTGGTGTATTTGGGTACCCTCGTTTTTTCAACATTTATTAGGTAATATTATCCATTTTTGGTGTATAAATATTTTTGTAGCTTTCCTTTTATAAGGAACACGCAAAAACTAATTGAGGGATATATGAAAAAGACAAAAAAAGGGATTTAAATATTAAATCAGAGTCACCCCCTATCCATGTAATTTATATAATTCCTAATCTACCTTCACTAATTTTATTTAGTGGTTAATTATAACTAGTTAAGTTAATATATTAGTTTTATAATTATTAGTATAAATCATTATCATTGAATTTATTGATGCAACAACATTAATCAAGATATTTATCATCATGAAGGTTTGGGTGAAGAACCAACCCATGAAAGTAAACAAGTTGAACATACAAGTGCTCCAATTACTCATGTATATGTATTAATGTATTGATATTTGATTTTTTTTCATTGAATTCGCGATTGTTACGCTGAAAACTCAGTGTCGGCATGGTAAAAGTATGAATACCATGCCAGCAGGGCCCAAATCTGCATGGTATTCATACTTTCACCATGCCAATACACAATATCCCCCAATTTTGAAATTGTAAGTACACTGCCGGCACAAAATTTTCATTATCGAGCATGCCGGTGGTAGTGCCTACATGGTACATTGCTTAAGTTGCTATGCTGGCACATGATGCAAATTTCCTAGAAAATTGAGTTTTTTTCACTTGGCTATCGGCATTGATATCTATCTATCAAGCATGTCGGCAATTAATAATTTCGGCATGGTATTCATACTAAAAACATTACCGGAATAGTAAAACGACATGGTGTTCATACTAAAACTATGTCGGTACGCAAAACCGACATTGTATTCATGAATACAATGTCGGTATTAACTGAAACTGGAAATTTTCAGTTACAATTTTTGATTCTAACCTAAATGAATTTGTTTAAAACAAATCGATGATTAGGTTTCTTTCAAAGAGGCATATTCATATATTAGATTAATCGTCGATTATTTTTATTTTTTTAAAACAACGATGAAACTGTGTTGAAATCGATGATGGAGAAAATAAAAATCAAAGAAAGATGCCGACAGATAAAGAAAAGAGAAGAAGAAGAAGAGAAATTCAAATACTAAAAGGTATTTTAGTATTTTCATACCAAAAAATCACCCCTTAGAAGACACTATTGGATGAGGATGGTAATTTATATCCCCAATTACTTTTAGTATCCCCTAATTACGCGTTCTTTATAAGAACAACAAACCTTGCATAAGAGATGATCACTTGATATAACTCCTTTAAATATACCAAAAATCAAAATTTTCAATAGCAAAGTTAATATTATGAAAAGAATTTTCAAAGTCGATTTTGCAAACAAATCTTGGTATTCTTTGCTTAGACTTGAATCAATTAACTCAAACGTTATAAGGATATCATTAATTTGTATATCATATAGCATGCTCATTCAAAATAAGATATTATTGAAAATTATTATATATTTTCTCTTACAATTTTAAGGAAAATGATATTAAAAAATAACTAAATTATGGATACAGTTGGTGATGCTTTGCATAAATTGTTTTATTCACCCGAATGTTTTATGGTCGTGGTAGTTGTGTAGCAAAATTGATTTTGAACTCGGTTCATTAAGAATTATCCTAAGTTGGGCTAGAAATGTTTGAGACTTGTCAGAACAAACAAAAAAGAAATTTATAATGAGAAGCTACGCCGGTATGGAAGGTTAATTGTTCCATGGTTACTAGATTTGTACCCGTGCTATACATTGGGCATAGTTGTCTTCACCTTTTTTGAATGTATTATTCTTAAAGACTGATAGTTGTTCGTAACGTTTTTTTTTGTACCACCCAACCAAGGTCATCTAATTTCACTATTCCACTGGTTCTCCAAGCTTCCGCGCGTGGCTTTGAGTGTATCACTACAATATGAAGCTAACTACAAAAAACATAGTTTTTCAGCGAAAAATAAAATCAGAGTTCCGTCTGAGAATGTTTCAAGACTAATGTTAGCCCGTGCAAATAAAATGTACATTTAAAATCAAACATATAATAATTATGAAAATTGTAAGTTGTTCGTACGTTATTGTTATACCCTCAAAATAGAATTGAAGATTCTTTCCCTAACAGAATAATGTTGAAATTTGATAATTGTCAGTACCTTTTTCTCATAATCGGTCAAATGAACGTGCTAAACCCAGTTTATTGATATTTCATAGTCGTGATGCCAACTATATAATTCGATTGAGGCAATTAAACAAACACATAACCATAATTTAAATGTTCCTAATAATGTAGTTTCTATTGTTAAGAATAATAATCATGTCAACCCGATAAGAATTATGTTAGCAAATATATATTGTGATGGTTATTTTAAATGTCTTTGGTAAGATTGATCAATATTTTCAAGCACTTCAAATTTATCAAGAAGTAACTGGAAAAGAAAGAGTTAACTAATGGAACTTACTTCGGATACTTCGTCTTTTTTATTGTGATTACGGTCGTTTGCAACAGTCTTACGAATATATACAAATAGATTATGAATATAAATAAAATCACAGAAAAAAAAAAGAATAACATCGAAAAAGAAAAAAACTCGCCAGATTGGGATATACTAAAACTAATTAGGGGCGAGATTATAAAATAAAATAGAATCAAGTAGAAACCAACAGTTAAGTAGTACTAACCTATCGAGTTAGTTAAGTAAATGTTGTTCGATCAATTAAGTAAACATTTTGATTATTGTTTTTGTTAGATATAACTTATGAATCTTGTTGGAATTATATTTTAAAATAATTTCAGATTTTGAGAATTTTATAAGAAAATGAAATACTCTGGTCAATCATTTCTCAAAACGGAATTGCAGATAGTTATTTTTTGGGGTTAATTCTTCAAATTACATAATGAATTCAGATTTTCAGAATTGGCTTTATGAAAAGTCGATGCTCGACTGAAACCAAACATGCCAACGATATTTAATGGTATTGAAACAAAATGGCAATTTTTAGCAGTGGCATAAAATGTCGTAATTTTTTTTTATTACAATCATGCCGAATAATCATTTTTTTAATTATCGTCATGCTCGAAAATGCAAAATAAATGACGACCTTTTATTTTATTGAGTCGTCATGTTATATTTTCCAAACGACTGAAGGTAAAACTGGACAATTTTTTTTTTTTTTTTTTTTTTCTTTTGGCAGGTTTTAGTGGCCGTGGTTGATAATCCTATACATTGATAACTAACTATTTTATGGACCAGGTTGTCATCTTCTTTTTTGCTCTAGCCTCCATAGAAGGGACAAATGTTTACGCCGGACATTTCGAGCTTGACTTGAGATTGCAGCATGTCAAGAGTAACCACGTTGTGTTCTCTATAAACTTTGAACCTAGAAAAAGTACAACCACGTTTTGTTATCTGTAAAACCCAGGCCAAAGACAGACATTAATGAAGGACACGTACATCTTGACTGTACCATAGTATTGATTATGTTATCCCTCAGACCAAGTAGCTAGCAACAACACACTGAAAGACAGTGGATAAGATAATAAGCATGTTTCCACCACCTCAACCAGCTTGGCATGACATTAGCAGGCATGCAGCAAGATTCAAATTTAAAAATCTTCAAGCGGTGAAACAAACAAACAATCCAATCGGAATTATTTAAAGCATTAATTCAACGGAATGAGCCAGGTCAGTCTGGTTCTATAATAATGGTCTAATTCAATGAAGCAGAGATGGGATTGAGATAATGAGTCACTGCTGACTCATTTTACAATTACGCCAAACTGACTTGGACAACACCTTGTGCCAACCTTATTCAAGTAGTTGATACTTGATAGGCTGTAGTGTCCAATGTCCATTAAGGAAAAAAAAAAATGGTCAATAGACTAAAGTACAAGTAATTAAAGGAGAAGAATCATCGTCGGTTGATTACTGCTCTAAAAACAATGGATAGATGATCGAAAAAAAAAGAACATGTGTAATCTGTCAGTAGAGTTTTCGTAAGTATACTGATTCCGCGTGATAGATATTTACACATTAAAATGCATCAAAAGACTGTACACTCCTTTACTAGAGAGTAGAGAGGAACTATTTCCATGGCAAAGGATCTATCGGTCGAGTGTGGATAGCACCAGCCTTTACTTTTCACTTTAGTTAGAAATTTTACTTTGTACTTGAGAATTAGATTCATTGTATCACGTGATTGCTGCCAAATTTCATATGCCTTCTTCCACACAATAGATAGATCCTTCCATGGATATGCCGAATTTTACTTTGTACTTGAGTGTGAATATGCCTTCTTAGTTAGTTTATATCATGGTTTTCTCTTACTTATATAGGTAAGTTTTGTACACCCTTATGGTGTTTCTATTTCCTCTATTAGAGAGGTTTATCTCGGTTTTAATGACCGTTCTTGGGTTTCATGGGTTTTAAGATCACTTGGGATGTTTTTCAACGACGAAAACTTCATCATTGTTAGCTCCGGCGACGGAATCTTTACCGGAATCTTCATCATATATTTATTCGGCGACGGAATCTTCATGAATGATGCTTTTGACGACGAAATTTCCATCACAAGTTTTAAAAAATTTGAACAAATCACTCAAACTTTTGGAGCACATCTTTATGAAGAAGAAAAACAAACAAAATGGTTGGAATACACTTCTGAGAAAAACCATTCTTCCTCCTACTTGATCGGTTCTTATTCATGCTTGTATTTGTTCTACCCCGGTAATCCTTCTCTTTCCCCTGTCGGATTTCTTGATAAACTTTTACGGTATGTCTATTTGTATTTTCTTAATTTTGATTTTAAACTCATTGTAACCTTGAACTTCCATTAATGAA
>JAJJWW010017615.1:0-329361 GCA_023531295.1 Papaver armeniacum
GGGGATACATATTGGGGTATTGGTCCGCGGTTTACATGCGTGCAACGCGCCATCACAAGAATGTGTCGGGGAAGTCATGGACGGTTAGAGATACGGGAGAAGTGGGCAAGGCGGTCGTGTAACACCAACACACAACTTCACTACTCCATCACTCCACTTCCTCCACTTCCTACGAGAGACGTGAATAAGGCTCAAATGACTTGTATAAATAGGTTCTCCTCCTATTTCCAACAACAAGGAACAAGTCCAGACAACAGAAGCAAGTGTTGATACCATCGTATTCAAACATCGGAACTGATAGCTTACATCCTGCAAGCCAGTTCAGCTTTCTGGTACAAGTCATACATAGCCAACACCTTCACAATCTCAACACCTTCTTCGCTTCCCTCCCATGATCAACCCCATCTCCTTCACTTTGTGACCGAAACAAGTCTCAAGCGACCATTTCTTGGTTTAGGCCGGATTTGCACATATTGATTTCTCGAATCTACAAGCACTCCCGTATAGTGCATTTGTTTAAGGTTTAGACTCATTTCTCATCCACACACACCAAATTACCAAAACCGGCAGAAATAGTTTTCACCCATAAACAGTGGGAAATCGTGGTTTAACCAGTTCCAGGTTGTGCGGAGACTTGGTTGATTGTCCACCCACTACTTTGCTAACTCCCTCAATTGCTTGCACGATTTGCTAACATTTCTTATCGTGGATGAACACACGTGCCGTAGTCCACCAGACCAAAAACCTAGTTAATATTCCCCATGTGACGTGATTGATGTCTCACGAACGTGGAGTCTGCAAGGCAGACATGTATTTGATTAGTCAGTCGTTGACTTGATTAGACGATGAGTCTAAGTATTGTTAAGTCGGGCATGATTGCTAAATGCTCTAGGATTCATGGATTGAACATGTCTGCTGGGACGTATAGTTCTCGAATGAATGATGTTGACAATTGAATCAACGTAATGAATATGATAGTCTGAGCAAATATTGCTCGTATGATGAATTGTTGAATATTGATAGTTGAATCAATATTCGAGCATCTGAGCAAATATTGCTCATTTGATGAATTAGTGAATATTGATAGTTGAATTAATATTCGAGCATTTGAGCAAATATTGCTCATTCGATGAATTACCGAATATTGATAGTTGAACCAATATTCGAGCATCTGAGCAAATATTGCCCATTCGATGAATTACCGAATATTGATAGTTGAATCAATATTCGAGCATCTGAGCAAATATTGCTCATTCGATGAATTACCGAATATTGATAGTTGAATCAATATTCGAGCATCTGAGAAAATATTGCTCATTTGATGAATTACTGAATATTGATAGTTGATCGAATCAATATTCGAGCATCTGAGCAAGTATTGCTCATTTGGTGAATTACTGGCAACGCGGCCAAATAAAATATTGATTAAAATATTGGTAGCTGGACTGAACATTATATAATTAATCCAGATGTTGATTGCTGGATCAACATAAAATTATTAGTGTTTGAACTTGCTCAGAATTATGACTTGCAAAGCATTCGTTCGAAACCCTAATTTTGATCAATTGTTGATCAATTGATGATTTACTGAAAATAAGTCACTGAGTGAAGGAGTGACCGGATACATGGGATGATGGTCGACCATGTAGCGCCTAAATGCTCGAGTGAGCATACACCAAAGTCCTTTGTTGACCAGTTGGTGAAAGGATGATCAAATTGGATTTGCTCGTGTGAGCGTTAGGTAGTAAAACCTAGTTATGGAGAGATGAGGGACCGACCAAGGGGTCATGGGACCGACCTTTGGTGGTCGTGGGACCAGATTGAGTGAGTCCCAAGTTGGTTGGAGAGAGTTTAGACCCAATTTGGACAGTTGAAAGATAATTAGGTCAAAATTATGAAAGAGTGTGGAACCGGATCCTTGCAAGCCTAAGGGCCGACCTTGGTCGGTCAAGGTGGCATGACCGTGTCACCATACTGCTCGTGTATCAGTCCTCAGAGTTTTGGTATTTTCTGGTGCACGTTTGAGCAAAATTTTGGATTTTCAGAAGAGTTTGATCTTGACTGAAACTATGAATTTTGCTTGAATGAGCGAGTAGAAATTTGCTCATGCGACCGATATTTTGAGAATATTAAAATAATAATATTTTAATTTTTGACGTGAGAAGCCTAGTCGGTCATGTGACCATTTGACTTTTTGGCTTTTTCATGGTTTGAGCAATATTTGAAAAAATATTGAAAAACTAGGGTTTTTGCTCAAACGATGGAGTTCCATGAGATGAAGGAAATAATAATATGAGAAATAATGGATTGTCAGGTGTGGGACCGGCCACGGCTAGGGCATGGCCGGCAGGCTAGGTGGCCCGGTCCAGTGACACCTTTCCCTATTTTTGTTTGATGAAAGTATGGAGAAACTAAGAGTTTCGCTCAAACGAGGGAGTTTGCTCAAATGAAGGAGTCTTCATAAGATGAGGGAAATAATAAATTAAAATATCGGAAGAGGGGACCTGCAACCACAAGACGACTTGGGAAGCGTGGCACAGTCCCACGCCTCTTGTTTATTTCATTTAATATTATTTTCCTTCATAAGTTCCTCGTTCGTCCATATTTTCGAATGCCCGTTCGTGCGTTCGGGTGCTCGTTCGTGCATTATTGTCAAGTACACTTGCACCATTTTTTCGGGCTTACTCTTGATGGTCGGACGCTTCGGACATTGAATATTTATTACTAATTCATGGAATTCAGTCGGGAATAATCCATGAAACGGAGTAATAAAATAGATTGATTATCTATTACTAATTCATGGAATTCAGTCGGAAATAAGCCATGAAACATAGTAATGAGATAGGATAGATTATTTTCTAGGAATTCGGTTGATGAATGACACGCTAGAATTAACCTATTTGCATAATTGACACGCTAGAATTAACCTATTTGCATAATTAGCTTATACAAAGCATTCAATATTCACCGTTAGATGAAAAACCTGATTAGATTCAAGCTAATATTTCTCAACCGTTAGATGGAAAACTTAGCTTGTTATACACACATGAAATGCACGTTTCTAGGCTTGTGTAACCGTACCCAAACATGTACATTTGTTGGTTCAACAATAGTTAACCAAAGGTTATCCATATGAGCAATTTCATATCAACCATATTGTTTTTCACCATAACTAGTCCAAATGACTCAAATGAACTAGTTAGAGAGTTGTTCACTCGAATTGAAGCATAAACGATTTGATTCACTCGAATCGGTTCATGAACTTTATAGCCACGGTTTGCAAAAGCATTCCTTAGTTTATTAAACATGAGTTCAAGAACAATTGTTTTTAGATATAACCAACTCAAGTTCGCGGACTTAAGTTCACGGAAGGAGTTCAAACTCCAGCAGAAATTCTCGGGTCGAGAACTTCCGCCAGTTCGTGGACTTGGCTCACGCCCCCATTCCGGTTCTCTTGATCAACAAAGTTCGCAAACTTTGGTTCAAGGAATAAGGACTTATACATATATGTGTTTCCACAAAAATGCTTATATCCTACAATGATTATGTAATCTAAACTCTTATTTCAATCATTGAAACATTCTCAGAGGACGTTATATAGTTGTTATTCACAAACCATTTTTTGTCAGAGCAATTTTTAAAGTGATTGAAACATAACATGACTTTCGTCTCTAGGTAAAGATGAATTCGGCTAAAGCGAAAGCTTACCAACACATATTTCGAGAAATAGATAGACGAGATAAACTCGGCTCGAAATACCAAATGTGTATAATCTTAGTCTATATAACAAAATGACTTTTGTCTCAAGATAGGAGATAAATAGACTTTTGAGTGATAGATAAGTTCAAGTCTCCACATACCTTTTAGTCGATGAAGTTCCACCGGTTCCTTCAGTTGTCCTTCGTCTTGTATGATGATTGCCATGGAGTTCTTGAGCTCAACTACACTTTCTATCCTAGTCCAAGACCTTAGCTATAGTAGACTAGAAATCAAGACTTATAGTTTTGATCACTAACATTGACAAACATGCTTGAGATAGCAACGCATGCGAGTTCGACCGAGCAATGCTCTAACAATCTCCCCCTTTGTCAATTTTAGTGACAAAACTATCAATACATATGGAATACAAAAAATAAATAAATTAACTTTTGTATCTCCTATTCCACATGTTTAATCTTTAGCATTACTCGAAATCTTCGTCACTTCCAAGTACTCCAATGATCCTGAAGGTTGTAAGTTTAGCATCATCGTTGTTGAAAATCCGTAGCTATAACAACAAGAAAACAAGAGTTTTCAATCATTGTTATACAGTGTCAAAGTATCATTACACAGCGTCAAAGTTCAATTGTATCACAACTTCAACAACAATACTATGGTGATATGTATCAATCCCCCTTAGTCAATACTCCATCTCACATGGAAACCACTCCCCCTTACTAATGATCCAAAAACCATATGTATTTGTAGTGTGAACTACATATTAATTCTCCCCCTTTTTGTCAATAAAATTGACAAAGGCAAAAGAACTGGATCCTAATGAAATTTCCGAAAGAGACATTTCATGACCAAAAGAAAGAAAACACATATCATCTTATTTAGATGCAATCATAAAGCCGAAGCTAAATGCATTCATCAAGGAGTTTAAATATACAAGATAACCCCTCAAATATTCCACAGCCGCACTCCCCACAAAGATTTGGCAATTAAGCACAAGTTCAATTAAGAACTCTCCCCCATAATATGTCATTCTCGAAAGAACAACAAGAGCGACCTTAATTTCAAGAGAAAAGAAGGATTTCTTTGGATAAAACAAATCACATACAAGTATGAATTTGAATCCAAAATTCTCAATTAAATTAACCACAAGAGAACCCATGATTAATTTAATCGGATATGCTCAACATAAGTGAACTTATGAAGACTCAAAAATACTCAATTAGATTGATCATAAGAGAACCCATAATTAATCTAATCGAACTACACAACCAAACTAATCATAAAAGTAATCAATTTGATTGGCCATACTCGTCATAAGAGAATTTATGGAGCAATGACTAAGTTAATCATAAGAAAACAATAAACCCATTGAAGAATTCTCAAACATAAGAAAACTTACAGAGCCATAACTAAAAACCAAACAAGATGATTAATTTAGTTGATTATGCTTGACATAAAGTACCTTACGGAACAACAACAAAGCTAATCAAAATAATCAACTTGGTCGTTTAGTGCTCAACATAAGACACATTACGGAGCCTCATGATAATACATAAAATATGGATCAGGGAAGATCAATTACTGCGGAATACACAAGGATTCATTCTATTTTCCATCACTATTTGCATAATGACATACAATATACATAATCCTTGTAAACAAAAGATTTTAACCTATCTTCCATCAAAAATTGACGATATAGTCTTAACTTTTGTATTTGTCAAAAGTCCATTCATTCTTTTATCAATACGTGCATATCAGCATACGAAAGACTTTACTTTTGACAAGGTATGTCTGTACTTCTCATGGATTCAAACACAAATAGCACATTCAATTGAAAGACATAATTATCCAAGATTATTGTATCGTAAAAAGTTTATTACATTACAAAGACATAAACTTTAAATCCAACAGAGAGAAGTTAAAAAAAAAAAAACAGACATTACAGATATTAGATATCAGTCACTCCATCCATAATGATCTCTTTCAATATCATATAATTTCTCTAGTAATTCTGGAATAGCATTTCCAGCAAAGTCTACCTGCTCTCTAAGAACCATATTTTCCTCCCGGTTCAAATAAGCTCTCTCGAAGACGAGACAGTTCTTGATTCTTCGGAGGTACTATGAGTTCTTGGAGTGACTCTGATCAGAGGGCCTCATTTTCTCAATGCTTGACATGCTAAGCACAATTTAACCTCCAAGATCGTAACCAAAAATAGGAATATTAAAGTTAGCACAAATCTTGAGATGAGACACGGAAAACCTGGTGTCTTTCCTGTGTTGTGTCTGATACTTATCATTTGATCAATGACAATTCCACAGAAGTCAATATTTCTCCCTTCAACAATGTAGTAGATGAACTCAGTGAGCCCCCTGGTCCATGAATTGTTGTCACAAGTTCTAGGCATCATATTTGCCACAATAAGTTTAGCAGCAGCTTTGAGAAACAATCCTGCTCCTCTTACATAGACCTTACCATCATTACGTGAGAGATCTTTGTCAAACAACCTGTTAGACAATACTTCTAGTGGTAGTCTCCCGAACTCAGGAGGAGGATATCTTTCACCTCCCATAGGCACATCAAGCAGGTATGAGATAATAGAACGATCCACAGTAAAAAAGGTTCCTGCTACTATAGTCTTAAAGGAACAGAGAGCAGTGTCTTCATCATGAATATTAACATAAAACTGAGCAACCATATCAATACGAACACTCCCTAAAGGTCTATGAATAACTCCCCAAGCATGATTATTGAAGAACACAACCAAGCCTGGAACATCTATCTTAGTCGCATCATAGAATCGTTCACGAATAGGTGTTTTGTTTTTAAACACTAGATATTGTTTGAGCAATGGGTTGACAAACCTAGCACCAATACTAGGGTGCAGGAAGGATTCATCTCTAGGTTCTTGGCTTGAGCTTCCTACTTTCCTAGTTCTTCTTCTACTCATGATTGCAAAAACAAAACATGAACGAATCGGATCACTTACTTGGTTCGCGAACTGTTTCTAATGGTAGACCTTCAATGAATTGGCAATCGCAAAAACTGCCCTTGACCCAAGGTTCACGAGCTTCTCTTGAGTTCAGAGATACAAACCGGCTTTGATTTGGTTTGGAAACGTGAAATTGAAGGAGCAAAGGATGAGAACTGTTGAGTTTCTCTTCTTATTTTCGAACTGTCGAAACCAGAGAAGGAGGTGAAGTGAACAAAGAGATTTTATTCTCCTTTTTGAGTGTCATGGAATCATTTTGACACGTTTACGAACGAGACTCGTTTGCAAAGCGGTTTAAGGTTCAACGCATGTGAACCACACATGTGCCAGAGAAGGACTTGTTTGGTACAAATTAGGAGTGATATCTCACATATTTGTTTCAAGTAATTTTTTATATGAACAAAAATGAGTCTTGCACATTATGACACCATGAGAGAGCTTCTTTCCAACATCTCTTACATCTCGAAATATTGAGATCATTCCAGAACATAATTTTTCCAAGACTATCAAAGAGCATAATCAGAATCAAGGAATTTTTCTGATTTCTCATTTTCCATCTTTTATGTAGATAATTTTTTGTATTGTGAGGGGAACTCTTTTGATAAAAAGAGACGTCCTAGCTTCTTCATAAAAGAATACAATACTATTATCTTGATAGGAAGTATCAGGAATCGAGCAGTGAATCGATTCATGCTTTGAAGTGATATACTCAGATGACTGAGATTTAAACTTCTCTTATAATACGTTCAGTTTGTTAAAACCAGAAGGATTACACAGAGGAGGAGTATTGCACTCACTGATTAGCAAATCAATATCAAACTCAACATGAATATTATTCATCATGACTCGACTTAGTCTGACAAGATACTCTTGTTCCTTCTGGAGAAATAAATCAACATCCGAGGAAAGACTTTCAAGTTTCTTTTCAAGTCCTGAAAACACTTCAAGGGATTTTTAAGCCCTGGTAGAGGTTTAAATAGAATTTCTTCTATGGATTTAATTAAATCATTCATAGAGGTGAATTTGTAATCCATCGATGCAGTGGTGCATTTATTGAGATAACACCATTGTCCATAGAGTCGGGGACGCTTACAAACACATACTTTTGAGTTCTTAAACGTGTTTGCCTGGCTTCGATACCAATTGAAAAAGCGGGGGTACAACAACCACACCCAATATTTTGCTTAGCAATCTGTATGGACAAACTCCAATATACTTTCTAGAGAATCAACTAGACAGTTAGACTCAATCTATACAAAAAGTATATCAAAGAGTTTATATCTTAATCTCTCAATTTGATATATACTCAAGAAAATAGAAATCTGCGAGTCTTTATCAAATACTAGAGAGATAACTTGGATGGTACCAAAGACCAATATCCAAGTCTCAATCAATTTAAATCAAAAACCAAAAGGTCGGATATTCTAATTGATTGAACAACGCACAACCTATGATATTTCAATTATATAAACAAATATAATGCAGAAATAGAAATAACACAAGATACTTAATTTTGTTAATGAGGAAACCGCAAATGCATAAAAAACCCCAGGACCTAGTCCAAATTGAACACACACTAAATTAAGCCGCTACAGACACTAGCCTACTCCAAATTAACTTCGGCCTGGACAGTAGTTGAACCCCAACCAATCTCACACTGATCCAAGGTACAGTTATGCTCCTATGTCTCTGATCCCAGCAGGATGCTACGTACTTGATTTCCTTAGATGATCTCACCAACAACTAAGAGTTGCTACGACCCAAAGTCGAAGACTTTAATAAACAAATATGTATCACACAGAAAAGTCTACGGTAATAGATAAATCCGTCTCCCACGAATATATCTGCGAGTTTTGTTCCATCTTTTGATAAATAAAGGCGAACAGGAACCAATCGATAACCCGGACTTATATTCCCGAAGAACAACTTAGTGTTATCACGACCTCACAATAATCTTAATCGACAAAAGTAGCCGAAAAAAGGTATTGCAGTAATCATAAACGATGAGATTTAAGATGTTTGTGACTTATTTTTATCTTGCCTATCGGAGATAGAAATCTCAAGACAATTATTACAATTGTACTCGTACGATATAAATATCAAGATCAGATCACACAACTACGAGAAAGTAGTATCGGTTTGGCTTCACAATCCCAATGAAGTCTTTAAGTCGTTAACCTGGTTTAGAGAAGAAAAAACCAAGGTTAAGGAGAATCGACTCTAGCTTATACAACTAGTATCACACGTAAGGTGTGGGATTAGGTTTCCCGGTTCTTAGAGTTCTCCCTTATATAGTCTTTCAAATCGGGGTTTGCAATCAATGTTAGCTTGGTAACAAAGCATTCAATATTCACCATTAGATTAAAAACTCCGATTAGATTCAAGCTAATATTTCTCAACCGTTAGATCGAAAACTTAGCTTGTTATACACACATGAAATGCACGTTTCTAGGCTTGTAAAACCATACCCAAACATGTACATTTGTTGGTTCAACAATAGTTAACCAAAGGTTATCCATATGAGCAATTTCATATCAACCATATTCTTCTTCACCATAACTAGTCCAAATGACTCAAATGAACTAGTTAGAGAGTTGTTCAATTGCTTAGATCTTTATGTAACTACACAAGACACAATTGAAGCAAAAATGATTTGATTCACTCGAGCCTGGTTCATGAAATTTATAGCCACGGTTTGCAAAAGCATTCCTTAGTTTATTAAACATGAGTTCAAGAACAATCGTTTCTAGATATAACCAACTCAAGTTCGCGGACTGGGTTCGCGTACTTAAGTTCACGGAAGGAGTTCACAAACTCCACCAGAAATTCTCGGGTCGAGAACTTTCGTCAGTTCGCGGACTTGGCTCACGCCACCATTCCGGTTCTCTTGATCAACAAAGTTCGCAAACTTTGGTTCAAGGAATAAGGACTTATACATATATGTGTTTCCAAAATAATGCTTATATCCTGCCATGGTTATGTAATCTAAATCTCATTTCAATCATTGAAACATTCTCGAGAGGACGTTATATAGTTGTTATTCACAAACCATTTTTCGTCGTGAGCAATTTTAAAGTGATTGAAACATAACATGACTTTCTGTCACTAGGTAAAAAAGATGAAACGCTAAAGCGAAAGCTTACCAACAGAGATATTTTGAGAAATAGATTGACGAGATAAACTATTTCGAAATACCAAATGTGTATAATCTTAGTCTATATAACAAAACGACTTTTGTCTCAAGATAGGAGATAAATAGACTTTTGAGTGATAGATAAGTTCAAGTCTCCACATACCTTTAGTCGATGAAGTTTCCACCGGTTCCTTTAGTAGTCCTTCGCCTTGTATGATGATTGCCATGGAGTTCTTGAGCTCAACTACACTTTCTATCCTAGTCTGAGACCTTAGCTAGAGTATACTAGAAATCAAGACTTATAGTTTTGATCACTAACATTGACAAACATGCTTGAGATAGCAACACATGCGAGTTCGACCGAGTAATGCTGTAACAGAGATAGTTGAATCAATATTCTAGCATCTCGAGCAAATATTGCTCATTTGATGAATTATTGAATATTGATAGTTGGTCGAATCAATATTCGAGCATTTGAGCAAGTATTGCTCATTTGATGAATTATGCAACGCGACCAAATAAAATATTAATTAAAATATTGGTATCGGGACCGAACATTATATAATTAATCCGTGATATTGATTCTTCGGATCATCATAAAATTATTAGTGTTTGAACTTGCTCGTAATTATGACTTGCAGAGCATTCTGCTCAAAACCCTAATTTTGATCAATTGTTGATTTATGAAAATAAGTCACTGAGTGAAGGGAGTGACTGGGCTACATGGGATGATGGTCGGCCATGTAGCGCCTAAATGCTCGAAGTGAGAATACACCAAAGTCCTTTGTGAGTTGGTGAAAGGATGATCAAATCTTTGGTTTAATCATTTATTAAAATATCGCTCGTGTGAGCGTTAGTAGTAAAACCTAGTTATGGAGAGATGATGGGACCGACCAAGGGGTCATGGGACCGGCCTTTGGTGGTCGTGGGACCATATTAGTGAGTCCCAAGTTGGTTGGAGAGAGTTTAGACCCAATATGGACAAGTTGAGAGATAATTAGGTCAAAATTATGAAAGAGTGTGGGACCGGCTCCTTGCAAGCCTAAGGGCCGACCTTGGCCTGGCCAAGGTGGCATGCCTATGTCACCATACTTCTCATGTCTCATCCCGAGAGTTTTGGTATTTTCTTGTGCGCGTTTGAGCAATATTTTGGATTTTCAGAAGAGTTTGATCTTGACTGAAACTCTCAATTTTGCTCGAATGAGCAAGTAGAAATTTGCTCATGCGACCGATATTTTGAGAATATTAAAATAATACTCCCTCTGTCCTTTTTTATCTATCCTAATTTCTACTTTGGTATGTCCGTTTTTATCTGTCCGCTCTGTTTATAGACATACTTTTCCCTTAAACTATCAAATATACCCTTTATTTTTTATAATCATAAAATCATTTTTAATATCCAAATCTTAAATAATATCACCATATATAAGGAAAAAAACTTACTCAATATCTTTGTATTAATTGTCATTCATTTTAAATAAAACATTTATGAATAGTTATAAAATTCCTAATAAACTTCTACTTATTTTAACATTAACAATTTAGTTTTGGTAATAATATAACATTAAATAGGCTAGTCAAGGGCTAGTCATGACAATTTATAGGATTTCCTTAATATCTTGACTTAGTCAAAGCGGACTCTTAATTTAAGACGGAGGGAGTAATAATTTAATTTTTGATGTGAGAAGCCTAGTTGGTCATGTGACCATTTGAATTTTTGGTTATTTCATGGTTTGAGCAATATTTGAGAAAATATTGAAAAACTAGGGTTTTCGCTCAAACGATGGAGTTCCATGAGATGAAGGAAATAATAATATGAGAAAATAATGGATTGTAAGGTGTGGGAGCGGCCACGGCTAGGGCATGGCCGGCCGGCTAGGTGGCCCGGTCCCGTGATACTTTCCTTATTTTTGTTTGATGAAAGTATGGAGAAACTAAGAGTTTCGCTCAAACGAGGGAGTTTGATCAAATAAAGGAGTCTTCATAAGATGTGGGAAATAATAAATTGAAATAAAATAAAATAACGGAAGAGGGGCACCGGCCACAGCGGCAGGACCGGACGGCCGGTGGGCCTGGTCCCACGCCTCTTGTTTATTTTATTTAATGTTATTTTCCTTCATAAGTTCCTCGTTCGTCCATATTTTCGAATGCTCGTTCGTGCGTTCGGGTGCTTGTTCGTGCATTATTGTCAAGTATACTTGCACCATTTTCTCGGGGATTACTCAGTGATGGTCCGGACGCCCGACATTGAATATCTACAATATAAAGCACAGTTTGTTTCTGAGTGGTGGCCAGGATTTATTCTGGGCAAAGATAAATCTACGGTCGTGGTTGTGCAGACCACACCCATAACCTACACGTGCGCCAAGGCTAACTTTGCCTATATGAGTGGTGGCCGTGGATTTATCCTTGGCAAAGATAAATCAAAGGTTGTGATCCTCTGTGCCACACCCTACAAGTCGCACACGTGGTGTTCATTCCAATATTATGAATTAAAAATGAATACTCAAGTCAAGATATTGAATTTTAAAAATTATAACAGGGGAGGTTCAACTCATGACCTATTGTGTCATAAGAGTGGCCTCTAACCATTGTTCCACCTTGGTTGGAATTGATAAAAAGATAAATCAACAAAGTGGTTGTTTGTTCAACTTAAATATTAATTAGTATAAGTATTTTATTAATTAGTATAAGTGATTTGTCTAGAGAGAAGATAAATCTATGGTTATGGTTTGTTTAACTTAAATATTAATTAGTATAAGTGTTTTATTAATTTAGGAAACATTAATTTCTCATGATAAATGATTTATTAATTTTACATCATAAATATCCCTTAATTAATATTAATACATATCTCCATCAATAAGTAATAATTTTGACAAAAATTATTTCAATAGATATTAGTGGTGGTGGTGGTAGTAGAGGAAGAAGAAAGTGGTGGAATGTGTTACAAAGTGGTGGAGGCGGAAACATTAGTTTTGGTGGAAGAAATAGTATTATTTGGATGGTTTTAATGGCGGTGGTATTAGTTTTTTTCTTTTTGAATCAAAAATAATAAAAAAATTTTACATGATGGGTAACATTGTATTGTGAAAAGTATAGTTGGTTGTTTTTGACACGATCAAAAAGGCGGATAAAAATACTTTTGGGATGATACCAAATCATATAACACAAAATGGTTGTTTTGGTGCCACTGCTATCTTTGGTAACCGATTCGTACGCATGATTTTCAGTATTAACAAAAACATATAGTTGAATAAATTAATTGACGACCTAAGTTTGTTAAATCTAAACTTTATACATGACGTGTGGGATTAAAAGTTATAAGTGCGCTCAATATTCTACGAGGGATGGAAAATGGTGGTGGTGGAGAAAGAAGTAATATCCGTGGTTTGTGGTAATCGGCGGTTTTGATGAGTAGTAATTGACTATGTTAATTATGTGTCTACAAAAGGATAACACTATAAATTAGAAATGTGGTTGATCGTCTTAATGCTAATATAAACCTCGGTTAAAATACATGAAAATTAAGAAGAAGAAAAAACATTTGGATGTCACGTTATATAATAAATAACACTAAAAACTACATATTTAGTATCAAGGTTTCTCCGTCCAATAGATAAATCTAAGGTTGTATTGAGATCCCGTAAGCATAGGGGCGAGTTGGTCTTGGATTTTCGAATGATAATGAATATAATGAACGCTCCCTCTCGGTTTGTCCAATGAAAACCGAAACCTTCTAAAAAAATAATCAATCGAACAACACTTAGATGGAACGCATCACCACCGGTGTAAACTTCTCTCAATTGCTACATATCCAAAGTGAAATTTCTACAAATTAATCTCGGGTGATTTCCTCCTACCGCTAATGGGCATGCAATTAAATCTCTAATAGTGATTTTAAAGGTATTTAATAATTATAAAATTCTCTTATAAGTTTTGTTTATGCAAGTATTGATTTAACTTGGGTTCTTTTATATTTTTGTGTTAAGTTGATGACTTTTTAATTTGAATACATGTTTGGTTAACAAACTTTGATACATATAGGGTATTTTCTTTGTAGAACCGATGTTAGTCTCTCATTTTTCCCGTTATCACATTGTTTCGATCCCGTATTTGTAGACATTATTTGACTAATATTGGGGTATTTGTTTAATCTCAAGGCCGATTAAACCCAATGTGTGTTGTATACATCAAGGAGAGGTGTCGGCTCTACCTTGAAACTAATAATTTTTCTTCTAAGGTTAGTTGAATTTATGTAGATACAAATATCAATATGACTATGCTCTTTAAAACTCCAAATTACTTGAGTAACACTAGATGTGAGAACGTCATTCATGCACTACTTAGCATAGTTGGTGTGAAATCTTTTTATCCACTTAATTTCTTCAATATTATGTTATCAATATGATTGAGAAAGAATCTTACACATGTTTTGATTTACTATTATAAGTTTATTTTTTCAACTCACACGTGTATATCTCGCCTTCCAATAGCCAAGGGTTCTTCATTTTTATAACTCTCAACATTTTGCAAAAAAATAAATAAATAGTGTTTATCTATAGTAGGGAAAATATTATGGGTTTTTGCTTCACTCTTAGAGCCTTAGTTATCAATAATTTCTAACAAAAGTATTCATAAACATCATGGAGTTGGATTGGCAGTTTAGGTATATGTCTTTGTTAGATGAAATATTCTTTTTTGAAGTTTGAAATTATTGTATGATGGAACAATAAATAGGGAAAATTTTTATTTCTTGTATTTTTTATTTTATTTTCATGTTGGCACAACATTATTACTCAGATCCGAGATAATAAATTGGAATAACATGCTTAAGTAAAAAAATAAAAGATCGTGTAACCCATTTTGTTTCCCAAAACCTATTTGAATATCAAAATAATTACTCAATTAATAAAATGAAGCAAGAAAATGTGAACAATATCGTATTAGAGACAAAACATCCCGTGCCGTTACGGCACGGGTTAAGATCTAGTTTATTATTAATTCATGGAATTCAGTCGGGAATAATACATGAAACAGAGTAATAAAATAGATTGATTATCTATTACTAATTCATGGAATTCAGTCGAGAATAAGCCATGAAACAGAGTAATGAGATAGAAAAGATTATTTTCTAGGAATTCAGTTGATAAATGACACGCTAGAATTAACTTATTTGTAGAATTGAGATATGAGATAGTTGAAGCATCATACTCATTCTGAGGGGGGTGTATAGTCATGGAACAACGAGCGCGTGATGTCCGGAAGGCGTTAGGCTCTATACTAGCATGCAATATGTCTAGGAGCCTCCCAATCATTAGGAAATTCTATACACGGTCTCTCTACGTAGTCAGGGAACAACGAGCGGTGTGACGTCCTGAAGGCGTTAAGCTCTCTAACAAACATTATTTCTAGGAGCTGCCAATTATTTTGATTCTATGTAGAGGTGATGATGAAATGTGTGAAGCATCGAAAGCCCAGCTGGGAGGATTTTCGAGAAACATATTCATCATAGCTCTGAGAGGAACGTTCGCTCAGTCAGAGATCGTGAGATGGTTCACGGATCATTGAATATGAATTGTCACTTACATTCCTGAAGTCGGGTCATAAACATGTAATATCATGATTTTACGATTTTAGCCTTTGTTGAAAATCCACCATCTACACAAATTTAGAGTTTTTACGAAAAATTTGGAGGTAATTATCATTTTACGCACAATTTTAGAAAATTAAATGTATATCCATTATGCAAACCACCACAAAGGAGACATAATACTTTATGTCGCCATATTTTGGTTTATGCATCAACTAATTTTCCGTTGCAACTAATAAAACGATGTACTCCCTCTGTTTCAAGAAAAGTGATACTTTCATTTTAGGCACAATTCTCGAAAATTGAATGCATAACCATTATGCAAACCACCACAAAGGATGCATAACACATCATGCAACCATATTTTGGTTTATGGATCGACTAATTTTCCATTTTAGAAAAAGTGATACTTTCACATTCCGTTTCAGAAAAAGTGATATTTTCGCCCCGTTTCTGGAAAAATGATACTTTCGCTATGTTTAGGGAAAAGTGATACTTTCGCTTTGTTTCGGGAAAAGTGATACTATCGCTCCAATCCAGAAACGGGGCGAAAGTATCACTTTTTCTAAAACGGGGTGAAAGTATCACTTTTTCGAAACTGAGCGAAATTATTAATTTTCCCTAAACAAAGCAAAAGTAGTCGCAGACAAACCCCATCTTCGAATTCTTCTTCGGTCGGCCCTCCCACCGTGGAAACGGTTGTACTAGTTTTTATAATAGGAACAACACAAGTAGTACACAATCAATATAGATAGTTTAATTCTTTATTGTTTGAGATAGAAAACAAGATTCATTCTTGTTGAATTTATATCTTGAAAGATAGGTTGCAAGTTTCATACTTTTTAGAATTCGGATACGACCAGATTGATCTTGGATATCGACTTTTGAGATCGTCCTAGAACTCTTCTACACAATTAGGTACACGGACCTTTGGTCTATACATATTGATTGTGGAAGAGAAAGAGAAAAAACTCAATATAAAATCTTCTTAGAGGGTCTTTGCTTTGACTTACTTGTGATTGTATTAAGTTTTTTCCACATAGGTTGTTGAACGAAAAAGTTGGTGGTATACTTGGTACCCTTTCTTTTTCAATTGGTATCAGTGCAAGCAAACACTGTTAGACCTAATAAGTTTCATTTTGTGGTGATTTGAATCCACGGACAAGAGTTCAATTTCTATTAACGCACCACCAGACTTGAATGGCACAAATTACTTATGGTGGAAAATAGCTAAGTGCTCCTTCTTACAAGCCCGTGATTTTCAAACATGGGTGCAGGTAGTCAAAGACTATATTTCTCTAGCAGTTTTAAAAGATGATAAAACTATTGCTAAGGATATAGCGAAGTTGAAATCAGTGTTGCAAAGAATAATTATGATTTGTTGAACATTATTATCCATGCCATAAGCGAAGATCTTCAATATCATGTATTTTGTGTCACACCCTCAAATGCCTCTTGCAAATTTCTGCGAAAGTGTAACCCGGCAGCACAATGGTTTAGTGAATCAATCTTCACCCACCTGCACTTCAGCCTTATAAGTTTGCACCTATGCAAATAGTCAACTCTTTAGTTATACAACATAAGTCTTTTAGCCTTCTTTCACTTCTCTAAACTTCTCAAATGCACCCAATAATGCACTCAAACAATGCCATACATTACCAAGAACACTTATAACATGACACAATCAAATCATTTTATTGCATCAAAGGGAAGATATAAAAAACTTGCACACTTGGGGACTTCCACAGACTTGTTCCTCTTGAACCAAGCCTTAACCTTACAAAAACTCTCTCAATTTGAGTCTCACAATCTCCTATGTAAGCCTACAGATTTTCACATGCCTTAGGACTATTTATACAACATCTTTCTAGCCAAAAACCGTGCACAACTGTTGCACACGCATGGTATATCCATCTGTCCCATAAAGCAATTTCATAACCGCCTATAATTGTGCCAACTAGACCAGTTTCTTCTCTAACTCACTTTAGACTTCAACACATGTTACAATGTAGTTATGAATACACTTCCACGCTTATAAACTCTCTTTATAACCGTCCTTTCTTGTCTCGCATCTTTGGCACGCTTGTGAAGCCAATAACCAATTCCTAATCGTCACTTAAGCCATATTGCATAACTGTTGCGCTTTACTGAACTCGATTTTCATATTGCATTACTGAACTTGGCATCCATATTGCACAATTGTTGCGCTTTACTGAACTTGGCCATTTCCTTAGCTCATTCGGGTTATATATGCGCCATATGCTTCACTTAGCCAATTTTCTCGACAATAACAATGTCACTCTTGCATTACTAGCTTGTTTGCATTATTAAAGCTTTGGACAACCTTGAACTAATGCATAGACAAACTCTTGGCCTAATCTTCCTTCTTGCATCATCCTTGAGTTTGGGCCAACTCAATTCCACGAATATGCCTTAATGCCAACATCGTATATTGCATCTTGTCACTTTGGCTTTGTCTTGCCTTTCCCTCAATGAAGCTTCATTGTGTCGGCCAATAAGCTTCATTACTTCGCCAATGTCCTTTACAGTGTAGCGTCACCTTTGTGCGTCACTGGCCCTACAGGGTCTTGTTATCTCAGCACTTGACAGTCTATATAATGTTGCGCCATCCTTGCGCGTTACTGACTTGGCCAGCTATTATGTATTGTGCAATCATTGTGCAATAATTGCCTGGTCGGTTATAGACCTCCCCCACCTAATTCATTCAATGTCCTCGTTGAACGTGACCCAGTATAAACACTATACTTGTCTCAACTTCGCTGCATGCACTTTCAGAACCTCTTCTGAAATTCAGCAACCTTTGCTGGCTTTCGTAAAACGCCTTTAGCCAACTTCTATGCTTTAATATCAGCACCACTTAGCTTTATTGACTTGCTATTGATCTCATATACTTGAGCCACTTCTCAGCGTCGTGCACTACATTTCAACTATTACTCAAATCATGCATCAATACCCAAATGCAAACTTGAAATTCTTCTTAGCCAATTCCTCCAAATTAGGCTTGAATTTCACTTGAATCATTTACGCCTAAGTGTACGCACAAAAAGATTCTTCTTAAAATGATCCCTACGATCGTTGCCATAGTCTTTCGCCTCGCGACTTTGCCTTTTGCATCTAACTCAACATGACAAGGACTTATAAACGACTTGGCCTTCGTTTTCAATCAATTTTGCTGGCACATGCCTTGTACTGTTATCCTCCATGCCCTCCGTTAAGCACGTCACAAAGTGCATAGGGGTTCTCTTTGTATAAGACACCCGAACTTAACACTTCATGCCTCACAAATTCTGATTATGCAAAACTCATTCAAGAACTCATTTCTGTGAATGTGTCTAAGTATAAACTCTCTATACTTAATGTGCCAACTTGCATACTCGAATCAAAAATATTCGATTTTGATTTGCCTAACTCGCTAAAGAAAAACTATTGATTTGCACAACCCATCTACGCAATCGTGACTAACTATCTTTTGGACATAACATAGGCAACCTTTTAGTTGTCCATATTCCATGCCTTCGAAGCCAATATGTCTCCAACTATTTCTTTGAACTACATTGCTATATCGTATGGAAAGTGTGTGTCTTTCTATAGTCCATGAGTTCTATCCAACTCATGCTTGTTGATGGTATGATTACTTTCTTGTTGTTATTGCTTGCACCGTCGATGCCCATCTGCTGGCGTGCCATATTGCAATGCCTGAACAACAATATCATTTTCGCATCAACTAGGACCTCTGTCCTATGCTTTGCTTATTAGCTTCCAACTTGTCTCACTATTGCATACATTAGGCTAAGTATGCTATTGCAGCATCTTCCCATGAACTGGCTTTACATCGTAAATAAAGAGGCAAGACTTTATAAAAGAAAACACCTTCATTCATTAATTCTCTTACATAACAAGACCATGTACCATTACATGATTGATCCACCGATCATTTGGAAAGCTAAAACTTCATTAAAAAAGCTACTTGCTTACACCGAAGCAAAGTATATACAAACTTGAAAACTAAAATAAAAGTTTGTAAAACTCAAACTCTACACACAGAGTTTGCAACAACCAACAACTAAAGCCACATAGAACAAGTTCAGAAAACACTCTTGTTTTCTGCCCCAAGTGTTGTCAATGGAGACAACAACACTCCTTCTTGTTCTAGCTTAGTTTCTACCTTTATCGAAGTGAGCGATAACTTCGCTGCAAGGTCTCTTCCTTGAACCTTCACTTCGGCTTTCACGAGTCTTGCTAGAATGACTCCCATAATCATCCCCAACTGATGCATTAAGTTGCGCCTTGAGTGGACAGCTTCTACCGAAGTGTAAACCTTTGTAAATTAAATATCCCCTATACTTCCGGGCTGAACGGAATAGTTCATCTTCCTTTGGCTCATGCTTGCCCTTACTGCCTGCGGATTTTTCCTTTCCCTTGGACTTTCCCTCACAACTTTTCACATCTTCAGTTGTTGTGCAACTAGTAAGCTCTTTTATCGCCTGAATAGCCATTTGTATACTCTGAATTTTGCGCTTCTTGAGTTCAACAATGACCCAAGGACTCGCACCACTTAAAAATTGAAACATCTGATCTTCTTCACTCATGCCATGCACTTCTTGCACCAATGCAAGGAAGTTTTCAGCATAGGCCTGTGGTGTACCCGTCATTTTTAGCCTATACAAACTTTCTCTTGCATATTAAGCATCATTGCTAGGCCAGAACTGACATCTCAGTCATTCTTTCATGTCATTCCAAAATATAGGATTGGCATAACCTGTATTTTCATCTTCTTGCAGCATAGTTCTCCACCAAACCTTTGCATCACCGCCGAGGTAATTGCTTGCGAGAGTTACCATTTGTCCTTCCCCAGTTCCATTCGCCTCAAAGTATGCCTCAACGTCATACAAAAAATTCTCAATTTCTCTAGCATTTCTGGAACCAACGTAAACTCTTGGCTCGGAGACTCGATTAGGGCTTTCTCCATTCACGTTTGCCCCTGCTACATGCTATAACTTATTAACTTACGAAGGCTTGTCATCTCCTCAGACATTTGCTTCGCATGGCTTGTTATTATGGTCTTCATGTCACTAAATTGCCCCTTCAATTCAGTCACTTCAGCATTGGTTTCGCAATTCAACAAGGTTGCATCACCTACCCTTTCGTCAAATTCTTTAAACCAATATGATGTTCTTCATTCAAGTAAATCTAGCCTGCGATTTTCTTCAGAACCAAGAGGAATATCCAGGCCATCACAACCCATGTCTATGGTTAGATTTCCAAGATCACCATACTCCTCTAATTGATCAAATGTACCCAATAGTTCTTTTTCGATCATAGTGCCATTATAACCCATTTCTAATGCAAATTCTCTGAAAATAATGTGCCACTTACTTGCTCACAGGAAAATAGCTTAAGAGAAAAAGAAGTAAAAGTGTGTTATCCAACAAATACACTTGAACTGTGTACCAAACCTGGCTCTGATACCCAAACTGTCACACCCTCAAATGCCTCTTGCAAATTTCTGCGAAAGTGTAACCCGGGAACACAGTTGTTCTGTGAATCAAGCTTCACCCACCTGCACTTCAACCTTATAAGTTTGCACCTATGCAAATAGTCAACTCTTTAGTTATACATCAGAAGTATTTTAGCCTTCTTTCACTTCTCTTAACTTCTCAAATGCACCCCATAATGCACTCAAACAATGCCATACATTACCAACAACAATCATCCAACCAAGAACACTTAGAACATGACACAATCAACTCATTTTATTGCATAAAAAGGGAAGATATACAAAACTTCCCACTTGGGGACTTACACAGACTTGTTCCTTTTGAACCTAGCATTAACCTTACAAAAACTCTCTCAATTTGAGTCTCATGATCTCCTATGTAAGCCTGCAGATTTTCCCATGCCTTAGGACTATTTATACAACAACTTTTCTAGCCAAAAACCGTGCACATCTATTGCATACACATGGGACAGCCATCTGTCCCATAAAGCAGTTCCATAATCGCATATAACTGTGCCAACTAGACCAGTTTCTTCTCTAACCCGCCTTAGCCTTCAACACTTGTTCCAATGCAGTTATGAATAGACTCCCACGCTTATAAACTCCCTTTATAACCGTCCTTTCTTGTCTCGCGTCTTTGGCATGCTTGTGAAGCCAATTACCAATTCCTAACTGACACTTAAGCCATATTGCACAACTGTTGCGCTTTACTGAACTCGACTTTCATATTGCACTACTGTTGTGCTTAAATGAACTTGGCCTCTATATTTCACAACTGTTGGGCTTTACTGAACTTGGCCATTTCCTTTGCTCATTCGGGTTATATATGCGCCATATGCTTCACTTAGCCAATTTGCTCGACAATAGCAATGCCACTCTTGCATTACTAGCTTGTTTGCATTATTCAAGCTTTGGCCAACCTTGAACTAATGCATAGAAAAACTCTTGGCCTAATCTTTCTTCTTGCATCATCCTTGAGTTTGGGCCAACTCAATTCCACGGATATGCCTTAATGCCAACATCGCATGTTGCATCTTGTGACTTTGCCTTTCCCTCAATGAAGCTTCATTGTGTCGGCCAATAAGATTCATTACTTCGCCAATGTCCTTTACAGTGTAGCGCCACCTTTGCGCATCGCGGCCTACTGAGGTCTTGTTATCTCGAACTTGACGAACATGTAGTGTTGCGCCATTCTTGCGCGTTCTCGACTTGGCTTGCTATTCTGTATTGCTTAATCATTGTTAAACACTTGCACAGACGGTTATACTACGTGCACTACGTCGAAGGAAGCTTAGGATATCTTAGAGACCATATTTGAAGGGAATACCTTAGAAAAGGAAGCAAGGCTTCAAAACCTAACTGGCTGGTAAAACCTTCGTATGGATGAATAAGATTCGTTTGCGAAATTTAATCACAAGTTATCTGAAACAGTGAATATCTCTCATCCGTTGAGTAGGAATATCTCTGAAAAGGATATTGTGATAAAAATTATGAGATCTTTTTCTTTGATAAACCGAAATTTTATTGCTTAAGCTGTAGGAAAATTGTGGTCTTTTTCCAGAAGACTACAAATATCAGCATTGAAGTTTTCATAAGCTTCTACTCCTAATGCAGTTACTCTAACTGATTTGCTACTGCATCCGCGACTTGATTGTCATCACGGCTAACAAAAGAAAAACTGCAATAATCAAAACTGGAAATTAAACTCCTAATCTCTTTAAAAATATTCATATTCTCCCATTGAATTAAAAGATTGTTGCTAGTGATAGACTAAATGACCACTTTGGCATTTGCTTCAATGTGGATTCTGGTTAACATTCTTCTCTTAGCCCATGCTAGTGCTTCACGAATAACCATACATTCTCCTTCTTCTGGATTTAAGACTAAATTTACGTAGCTCCCTTTGATCCCTCCACAAGCCCCTGTATAATCATGAATAATTAGTCACGTACCTAGTTTATTTGTGATCAAATGATGCATCCACATTATTTTTTTTTATAATTATGAGATCTTTGCCAGCTCGATATGGGTATAAGAAACATGTATCCCTGAAGAAAACGATCTTTTAACTCTTTCCAGAAGCAGCCTCATTGGAAAGTTAAAGATCTTTGATCATGAATAGTGCACAACCAAAGAGAAAGTTTCTGCTCTAAAAGTCGTTACCGACCCGTCTCCACCTCCTCCAAAGGTTGGCTTATCTTGCGCTGATGAGTATTCTAACGATCTCGATGAACCAGACACCACCATGTCTATGATCACACATCAAATCATGTAATTCCTCAAGAAACAAAGATACATGTGTTCTGGAAAAAAATGATCTATATAGATCTTAATCTCAAATTTGATAGAAATTATCCGCAAGACGAGAATCTTCTTCTATGCTTCAAATGTCGTGGTTCTGGACATGTGCAAAAAGAATGTCCTAGTAAGGATTGTTGTCAAGGAAATAATGCCCTTATTATTTCCCTTGATGACATGGCTGATAAACATATCTTTGAATACTACACGGAAAATTTAGTATTTCTTTGCGTAAATATTTGTGGACTCTAAGTTGATTCATATGAGGTAATTCTTGAATTATTGAGTAAAAGTGAATATCTTTGCCAAGAAAATCTTCAAGTGAAGAAAAACTTGGACAAAGCTGAAACTTCTTTTTACGTAAAAATTAAAGAGCTTGGAAAACTCAATGAGAATTTCACTAAAACGCTATCTCTTAAGGAAAAAGAGATTGACACTGTTAGAGCATTGCTCGGTCGAACTCACAAGTTTTTCTATCTCAAGCTTATTGTAAATGTTAGTTGAACAAAACTATATCTTTATTTCTAGTCTACGAAAAAAAGTTTCGGTTTAAGTATAGAAGTTGGTATTTGAGTATCAAACATCACTGAATAAACCTCGAAGACTGAAGATCGACGAGGACATTAGGATAATTTCATCAACAAAGGTATGTGAAGACTTAACCATTCTATTACTCACAAGGTTTACCATTTTATCTATATGAGACTATGTCGTATGGATTCTAGTAGATTTATTGCAGAGAAAAAATTTCAATTCAAGCTTGTCTTGTTAAACATCTCGAAATATGATTCAAGCAATGGATGTTCATTGATCCTAAGCAATCTTAGTTGGAAATAATTTATTGTTCAAGAACTAATGTTGTGTATAGTTTGAAAATTTCCCAAGCAATGATATTTATATCTATGGAAAATATGAAGGTTTTAAACATCAAAAGAGTATTTCAGAATTACTGAAATCTGGACTCAGGGTACGTTGGCGAACCACCGATATCTGATGTTCATAATACAAGAAGGTTGGCGAACCGGTTCGCAAACCATAAGGATCTGAATGGGAAGTTCACCAACCCAGTTTACAAACCGTGTTAATCTGAAATTGGAGAAAAGCCAACTATTGGCGAACCCAGTTCACAAACCGTTGACATATGAGTTCATGACTGGCTCAAGGCTGTTCACAGATTGAAGGGATTGATTTTTATGAAACCTTTGCTCATATTGCACGTCTTGAGTCCATATTGAACTCTGAGGTATTACCAAAATATACCACCAACTTTTTCTTAGGCAACCTGTATGAACTAAACTCAAATATAATTCCGAGAGTTACAACTTAATGAATCTCAATCATGAATTATATGAAGAGTTTATGTCTCTTTCTCTCACAACCAATATGTAAATGGAGACAAGTCCGTGAACCTGATTATACCGTGAGAGTAATTCCTACAAACTTTATTAAGCCGCTACAGACTCTAGCCTACTATCAAACTTCGGATTGGAATATAGTTGAGACCGAATCTACCATCACAACAATTCAGTTACAGTCGCGCTCCTTACACCTCTTGAATCTCGTAAGACTCTACGCAATTGATTCCCTTAGCTGACGTCCTTTACAGCCTAAGAGTTGCTTCAACTCAGTTGAAGATTTTAAACCAATCTGCCTCCCACATATAAGCATATATGTGATTTCCGTTCTGGATCCAAGATCAAGGTGAGATAGGAAACTGTTTGCAATAGACAAACTCTAGCAAACATCAAAATCCGGTACTTACGACTCCCAAAGAGCAACCTATATTATTATTCACCTCACAAGTAATTCCTACTCCGATTTCAACAAAGATCGTTATAGAGGAATATACCCGTGGAATCACAAAGTCTGAGACGAAGAAACTTTGCGGTTTCTATCTATCTTTCCTGTTAGATCTAAAGGCTCAACAATCAGTAGCAAGATCAGGATGCACGAACTAACAAGATAAAGATAGTTGGACCTGGCTTTACGAATTCCTAAGCGAAGTCTTTTTAGTCGCTAAACCTAAAAAGGTTTAAAGGAGAGGACGACTCTAGTTTACAACTAGGACACACAAGAATAGTGTCGGGGATTCAAATATCCCAGTTGCTTGAGGTTCTCCTTATATAGACTTTCAAGATCAAGGTTGCCTTAGATTTAAGCTAAGGTAGCTTTGGAATCAAGCAACCAATATCTACCGTTAGATGAATAACTTGACTTGAGATTAACATAACATAATATACACTCTGGTTAGGATGAACCGCAACCGAATTGTGTAGAATGACTTCTTCAAGAAAGGTTATCCAAAACTATCCAGACGAACTATAAGCTTAGCCATTTTCACATAACACTTTAAGATTGTAATCTTGATTCACAACCATAGGTTAGAGAGTTGTTCAAATGCCGATTATCTCATAAAAATAATTCTGATGCATCTGAATATATTCGACAGGGTACATGAGTTATTTTGTCATGGTACGTGTACCGGGTTTGTGTACCGGGTTTGTATACCCTTAAGACAAAACCGAGTTCAGGAGTTCACAGAACTTTTTCAGTACGCATACTAGGTATGTGTATGATAAGTGCATAATTCATATGATTTTAATGTCCATTCCATACTTGTTTTACCTAGTTTAATTGGGGGCCCTGGTTTTTAATTGGGGGCCTCCCACTATAGGACAAAAAGGTCACCCAATCCTAATTTGGGTCACCCCTTATAAAAATATTTTCTAAATGGCTAAAATACCCCTGAGTGATTAGTATTAAGAATTAATTAAATTGATTAGTGTGGTTAGTGTGTTTAGATTAAAATCTGATTTTGGGATAAAAATTTGGGGAAATTTTATTTTTGGGTTTTTATGTGTTGAGAAGAAGAAAAGGAGTTTTTAGAGGAAAAACTAGGGTTTTTAGAAATGAGTGATTCAAGTGGAGGGAATGAGGTTGGTGAAGGTTTAAATAACAACCATGATTGTGTTGATGGTAAGATTGTCTCAAATAATCCTATGGATTGGATGTTTGATGAAGATATGTTAATAGAGGAAGCCATGAATAATGGTGGAAATGAAGAACCTATTGCTCAAAATGAAGGAACCAATCCTCGAAATGAAGAACCCGGAGCTCAAAACAATCAGGTAAACTTCATATACTCTTCAAATCGTCTGAATGGTGCTCCAAGTGGTCGATTCATGGTCACTATGGAACTACTCAGAGTGAGGGTCGTTATAGTCGTATGTTATACTGACTAACGACCCTAAAGAATCGTCAGTCTGTTGACACTCACCAAGACGACTCTAACCTGCAACTTTTGCAGGTGATGAAAAATCGTCAAGGTGGTGTGTGACGACTCTATTTGCTAGTTCACCTAGAGTCGTTAGTTAATTCTTTTAATACCCGGGCGACTCTCCAATCCAAACTCTCTGTAAAAAACACAAGTTTTGGGGTTTTGAGTCGTCATGGGGATGTTCATATATATTGACGACCCTAACCAACCATTAATAATTTTTGTTAGAGTCGCCATTTTCGATATTTATATACCTTAACGACTCTTACTGTTAATTTTTAAGATTTTTGATTTCATAGAGTCATTTCATTGAATCTTAAAAGGCATACATCTTTCATAGCGATACATTGAAAGAAATGAAATACAATAGATAATAATGGTGCACTTATACACTTAACCATAAACATTGTAGTTAAATGTAGTGCCTTCCAAGATGAGGTAGCAATCGTCGGACTCAAACTTTTTTCCACGAAGCACCTCGTATCGCTCATACGCCTTCCCCAACTGAAAACGCAAAACAAAAACTTAGTTAGTATTGTTGAAAGCTTAGTTAGTATTGTTGAAAGCACTCAACATATCGGGTAAAGCTTTCCTTACGGCCTTCATTTCTCTTTTGAAAGCTTGACATTCGTTGAATATCTCCTCGAACCAGTCCTTGACGAGTTTCAAAGACCTTGAGTTACAATTTCCGTCCAACGCCACAAAAACGATGAATACACGGTTCCACCAAGAATCCGATGTTTGATAAATGTCTTTTTCTAGATCTTCAAAGTGGTTTCTGACTGTTTTCCAAGCTCTCACAATAGCGCAATTCTCTTCCGAAGTGTAGGTAGTAGTCATGGTGTTTCCTCTTCTTTTTGCTCTTGGATGATAAATGAATGAGAATGAATGTGAAGGTTGAGAATTATGGTTTGGGTGAAGAAGGGGTGAGACATGGATCTCTATTTATAGAGATTAATGGCCCAACAGTCATTTTTTTGAATTTTTAACCGTTGCCCGACTCAACCACATTGAGTGAATTCAAAATTCACATTAACTGCTACATGGGTCATTACAAGATATATTAACAAAGTGACGACTCTTGCAGATAAAAAGAGTCGTCTTTTGTTTTGTTTATTGGCTGACGACTCTAGTATCAGAAAGTCTCTGTGTTAAGTGACATTTAGAGTCGTTAATATAAGTTTCTCCAAAAATGACGACTCATACCTAATATTTCAAATAACTTAAGAGTCGTCATTAGTTTATTTATAACCCATGATGACCCTTGTTGGGAATATAAAACAAACCAATATTTGAACTCGTTTTATTGAATCGAAAAAGAACATACATGTACTATGAAATAAAATATAAGGAAAAGACATAAAATAGTTCAATACATTGCGCTTGAAAACCTTAAAGAGTTTAATTATATGCGGCGAATTGCCATTCACTTTCCTCCAAGAGAGTATAGCAGTCTTCGTGCAAAAACTCATGGCCGTACTTTAATTCGTATTGGCTCCGACCCAAAGATACTGGAAAAACAATTTTTTTTTAATAAGTTAGCGTTATTGAATAAACATAACCAAAGAAATAATTTTTGATGAACGGCCAATTGATTCACCAACTTACTCTACCCATTCGCGGTGTGTTGGGAAGGCGTCATCCCGAGCTTTCAATTCGTCTCTCAGCAATACACATTCATTGTATAAAAAATCGTACCTTTCCCTTATCTGCTGGAGCATCCTTCTATTACTATTTCCATTTAGTGCTTTAGAAATCGTAAATACACGTTTCCACCAAGCATTGGATGTTTGATCCATGTTAAGGGGACCCATTGCGCTTCCTCAAAGTCGTGCTTCGTGAGAGTGGTGTGTGCTCTAATAATAACAACATCTTCTTGATTATTGAACGGAGTTGGAGCCATTTTAGTGTTTGAAAGTGATGGGTGATTGATTTGGGAAGATTGAAAGTGATGGGTGAAAAACTTTGAAAGGGATAGGTCTCCTTTATAGGAAAAAAACACCCAACGACTAGTTTTTAAAAAAAAAAAACGGTTAACTTTTTCCTAACTCTGCAATAACTACTCGTATTAGTCAAAGTTGCCGTTGATTTTCAAAATTTGCAATAAATTCGTACACAACAATCATGTTGGATATATATACAGTAACGACTCAAGGTGAAAACCGAACAGAATGGTCTATATTTGTCAATGTGGAGTCGTCATCGTTTAAGTTGAGTCGTCAATTTTCGAAAAAGGGTCGTTGTTATGCTAAAACACAACCGGACGACTCAAGACCAAAGTTTCAGGCAAATAAGTCGTTAACATGTACAACAAGGTGACGACTTTAAGGGTCGTCGTTCTGCAAATTTAAATATGACGACCCTTTAAATGGAAAACTAAAAAAAAAAAGAGTCGTCAATTTAACATCTTATAAATTGACGATTCTGTATTGACAAATTTTTTCTTTTTCTGTAGTTGGTTGTACAGATGAGCTCTCAACCTGAACCCGTATCCACTATCGGTCTGGATACCTCCCAACACTATATCACCGATTTGGTACGTTTTTATTGTTTGAATCGATGTATATCGTTTTGAAAATTGCTGAATTAGTGTTCTCATGAACGTGTTATTTGTTCAATGTAGATGTGGGAAACTAAGGTTGAGGTAAAGGAATGGATTATTTCCAAGGCAAAAGAGAAGATGTGCGTAGTTGTTCAAAGCAAACACGTCGATGTCAAGCAAATGGAGATGGTATGCGAGAGAGCGGAGGATAAAGAAGAAATTCACAAAGGGAAGAATTACAAGTATGAGAAGAAGACGACGAGGGTCTACAAAACTTCGTCGAAGAAGATTCAATGCCCGTTCAGTACTGTTTTCAAAAGGCATCATGAAACTCATCTATGGAGTTTGTATAGTATACCGGATGGTCGTCACAACCATCCTCCACCTAAAACTCTTTTAGGACACCCATCATATGCCCGATTGAAACCACATCAAATACAAAAGGTTCGTAAGATGAAGGGATGTAGGCCCCTTAAGATCCTAAATGCAATAAGGGCGGAAGATAAGACAAACTTGTCTATTATTTCCACAATCTACGTTGTCAAAGCAACGATCAAGAGAACCGAACGGGATGGTAGATTAATTATGCAACAATCAGAGTGGTTGGCAGAAAAACTTAACTACGCCATGTAAACAAGGGTGGGTCCGGGAGAAAAAGTGACTCATATTTTTATTTCCCATCCTAGGTTGGTGGATTTGGCTCAGTGTTTTTATCAAGTCTTGTTCATAGATTTCACCTATAAGACTAACAGGTATAACATGCCTATGTTGAACATGGTTAGTCACACTTGGATAAACAATCATTCGCATTGCATGGTGCTTTATGGAAAAAGAAGAAATAGAAGACTATGTTTGGGCGTTGGAACAAGTGAGGTTGATTTGGTGGCGAAGAGACACCGCAGTTATATTCACGGATAGGGATTTTGCAGTTATGAGTGTCGTACGTCAAGTTTTTCCACCGACTCAACATTTCCTTTGACGTGGCACATCCAAATGAATCTTTTTCTAATTGCAAGAATCATATCCAAAAGATCAAACCTGGAAAAGGGTAATCAACATTCCAAGGAGGAAGACGAGCGTCCGAGTAAACTTTCAAAAAAGAGAGAGCGGAAGAGAAAAGGAAAGATAAGAAAAAAATATGATGAAGAGGAGGATCTATGGAAGGATTTCGCAATGATTGGGACCATTTGGCTCATTCGAAGACCGAAGTAAAGTACTATTTTAACTTGTAGAAGTTTATTAATGATTAGAGTACGGATCATAAGAAGGTGGTCGACTATTGCCTAGCTACATGGTTGAATCCTTGGAAGGAGAAGTTTGTTTATGCATGGACCAATAAGTACAAGCACTTCCAAAATGAGTCCACGAGTATTGCAGAGCAGTCCCACGGACGTTTGAAAAAAATTCTTGAAGAGAACACTGGTGGGGTAGTTACGGTACAGGAAGCTATTCACGACCACACCGAGAATGATCTTAGCAAGATAGTGACTCAGATGGGGTATATTAAAGATCGTTTTATGATGTAATACATAGAAGACAAAGAATTGTTACGGGGGGTTGCACACAAAGTATCATGGTGGGCAATAAAGCATATGGTGACTGAACTTAACAAATTTCGAGCGAAAGCTTCCAAAGGACAAGTGATTAAATGTAATTGTACCACCGAGACATGGCTTGGACTCCCCTGTAAACATAAGCTTGGTGGGTACAAGGTGATCATTCCTATTGAAGACATCGATCCATTTTGGAAGCAACTTTCATTCAGCCCAAATCCCATGAGCCGTTGATGAACAATTTGGAAACTTGGAGATCGGCAAGTACATCAATGAGAAATATCGAAAAATGAATTGTGCAGGAAGACAGATATTGGTTTCTAATTTGTGGCCGGCTGCCCGTAAGAGCTTGGGAGTAGAAGATCATCCAATCAAACAAAAACCACCGGGTAGACCAACAACTAAAAAGTCGTTTAGAGAAACTGTGAATGCGGACAAGAGCTGCACAAGTGACCCATCACGTCATGAGTATGTCCAGGCGGAATATACGGAGTATGAGAACTCTTTCCTCCCCAAGGCAAAGGGTCGGCCAAAAAAAGAAAGATTTGACCCAAAGTGAAATAGAAGTGAAAAAAAAGGCAGGCATGGATGTAGAGCATGTGGTCGGTATCTAGCAAAGCCAAACGAGCGGAATGGTGATGATAAGAGGAATAAAGGGTAATCCGCGCACCCCTAGAGATTCCCAAGGAAGACCGCATCGTGTTGCTTACACTTTGTATAAAGAGTATACCGATCAACTTCCTCACGTCATCTTGGATCACCTTATATCCATCGACGACGCTGACGGCGATTGAAATTGTGGTTACCATGTTGCAACGGAACAATTAGGGCATTTCGACGAGTCCGATGAACTTAAGCTCACCCGAATCGAATATGCAAGAAAAAAATGGCAGAAAAATTGGTTGAGGACAAGCAACTCTATTTGATGCTCATGGAAGGAGATCCAAAAGAGAGGGAATTGAAGTTTAGGGAGTTGGTTTCAAACGTGAAATGGAGGAAGGGGTCGAAGAAGGCCGGTTATAAGTTTTGGATGCAAATGCCTTTTGGTGGTCAACTTTTAGCGGACACATTCACTTGTGTTTTAATTGTATTCAGCAAAGGCTTCCCCGGAGGGTCTTGTATGTATGTACCCTCAAAAACTAGGTGCGAGGCGGCGATAAAGAAAAGAATAATTGTAATGGCACGTGTGAACCATAACCATTACATAGGCTTGAATATTTCCGAAGAATGTCCTCTACCACGGGTTTATGGTGATTGGGAGAGAACACCAAGGAGTGGACAAACCAAGATGAGTATGGAATGAACATTTGGAATGCTATGGACCCAACCCCGGTTTACTTAGACATGGGCGATGAATCGTGAGAGAAGATGTTTATTTTCAACTTTGCATTGCATTTTGAAGCATACTTTTTGATAATGGTTGTATCTTGAACCCAGATATTTGTATTTTGAAGAATGCTTAATGAATACAATGTGTTTTATCTTGCGGCATAAACGTTTTTCACTCTTGTTTCTTTCTATCGTTTTTTTAAAGTTAGAGTCGTTATCCTCGTTGGATTTAAACACCAACGACCCTCAGAATCGATTTGAATTATCATATCGAGTCGTCATCCATATATACATACACCTTAACGACTCTAGTGGTACAAATTTGATGCTCTTCTGGATGTTTTTTCAACTAAGAGTCGTCTTCGGTATTAACATACACCGTAACGACTCTTATGGTCCAAATTTAGGTGTTCTCCTGGATGTTTTTGCATCTAAGAGTCGTCATCCATTTTTACATACACCTTAACGACTCTAGCGGTACAACTGTGTTGCTCTCCTGTATGTTTTTGAAACTAGGAGTCGTCTTCGGTATAAAATACACCATAACGACTCTTATGGTCTAAATTTAGGTGTTCTCCTTGATGTTTTTGCACCTAAGAGTCGTCATCGGTTTTTACATAAACCCTAACGACTCTGGTGGTACAAATGTGTTGCTCTCCTGGATGTTTTTGAAACTAAGAGTCGTTATCATGAGAGTGTATACATGGACGACTCTCTTGAAAATACCCCCAACGACTCTTTTTGTATATTTTTTTTTCTAAAAACAATAGTCGTTGGTATTTATTCTATATATAGAGGAACACATCCAGGAGCAAATTCAATTGAAAACAACCTCGCGAAATATTTTTTTGAATGACAACTCCTCCATCAACTACCAATTCAATTGAAAACATACTTAGAAGATGCAAGCGACCAACCAAATCAATATTTGCATTGGAAGAAGAGATACGCAAAAGAAGCATGCGACCTACTAAAAACCATACACTTACACGCCATATCCTACGAAGGAAGAAGAAGAGATGCGCGAGGCGAAAAAACAAGCCGAAAAACAATCCCATCTCCAGGAAGTATTCAAGCAAGTCGAGGAAGAGACCGAATGGGTTAAAAATTATTACATCATCAAAGATCTTCCCGAAGAACATCAACATCCAAGTATATTTTGGAGTCAAGTTGGTTGGAGTCCTTTCGTTAATTCCTACAAGAAACTACGTTATGATTATTTACCGTCCCACATTCGTGATAGGACGTTTCACGTTATGAGATTGTGCACCAAGTACAACGAGTTTCTCAATAGGAACAAATGGGATAGGCGTGCAGCCCAAGATGCATATACCAATGTTGATGGTGGATTTTCGTTTAAGGTTAAATTTGTAAAAACCGTAAAAAAATCATGCTACCGACATCTTGTAAAAGATAAAGCCATTTATAAGTGTTGATACTCCTCACTTAATTCACCAAGAATGGAGCATGTAGCAACAATCCCATTCTCGTGAATACATGAAATTCCTCCGTGTTGGAGCATGTGGCAACAATCCCTTCCTCGTGAATTTCATATCACCTTGTATTTCAAAGACTTCATTATCGGTGTGGCATGACGATCGAGTGTTACTCTCACAGCAGTAACACGAACCTCCAAGCACTATAATGAAACCATGTACGAAATACCCGTAAGTTATGTGCCGACTCTCGGTGTGTTATACTAGCCCGATTGAGCCCTCTCTCGGTGTGTTATACTAGCCTGACAGCATTGACCGACCGTATCAGTCCGGATATGATTCGATCGCAGTCATCCAACTCCATAAGCATGATTGGATGACCCCGCATCAATTCCATCACCCCCAAGGTGTATGGAATACCCACGGCCGACCCCGCATGGCCTGGCCATTGGCCTAGTTTGCCAAGAAACCGTTCATACCAAGCATTATGGACGGAAAACCCTAAATTAGGTTTATGCATATTACATGTGTCGCAAAAACAGTCTCAACCATCCATCTTCGCAGTATAGATGGAGGGTGTAGATGTAGACTCAAAGGGCCCAGAGCATGTCAACACGATTACCGTGGCCTGGGCCTACACACTTGACCAATCGGTCAAGACCAACCACGCATGGTTGTAAACAAATTCGACGCCCAAACAAGGAGTGACGCGCGGCTTTGAAACCCATAATTAGGGTTTTGAGCATCATGAGCGTCCATCTTCCCCGCACGGATGGAGGGTCCGAGATTAGATTAAAAAAAGTGCGGCCATACCAAAGATGACCACCGTGGGCCCATCTATCTCTTCACGTAGTCGGCCAAGACATACCATGCCCGGCTATCCCAAACCGTCCACCCAAACTTGCGTGGTTACACTTCCTAAATTGCAACCGATCTCGACCACTCAACTTCACCGACGATTTGAGTGGCTTAGATCACGTTTTCATGGGATAGTCGTGCATAGGTGTGAACACCAGCCTACCACCTACACGCCGGTATGATCGACCAAGACCGACCTAGATGGGTCGCTCTGAAACACGTGCCCAAACTAGGATGTCACGCGGGTTTCCAACTCCTTTGCGGCAATGGATTTTCGCAAACCGATCTCAAACCACTCAACTTTACTCTGGCCAAATTGAGTGGCTTAGATCGCGCCTTCATGGGACAAAGCTGAGGTATAGACGTGCACACCGGCATGCTGTCTACACACATGCCCGGTTGGTCCTCTCCAAATCCCTTCCATGCCTGGTTTGACCAAGTCAAGAGTAATGCTTGCACACCTCTTCAAAAACCCTAATATTCATTAATCTGGCCGCATGAGTGTCTCAAAGATCATCTCATCCGTCCAACTTCACCAAACTTGGTTATACAACCCCGGGTCGAGTTATTTGGTTAGTGAGGCGTCATTACCCATCACTTTACCACACCATGATGCAAAGACTGCATAAAATACACACGGTACTTCACAAGTATCGACTTCCCGAATAACGCAGTTATTCAATTCAAAGATTACATGCTATCTTTCGTGGATCCACGATCCACACATTCCTTACATCAATCATGTCACAAACCGGGGATATATATCGGGGTATTGGTCTGGCGGTTTACGGTGTGGCAGCTGCGGCAACGCGCCATCACAAGAACGTGTTAGGAAGTCATGGACGGTTAGAGATGAACATGAGAAGTGGGCAAGACTGGTCGTGTCGCACCGACGCACAACTCCACTACTCCATCACTCCACTTCCTCCACTTCCCACGAGAGACGTGAATAAGGCTCAATGACTTGTATAAATAGGTTCTCCGCTATTTCAAACAACAACACAAGTCGAGACGAGACATAAAACCAAGTGTTAATACAAAAACGTATTCCAACACCCAGAGCTTGCTTGCATCAATCACAAGCCCGCTCACCTTCGTTGCAAGTCATAAGCAAGCCAACACCTTCACAATCTCAACACCTTCTTCGTCTCCCTCCCTAAGATCAACCCCATCTCCTTCACTTTGTGACCGAAACAAGTCCTGGAACGGGCCATTTCTTGGTTTAGCTGACTTGCATGCATTGATCTCTCGAATCTACAAGCACTCACCGCCTAAAGGCATTTGTTTAAGGTTTAAATTCATTCCTCATCCACACCCCAAATTACCAAATTCTGCAGGAGTAGTTTTCACCCATAAACAACCAAATAGAGAGGAGAGCCGTTTTATCACATCGAAGCCGCAATGCTAGTTGAATCTCGCACCAAAAATAGGAATAACATGTAATGTGTTCAAACGAATTTAGCTAGATCAACTGTGATAGGACTACTCATGTTATTTCCACCTTCTAATTAATATGCTACTATTTCCAAGTTTCAATTCAACGGAGTTTCAATTTATTTTCAATAACTAACGTTATCTCTATATAGTAGTTAATTGACGACCCTACCTTAAGTCGTCATATAATTAAGTTTGCAACAACCTTCTCTTGAGTCGTCAAATTGTTTATTCACATCCCTAACCCACCCATGTTGTGAATTTCAAAAACTACCGCTGGGATTTTCTTCTATATAATACCACCCCTCTTCTTGAGAAAATAACCCAAAACCATTCTTTTTCTACCAAACTACGTAATCTTTCAATTGCAATGGCGGGATAGGAACCGTATGAAGATTTGTGTCTCGTTAAATCATTTTCTAATACGTTTCATTGAACGTCCAAATGAAATCTATTCAATGTAATAACCGCAAATGGAGAAACTTGGCATTTCGATTCAAATACATTAAAAGTGCAATGAGAGTAGATTAAAAAGTTAGAAATATGGTGTAAGACCATCATCCACGAGCTCCTCTTGAGGAAAAAGTGAGTAATCCAATAATATTTAAACTTTTCTCATGGTTCAAAGTTACTAACGATATCATTCCTCGCTTAATTTCAGCTGGAACGTTTAATGGGTTATGGACAATACGAATGGGGAAACTAAGTTCATTCACCACAAAGAATATACAATGTCGTATCGCCGAGCGAGAAGGTTCATTGACGAACATTTGATGTGTCAAATTCTAGAATACCCATATTAACTCTTATGTAATACGAGATTGATGTAATGTTATTTTCCTAATGAAATCAAAGTCCATTCTCGTTCCAATATAAAGTTTCAAAACAAGTCGTCCACCTATATAACATACAAAATAACGACTTATCCACTAGAATAACATAGTCGTTATCTGTTATATGATGAACATGGCGACTTTCATTATAGATAATTTGGTTCATCTCCTGGATGTTTTTTCAACTAAGAGTCGTAATTAGTTTCCATATAAAAGCAATGACTCTATATACCTAAAAGTGGTATTCTCTGGATTTAATACACATCTACAGTCGTTAATCTGCTATATGATAAACCTAACGACTCCGCTATAGAAAATATGGTTCATCTCCTGGATGTTTTGGTAACCTAGGGTCGTCATTGGTTTCCATATAACCAATAACGACTCTAGCAACCAAAATAAATATGTTATCACTATATTGATTTCTCGGTGGGTCGTTAGACTGCTATTTCAATCACTTAACGACTTTTGAATGAGATGAAAATTCAATTATCACATTTAGGTCGTTATTCTCGCTAGATTTAAAGTCGATTTACCTTCATGTGTCACAAAGTGTATAATCTTGTCTGCATTAGAGTCCTAAATTATTCAAACAAACATACTTGTAAACATCCTTCTAAAATCTTATTAAAACAAAGTAGTTTCAACAAACCATCCAAACCAAACACATAAGTAGTTTCAACAAACCATCCAAACCAAACACATAATTTGTTTCAACAAACACATAAGTTCAAGTCATAAAGTAAAATGAAAATAAGTTCAAGTCGACAGAACATCTCCTCACTCAAGACCACCATCTCGAGCCTCGACTTCTCTTTACCTCCCCGAATAGGAAACTTTCCGGCTTTTCTTGGGGAGGACCCCGAGTATCACTTGCTTCCTCTGGGAACCACCATCTTCTAATACCTTGTTCATATCTAGTTTTGCTATATTTCCCGTGCTCAACATGTTCTTGTGCTAGCTGGCACACGTGTTTTCCGGTCCTCTTACCTTCCTTACCCAAATTTCAAAGAAACATCTTCTTTGCATAGGGATTTTCAATGTGCGTGCAAGAATCACAGACTCCGACGTTGCTTCCAAAGATCAAACACTTTCCTTTGTCACCCGAGCAACATAATGCCTTGACAAAAAGCTTCATTCTCCCTCTATATGCATTCAAAACCAATTCACATTAACTCCACTTATATTTGTATGTAGATGAATAACACAATTACAAAAATAAATACTCACCACTAGTTTAAGAATGGTAGTATCATCTCTAGTGTCATCTTGAGAAGCAGAGGTGGATGATCTGTTGGTCCTCCTACCCGTAGTCTGATCTATCCGTATTACCCTACCGTGGGAGAAGCCTTCGTGCACCATGCATAGTAATCTGGTGTTGCCTCGTGACCTTCATCCGCATGCACCCAATATGTGATGTCTACTAGCCTAGAGTGTCTATCATTCCAATGATTGACATCAGATGCAGGTTCATAAACCACCTTTATGTCCGAATGGTCAGCCTCGCATTTGTCCAACTTGTGCTTGAATGGAGGTACATAGTCACGCGGTGAATCTTGAATAAACCCAAGTTGATTTGATGATCCTCATCTGATTGTACATTGAAAACCCGTTAGGGTGAAACAAAGGGCCATGGTAATACACGACATCTTCCATTGCGCCAACTCTACCATCGTTGTACGAATTAAAGAATACCTCTTTCGTCGTGATGTTGTCAAGTTTTTGGCGCATTTCTATCAACGCATCAGTTTGTTCCTTATCCCGAGAACCGTGAACAAGTATCGGGTTCGTTGGACTACCTTGCTCCATTTTGGGTTGAGTTCCATGTCTTCATTATCTTTGAACAAAGGATGAAATGATCATAAATCCACACCCATAACAACCAAATGATGAAAATTTTAAAACAATCACATAAACATAAAAAAAATCAATTTTTAAAACGTACAAAAAGAAGACAACTTTCATCAATCCAAATACCTGGATGAGAGCCAAATTCCCAATAATTTGAGAAGTTCTATCGCGAGATGCCTGAGAAAGCTGACCATAAAGATGTGCAACTATGGCAGTCTCCAAAGAGTACTTGTTCACATCTTCCAAGGGATCCAAAAGCTGAAGAAGGTTGGCGCTGACCCTGTTACCTTTGCTGTCGGGAAATACAACCGACGCAAGGACGTTTAACAAATAAGCAGCCGCCGCATAACGACATTCCATATCAGAGAGACCTTCATCTTTTTCCTTTTGTTTTGTCCCAGAAAACATCTTCCTAATCTCTACAAGTTTGAACTCTTTTTTCGCGTACTTAGTTCCCGGCACGAAAAGCCCATTAGTCGTATTTTTATCCCAGCCAAACAAGTTCTTGGTCAATGCATAAATTTCATCCCAACTAGGCCTTCTGTTGAACTTGTCATTGGTTGATTTACCTTCGACATGCAGCCCTAATATCTGTTCTGCATCATCAGGAGTCAATGCCATCTCGCCAAAAGGAAGTTGGAATGTGTCGACTTCAGCATAATACCTTTCACAGGAACTAGATACTGCGACCTTGTCATACGCAATCACAGAGTTCACAACGGCATTGTACAAACCTGAGTTTTCAACATAGTCTCTAACTCTTGCACATTCACCTTCTAGCGGCCACAACTCCATTTTGGTGTAAGAAGATTGGTGCCTGAAAAGACGTGCGGCATTCTTATGATCCTACAAAACATAAACAAATAAATATTAAAAAATAAATTAGAAAGTTAGCATCAAATAATCAAATAGCAAGCAAATTTGGGATTCTTACGATTGTCTCATAGATGGTATGAGCCCACGATCCAGGATATCCAAATAGAACTTTGCAGCCATCTCTAGGTTCTCCTCTAGGTTTACCACTTCAAGAGGAGACAACATCAAATGAGAAGCTGAATGTGTCTCTGTACTGGGTGCAATATATGTTCCATCCTTCTTAACCCTCTTTACCGGCTTAGGCTTTGCATTCTCTTCCTCATGTTCTACATCTTTTTTACCTTAATCCTCTTCATCCTCCTTATCACCAGCATCATCACCTTCATCCTTTTCATCATCCTTATCACCAGTATCATCCTCTTCCTCCTACTCATCACCACCATTATTACCTTCATCCCCTTCCTCCTCCTCATCACCACTACCATTAGCTTCATCATCATTATCACTCTCTTCTTCTTCTTCACCTCGTACGGGAGGATCTTCTTGTATCTCATCTTCTTGTATTTTATCTTCTTCACCACTACTGTTAGCGGAAATAACAGGAGAGGATGATTTAGACGAATCCGATAACTCATTACCTTTGTCTCTTGGTTCAGTGATATAAAATGCTACCTCACTCGGCTTTTTTCCACGTAATGGACCGACAAGTAAGTATTTATCGTGGCGGGGAGGTTTGGAAGGGGGAGTTATCATCATTGAAACCTTGTCTTTGGTTTACTTGGTACTATAGTCCAAACATTAAAAAAAAAAAAAAAAAAAAAAAAAAATGACAAATAAGATAACAATTTTTTGGTATCAATTAAAGGGTCGTCAGTGGGATGAAGTATAAAGTAAACGGCCCTTCAGTAAAGGGTGACGACTCAAAAATATACAATGACGACTCTTCCAAATATTTGGACAAAGAGGGTGATTTTTTTTTTCTTATAGAGTCGTTATCGTGTAAAAATGGTCATCAAACAAGCACTGATGATCCTACGATTTGGGTTGACGACTCTATGCCACACAAGATGACGACACTATCAATATTTGGAACAGAAGGATGTTCCAGTTCCCTCTAGAGTCGTTAAGGAATAAAAAAGGGTCGGCACAATAGAGTCGTCATATTAAACCTAATACAGTAACGATTCTATTCTAGGGCAAAAAATGATGAAGTAGCAAAAATAGGGCCGTCATCTTCAACCTAATACGCTAACGATTTTTAATATAATCAGCATGCAAATGAAAAGTTGTTAGGGGTTTCAATATACATACTAACGACTCTTACACTGATACCGTAAATTTTCAGTTACCAAACTCAGTTTCACAATCAAAACACAACAAAATATCGAATAGAATGTGGGTTTTAGTTCACATACCTTCTAATTGGAGCCATTCCTTTCTTGGGTTTCGATTTTTTGGGTTCGGGAGTTCTTCTCACGTATACCTTTCCTTTTACCGTATCTACGAGATTAGGGATTTGAAGTGCTTTTCGAGCGGTCTGCTTTGTACGAGCCATGTTTGTAGAAGAAATTAATCGTTGATTAAAGTTTTATCATCGACGATTACGCGATGAATCGGTTGAAGAAAAAAAAATTCTTGGAGGAGTTGTTAATGGTGGTGGTGGAGAAGAGAAAGGGGAGGAGAGGAAGATGAAAACAAGAGAAACTGATTTTCTCTTTTGGGTTTTAGGGTATATGAATTGGGGGCCTAATAAAGGTTATTAATTAGAGTTAATTGATTTTTAAGGTTTAGATTTAGTAAAGGGTAAAACAGTATTTTCAATATCGGTTTAATACGCCCCTCAAAAATTTGGGTTGCAAATAAAATGTCTAGGCCCCCAATTAAAAACCAAGGACCCCAATTAAACGAGGTTGTTTTAGCTATAATTCTTGCATATATTCTTGTTATTACTCTTGTTTTCTCTTATTTATCTTTAGGGACAAGTGGTAAAATGCCCCAAAATCGACCCCCACCTTGTGAAAATGCCCCGGACGTTAGGAAATAAATAAAAATGCCCCAATCCGTTACTTTTGGGACATTTTGATCAAAATTGGGCATCTTGACCGGTCAATAGAGTTTTGAAATTCCATTTTTATCTTTTTTAATCAAAATGCCCCAATCCGCCACCGCCACTACCACCGCCACCACCAAACGAACAACCACCAACCACGACCGTTGACACCACCACCACCACCACCGCCACCACCACCACAACTACCACCAACACCACCGCCACTACCACCACCGCCACCACCAGCAGCAGCAGCACCACCACCACCGCTGTCACCACCACTGCCACCGCTGCCACCACCACCACCACCTGAACCCTAAATTCCGAACCCTAAGCCCTGAACCCTAAACCCTGAATTTTAAACACTGAACCCTAAATTATGAACCATGTACCTTGAAGGGCAATTTCGACTAATTATCTCTCTCTAACGGATTGGGGCATTTTGATTTATTTCCTAACGTCCGGGGCATTTTCACAAGGTTGGGGTCGATTTTGGGGCATTTTCACATTTAATCCTTGTCTTTATTAGGTGAATCATCCAAAAATGAGCTACAAAGTGCTAAAAAGAGCTAAGAAGAGAAGTATTCCAAGTATCCAAGTGCCCAAGTCGAAGAGAAGCGGAAGAAATGCGACGAAACAGAGCAAAGATGCTCAAAATCAAGACACTAGACAAATACCAAGCTTAACTCATTCAAATTAAATTACAGAGAACGCAAAAAGAATGAGGTCATTCCAAGTTCGGACAAAGAAGTTATGGGAAAAACAAGTTTATTGAATACGAAGACACGAGGGTACGCATACGGGGTACGTGTACCATCGTAACTCAGGAATTTCGTGAATAGAGGGGTATGCATACCTGGTATACATACCAAAAAGTTCCTGGACACTTTTCTAAAGGAGGGTATGCATACCTGGTACGTGTACCATGAAGTCTAATATTCACGAACTTTCTAAAAGTTTCTTCTTTCAGTAAACACTAATTTGAAAGACTATATAAGGGAGAATTTTAGCAACTGGAAAACCTCCCGACACTTTCATGTGTCCTAGTTGTGTACTAGAGTCGATTCTCTTTTAACCTAGGTTTTTCCAAAACCATTATAAGTTAACGACTTGAAGACTTCATTTAGGATTCGTGAAGCCAGATCCAACTATTTTCTCTGTAGTTGCGTATTCTGATCTTTCTTGTTCTATCGTGTTGAGTATTATCTTCTCTAAGATTTGCTCGAGATTTTTCTCCGATAGGTAAGATATAAAAAGTAATCACAACAGTTCTTCGTCTCAGACTTTGTGATTCCGCAGTAACTTCTTATATCACCATATAGTTAAGTTATTGTGAGGTGATTGATATTTATAGGCTGCTCCTCGGGAGTATAAGACCGGATTATCAATTGGTTCTTGTTCACCTTGATTTATCAAAAGACGGAACAAAAACAATAAAAGAATAGACATATCTGTGGGAGACAGATTTGTTTATAAGTATTCGACTTTGGGTCGTAGCAACTCTTAGTTGTGGGTGAGATCATCTAAGGGAATCAAGTGCGCAGAATCCGGCGTGGTTCAAGAGGCGTAAGGAACGCGACTGTACCTTAATCGGTGTGAGACTTGGTTAGGGCCCAACTACATTCCAGTGCGAAGTTAACATGTAGTAGGCTTGTGTCTGTAGCGGCTTAATAGAGTGCGGTGTTCAAATCTGGACTAGGTTCCCTGGGTTTTCTCCATTTGCGGTTTCCTCGTTAACAAATTTCTAGTATTTGTGTTATTTCTTTTCCGCATTATATTTGTTTATATAATTGAAATATCACAGGTTGTGCATAGTTCAATCAGTTGATAAATCCGACCTTGATTGACACTTGGGCATTGGTCTTTGGTGCCGTCCAAGTTATTTCTCATATCAATCAGGCTCATAGATTTCTAACAATTACTCTAACCTAAGGTTATTTTTATTATTATTATTATTATAAAGTAAAACATTTTACAAGAAAACAGTTAGGAGCCTAGCAACAAGCTGGGCTCCAACGCCTTTTTGAATAGCTAAACCTATTCTAACTTAAGGTTTATAACTTGAATAGCCTTTTTGAATAGCTAAACCTAAGGTTTATAACTTGATAGTTTTTTATTTCGTTTAATGGAAAAGAGTTCAAAAAAGAAGAAGACAAATAAAAGTGGTAATAATCATAGTCATAATCAATTTGACTTTTATAGATGGTACATGGGAAAACCAAAATTGAAAAGTAAAATTGATTTTAGAAATGATGAAGGGATAGGAAATTGGAAAAATTGGGGTGGGAAAACCAAACGCAGGAGTGGATTAACCAAATTACCTTCTCATTACAGAACAACACCTTCACTGCTTTACACAAGAAAGTAATTCTTCTAAGGCTAGGTCTAACCGTGGTCCAAGATTCAAGCTATTTCTTGGATCCACGTCACCAAAATTCAACGCCTGGGCGCAATGGGAATCCGAGATTCCGTGTTGATGTGCATTTTAAAACTGCGCAACACGCAGTTTGTAACTGCGTTTTCTAGGAATACTCAAAAATTGGGTTTCAAATTGCGTATTGAATGTGTTGACTAGTCCATGCATGATTTGAAACTGCGTATTGACCGTGTTGACCGGTCAAAGCGCAGTTTCAAACTGCGTGTGGAAGAATATTCTCGTAAATTATACTCTGATACGCATTTAGGAACTGCGTGTGATGCTTTTTCAGTACGCAGTTTCAAACTGCGTCCCTTGGATACTTCCAACTTGGATCCAAGCTAAACGCAGCACTCATTCTGGATCACTCGAACTATTCACCCATATACGACACTTCAACAGTGTCTAATGTGGGATCTTGGATCCCATTGTAGCCAGCCTAACCCAGAAAGTAATTGTTTTGTAATTCTAAAATTTGCGCCCATCTTGAAATGTGTTTTACTTGTGCACTTTAAGCAGGCAAGTCTCGGTTCTTTGTCTTAAAGAGATTCAACGCTTCCATTAGTCAAACTTTGTTACCCACATGATGGTCAAGTACAGGTTTTGCCTAAGAAGGATTCCAAGTTGTTTTTTTAAGATAATTTCACACTTGTAGTTTTAGTTGATAATTGAGACAATAAATTAATTTAATTTACTCTCATAATATTTTAATTAGTTCTTAATAGGATAGATTTATAAAATAAAAAGACATCATTATTTAACTTATTATTAGTACATCAACGTATTAGTTGTTGGGAGTTGTCACTGTTTGCATCTTTTTTCTGTCATTTTGTTTCTCTTCTCTTTTGTCATTTCCTATAAAAAACCTAATTATATTATCCTAATCTATTTCTACTCCTATTATTTTTAGCCACATTATCAACTTTGAACGGGAAAATTTTGTATTAGTGAAAACACAAAAATTATTGGGTAAACAATGTATGTAACGTGCACGGAACGCTCCGATATCGACAATTTCATCGGTGAATATCCATCAATTGTATTTTAATATAACTGTATTATTTGATCAGTGTTTGAGTCCAATCTAACAAAATTAATTAATACTGGCGGAATATCGAAGGTTGTATGTGGGATTTCGGAGAGGAAGATGCCTCAATAGCTCAATTATACATCATCTATATATACTAGTTGACAATAATTTTTAAGTCACATAATATAATACTAACAATCATAGAAGGCCTTCTTTTTGCGATGGTGATTAAGTTGATTCATGTTTAATGCAGCTAGTGGGAATTAGTGACACCATGTTGATCCTTGGTTTAGATATATGTAGGGTTGGATGCTTAAGGTTGTGTCACAGTCACACCATGATACTTGTCAATTATTTCTGTTTTGTTTTCATTTTGTTAATCTAGTTCTAAAATCTATTTTAATCAGGGTTTGAGATGTGCAACATGACATGCACTTCTTTTATCATTTAGTGATGAGATTTTAATCAAAATTTCCCCAGAATAGAAATTTGTGACCATGTGGACCCGTTGTTATTACGATGTGTCTTTCAATCTTGCGACCTTTGCCAAAAATCAAAACAGCTCGTTGTCCCTAAACTCAGAATAGTGAATATCTGAAAAGAAAAGAAAAAAAGAACAAAAATGAAAAAAGAAGTGAATATTTATTTCTTCACGGTTCCTAAATGCCTCGACCCCAACCTTAGTGACCTATCAAAACCTGAAATGGCATAAAATCTACCTGTTAAGTCATTTCCCACCACCATTTTGTTATATCAATAAAAGTCTAATTATATTTGAAATTATATCTTCTTTTTTAATGAAAAAGGATATACAACGAAACCTATTATAGGGGCTCAAAACATTTGGTAAACACCGTATCTAACTATTTTTTGTAATGGCTAAAATACCCTCCATGAATTATAAAATTAAATTTATTATGTTTTCTTTCTCTTTTCATTCATAAATCATGATGAAGATGATGATCATATACAAAAAAACTAAATCTATTGTCTTCTCATTCTCTTTTTCATTCATAAATCATGATGAAGATGATGATCATAAAAAAACCTATTATTTTTCTCTCTTCTTCTTGTCCGTCGTGATGAAGATGACGATCATAAAAAGAAAAAACTAAGAAAACCCATCACTTATTTTTGCAAAAAACAGTTTTAGTACTGTCTACGGTTGGGAAAATTCATATTTCCCCACCGTAGGTTGTTTCATACTTCTACGGTTGGGAAAATTCATATTTCCCCACCGTAGACTGTCTACGGTTGGGAAATATGAATTTTCCCAACCGTAGACAGTACTGAAACTGTTTTTCAAAAAACCCAATTCGATCGATTCCGCTTATCCATGCATTGAAACCAATTAAATAAGATGGGTTTTTGATTTTTACCTTATTGAAGTCATTGCGGGTGGATTAAATGGTGTTAATCGATAATGAATTATTTTGAGAATTGACGATTAATCGAAGAAATAAGCGATGGAGGTGATGGGGAAGAAGAAAATGGAAGAATTAAAGGAGAGGAATGAAAACAAATTAGTTTTAGGTTTTCAATATTTAATAGGTTAAGGGTATTTTAGTATTTTTTCTTATGAATTAGGTCCCCTTATCTTCATCAGTAGGATATTTGAATCCTTAGGAGCCCTCAAAACTCTTTTTTTTTGGAGCCCCTATAATAGGTTTCTATACAATAACATCTCGATTACTTTATAAAGGAACAAATTTTATATATGAATAAATAATTCAAATCCCAATTCGGTTTAGTCTTTATACAAATTACCACTATATAAGAATAACATACGTATAAGAATATTTTTATTTGCACCATAATTATTGTTATGCAGAGATTTTACTGTATATTTAGAAGATAAATTTAGAATAGAGAAATTTTGCAAGATTAAACCTTCCAAGAAATTATACATGTACCGGCTATTCGTTTCTTGGTAGTGCGATAATTAATTGATGATGCTTAATGTGAATCGAGTTAAAGTGCATCTCCAATAATAATACTGGCCGGTAAAAATCCTATATTAAGTTTATACATGTGATTGTAAAGAATTTGGCTTATAAACCACATCGAGTAATATAATGTTTTTAACTTTTAGAGTTTGGATATAACTATTAAAATAATAAATTATTTTTTTCATTTTAAACTATAACCGAAAGAAAAAAAATCGATTAAATTCATGATACAGAGGTCTCACCGAAAGTCTAGATAAGAAAAATTTAACCACTAGACGTGAAATTGTTTATGAAGGTCTAAAGTTCAAGTGTCATAACCATGAGTTATATCTTCACCTTTTATTTTTGGGGAAAGATTACTGTTTGACAAAGGTTAAATTAGATAGGTAGATATATATTTTCTTTTTTCCCTGTTAACTTGTTTTTCTTTAGCTATGGTTGAAAAAGTGATCAAATATTGGTGTAAATTGGCAAGATTAGGCTTAAACTTTATATTCCTTCTCGGTCATCTCTTTAGCAAGACTTACCTTGAAATCTAACAATTTCAAACAAATAGGGTCAATTAGGATTTAATTGCCATAGAAGAGAGTTTCACCTTATAAATGCACTGCAATCGAAGATAGTGCAATCCTAAAAAGAAAAAGTATGTTTCAGAAAACGATATACAATAGAAAGAGTATTCACCTTAGGAATGTACGGCAATGAATGAAAGTTCGCCCTAGAAATGAGCTTCCCTAAAAATATAGTTAGTTTAGCAAAATAAATTACCGAATTTTCGGTTCATCCCACGGTTCACTCACCAAAATGATCTTCTAAATTAACTGTTCATTTATTCTAGCCGTTCATTTTCGTAAGTGAACTATCATCTCGCGGTTCATTTTTGTAAATGAAGTGTATAGCGCTTAGAAAACTGATTTTCATTTTCCAAAATGAGTTGCCAAATTAACAATTCATTTTGGAAAATGAACTGTTGTCATACAATTCATTTATGCGAAAATTCATTTTAGTAGATGAACAATTATTTCTGAAAATGAAGTGATATTTTTATAAAATCAATGGATTTTTAATAATTGAAATTAAGATATTGAGGTTTAGTATTTAGGAATGCAAGGTACATAAATATTTGTAAAATAAACATATCCTCAAAATATTAGCTTCTAATCTGATATCATTTTGTTTTTACTCACACAAAAAAAACATGAAATGTTTTGAGAATAAAAATGCGAAGGAATCCAATAAGAAAAAAAAAAAGCATTATTTCACGATTTTGAAATCCTAGAAATTAGATTATCCCATAATCCAATTTTTAGAATTGAACTCCAAGAAATAAATTCCTTAGTAAAGAAATCATGTTTGGTTGGGTTAATTGGACCAAATCCTACTCATTGAGAGAGATCCAGATAGAAGAGAAAATGATGAATAATCAAGAAGAAAACGACATGATTTAGATTATACAAAAAATTTCCATGGCAGATCCATCTCTTTGGTTTTTCTATTTTCTCTCTGATTTCTCTTTTTCTTCTCATGACAAAAATCGATACCGTATAAGGACAAATATAAGCCGCCGAGATTTTTTAGTATGGGTAAATAATGTTATTTGGTACCGATTACCCTCAACTGAATTACATTGCATCGGTGGGTGCATACAATGGAAAATAACACAAAATTGGTTAAAAAGACCAAAATCAATAATTCATGGGTGAAAAAGACATTTAGATTTTGATACTGTTTAAATGGACAAAAATATAAAATTAGCCAGGATGTAACCAGTTTCATCCTACCCATTTTCAAATTCTTTTTCTTATTTTTAATTTACATCAGGATGCATCCAGTTTCATCCTCGTTATTTTTTAAGTTTAAGCCTGGATGAATCCAGTTTCATCCTTGCTATTTTTTTTGTGTCAATTTCACCCATAATAATTTTTACTCGTCCATTTGAATCATGTTTTAAATTATTTTGGACAAATGACCCTTTTTCCTGGAAAATAACGATCTTGAGGAAATTTTATTCCCGTGGGAACTGATTCCGGATTTTTGGAGTCTATTCGGTTCAAGGGAATTGGACCTATCCCGTCCGAATTCATTTCTTTGGCACACAATTACCCCAACCGAATGCGCTATCAAGGAAAATAAGGCCACCATTTGCACGCAAGTTATAGGTTGATTTATTTTCTAGTTAATTAGTCAAGGCCATCGATCTGGAAACGGACAGATATCTGCAAATAAAGTCATCAAATGGAAAGGGACTCTCCTTGGAAATTTTTCTTCAAAATGGCTTAATGAGTTTCATTTTTTTAATTTTATTTTGCAGGTGTCGTCATTACATATTTTAATTAGCTGGCCATTGTCAAACCTTCTAAAGAGGCAACATGTCTCTCGTTAATATCCCAACTCTTGTAACAGGAAAAAAAAAAAGGTTAATTTTCTGTTCGTTATTGAAGCCAGACAACTACTTAGATGTGATTTTCTTATGAACTGGCTCGACTGCAAATAGAAAAATACGTGCCTGGAACAAATTATATATGTTAACAATGAAAAATCTTGGTGGGGAGATACGTTTCCGAAGGACTTGGACTTGTGATTTTTCTGCATAAAATCTTGACTATTTCAAAACCACTTCGATACCCCCCAAATATCTTAAGATTTCAGTTGACATTTCTTTTAGTTTATACGTTGATTTCAAGTTTTTTTATACTTCCTATTGCCATTTCTTTGATAATGTAAAAGCTTGCCCCCAAATCCTTTCCGGACACATGTAACATGAGAAATATCTCCACGGAAAAGTGAGAGTCGGTGTAACAAATCACATAAGCTGAGTAACAGTTTGAAATCTAAAATTAACGGAAAACTCTAGGATAACTAACATGGGCCAGATATAGGACAATCAATCCAGACCTTTAACCATCCGAAAAATTACATCAGTTTTTTTTTTTTTTTTTTCATTTTACTATTTTGAATTAAATAGGAATTAGAAGAATAGAAGCAGCAGGCCCGGGGATACAAATACGTGGGACCCGCACACATGTGATTGGTTTATCCTCCAGGTTAATAACAAGGTACAATACATCTGTACTGCTCAAAATTAATGCGACATAATAGAAGAAACCAGTTGGGCACACTACCCCTTAAACTGGAAAATATGTGATAAAACAAAGGAAAATGTAGTATTGTTGATTTTCCCCAAAATACTAGCCAAAAAGAATAAACAACAACTGGATATTTTCTCTCTACAAGAAATGAAAAGAATAAGTAAAAGCAGCAAACAAAACAGATTTCGTTTCAAACTGTTTAGCGAGGAAAGGGAAGTCACTGGTGGCGTGAATGCAATGAGGATTAGGAATTGCCTTTTTTATCTTGTACGTACGTCCGATAGTACCTTCTTCATATCTTATTCTCCCCTTCTTCTGAAGCCTCAATTGTCGCTTTATCCACATCTTTATCTCTCACTGTCACTTTATTATGGCAATAGCCTAATGACAACAGTCACTTGTTTGGTTTCGTAATCTTTCCGTTTATTTCTATCTGTCTTTGTTCCCAAGGTTGTGATGTTCTAACCATTTTTGTCCAACGATTTTACCGCTGTATTACAGTAACAACGGCAATTCAATTATCAAAGTATCGAATGCTATAAGTGTGCGTTAAGATAGATAACTAAGAGATCCCATCCATGTATTTCATTTTGGCAAGTGTTCATTTATAAACTGTTTTGAGTCGTAAATATCATAACTGGCTATATGCAAAATCGTTGAGTCAATGTATGTAAATATATATATTACGTAAAACAACCACACTCGCAATATTTTTTACGGTATAGAAAACTAATTAATTTATGCTAAAATGTTCAGTAACAGTCGACAAGGGTGGGCGAACGGAACATGCTGATGCGGTGAGAACAAAGTCCACACGACACCTAAAACCATTGGAAGATATGATTCCCAACTGTACGGAAGGATAAGTGTCTGCCAGTGGGAAGTGAGGCCTGTACTTCAAGCTAGTTATGCTTAAATGATCGGCAGTTGGTATGTCAAAATGGAACGCGGAGAATTCAATGCAGCTCAGAAAATTTTACTTGCTGTCCAGAAGAAGATGGTAGGTTAACCGTTAATACATGGACCCTTGAAGCATTGAGTTATGACCTAGTGCATGAAGAATGGACCCTTGACCTTCAAATTGTGATGTGAACGTTGTACAGCCGTACTACATGGCTGCTACTCCTGTTTTGCAGCCTTTTGTTTTCTGTTGAAGTGTGATCGTCTATGCAGTATGTACCTTGTACGCATTTCCCTTCCCTTTAATGTCAAGCAGGTTTTGAGGGAACCCAAAAATCCTCTTCGTCAATAAAAGATGAGGATCAAATCAATCATTACATTTGTGTGTAAATTTTTCCTACTTTGTCATTTAAGTTGAGCTCGATCGGTAAGATAAGAATGTAAGCTTCAAAATAGTCAAACTGCAAGCTCAAGCTTAAACGTACGAAGGGCACATGGTGAGGCATGTTTCCACCTAAACTTCGTTTTAGATCCACTTTTAACGGTCAATGTTGGCTACAAATGGGTAGGACTACTTAAATTTCTCAATTTCATACTTACAACCAGGGTTCCAACGGTTTGTTTTTGCTACAAAAATAAATAAAATAAAAATAAAGTACATGTCTGAATTGTCAACTACGTAAAACAGTAGTAATTCGGTGGAACCAAAATCGGAAAAGATCTTACATATGGTCGGTGTGTAGGGTTCTTCGGCACTTTAGCTTATGCAGAGAATAATATACCAGTGTACCTTTGTTGTGTCTTTTATTTTAATGTTAAAAGAAAAGGAAATCTTACTGATAAGCTTGTTGTGTGGCCGGGTAGCTATATTTTCCGAGGATATTCCCATTTTGAAAGTTACTGATTTGCATAGAATTTGCTCCTAGCTCCTTTCAAAAAAAAAAAAAAAAAGAATTTGCTCCTAGCCATATATACCTCCATTTATTTATTCTTTGACAAAAATATCCCTTAACTGTAGCCATGTGAAATTAGGAAACCATTAATAAATCTAGTGTCCATAATCCATATGCACATTACCCACATGTGGGGGCCAGTAGGGCATGAATAGACCAAGCCATATGAAAAAATATGAAGGTTCATTGCATGCAAAGGGCTGTATCATTTTTAGATGGCATTGTCTTACAAATCCTGTACTTCATATACTTTGAACAAAATGTAATTGGACATCCATTAGAAACTTAAAATCACTCTCATGAATTCTAGATTTGTACTTGCATATTAATAGCTAATGCAACAATACGTTTTTGGGTAATTTACAAGTGCACATCTTCACTCCCAACTTGGGAGTGATGAGTGAGATGACCACTGGCATTGCCATAACAAAAAAACAACTTGAAACATGGGAGTTGATGGAAAGCTGCTTAATAAATGAAGGCTATTATTAGGGCGTCACCTAATAGGACAAAAACGGGTCACCCGTAAGTAATTTCAAAAATCCCTTATCTCAAATAATTTTGTAATGACTAAACAACCCTTGTTTGGCTTTAGTTTAATTAATTAAACCTAGCTACGTCCTACATTACGCCTGGAAAATCAACTAAACCTAGGCGTAAAATTGAATTACGCACGAAATCAACCGAACCTAGGCGTAAAATTGGAATTACGCCTGGAAAACAACTAACTAAACCTAGGCGTAAAATTAGAATTACGCCTGGAAAACAACTAACTAAACCTAGGCGTAAAATTGGAATTACGCCTGGAAATCAACTAAACCTAGGCGTAAAATTGGAATTAAGCCTGGAAATCAACTAAACCTATGCGTAAATTGGAATTACACCTGGAAATCAACTAAACCTAGACGTAAATGACATGCAAATCAAAGTTTACGCTTGAATTGAACTAAACCTAGGCGTAAGTTCTTCAAAAACTAAATTACGATTGAAAAATATAATACCGTACCCAGCGTAACACTAGCAGTAAAGTAAATAAAATCCTAATTTTACTTGATTTCATTCGATTTAAGCACAAAACGGGTACAAAAAGATGGGTTTGTTTGATTATTACCTTACACACACCATGGGTTGTTGTTGAGGAGTTTGAAAACATGATTCTTCAATTGATTGAATCGGTGGAATGAGTTGAGGATAAAGTTGAGGTTGATTGAGTTGTTGATTACCATCACTAGGATCAGTTTGCTTCTTCCTCATCTATTTTTAGAAGTTTTAATTGAAGGGTAATTTTGACAAATTGCTATGGAATCAAAATATCCCTTAACCAGATTTTTGGTCACCAAATATCCAAGTGAAGCCCCTCTAATGGAGTGTGACGCCCCAATAATAGCCTTCTAATAAATACTACTCACTCCGTCCCACTAATAAGTGACCTAGTTATTTTTAGATTTTGTCCCACCATTAAGTGACCTATATCACTAAACAGGGAGATATTCCTAAAATTATCCTTTTAATTGATTATAAGAAATATAAGAAATATGCATAATTTGATAGTCATGTTTATATTCGTTACGTAGGTGTTTTAAAATGCTTTTCAATGGTACGAAGTTTGCGAACATCCGTGGTGTAGTTTGAGAGATAAATCATTTCAAAATTTCACTATTTATTATCCATAAGGGTATAATTGTAAAAAATGTTTAAAAATACATTTCCCTTGCTTGCCTTAAAAAAAATCGCAAACTTGAACTAGGTCACTTAATAGTGGGACGGAGGGAGTAGTATATGTGGTTTCATGATTCAGGTTCCTTACACCCTACTCTCTCATTCATTGGTTTAAAACAATATTCACATAAAAAGAAAACATTATAAATATTTTTAGATTCGACTAATAATAAGAACGGGCCCTAGCTCAGCTGGTCATCCCCGTTCCCCAAAGTTTCATGTGTTCCAGGAGGTCCCAAGTTCGAGTCCCCAATGGCGTAATATTGCACGAATTAACATGGAAGGTAGTGTTAGTTTGCCCCCTTGTGACACAATCTCAGCCCCTCATCCGCTTCGGCTCCCTTGGCTAGGTTACCCATGAGGCTCGCTGGTAGGTTAGCACAACAACCTGTTCAATTAATGTAATAATATGTTGTTGGAGCCTAGCTTGTTAGGCTTCCGACTAGTTAATGCAATACTCTTTATCTAATAAGAGGAAATAATAACAAAAAAGAAGCTGGAAGAAAAGAGATTCTTGAGATGAATTATTGGCATTAAAGAAGCACACATCTGAACACTAGCTACTTGGGGTAGTGCCCAACACCAGTGATGGAACGGGTACCCTTTGTTTGTGAACCAATGCTTTTCCTTTTCTCTTAAGTGACTACTTATATACATAAAAATATTTTTGTCGCTAATTATTCAACCAATACTCCAAAAAGTGCCAAAATTATTGGTTACAAACTTTTTAGATTAATAGAAAATCCATCCAATCAAAATCTCACAAGTAAGATAATGTTGATGTAACATGTAATTAAAATGTAATCAAACATGAGAAAAAATTGGCAAAATTATTTAAGATATTATAGTGAACCACTGGTCCGGCTACGATAAGAATGAGACGCATAATTAAAGAGTATGAGTCCCCTTCCGGAGACCCATCCTACTACTATTGACAGTCTCCGCAAAATCCATTATTCTGTCCTTTGTGATGCACCGTGTGGGTGTGGGATTTACAGAAGGACGATATGTTCATTTTCTCCATCAAAATTATTTTATTTCCGTAACTTGTTTATTCATCGTTTTCGTGATGTGTGGATACAGAGCTGCACTGTCTTGAGTTTTTCTGGGGTATGTCTAGCACATTGACATTATTTGCAACCAAAAATCAGTTATTGACTTGTACGCTTGAAGCTCAAAATCAGCTCATTTGAATTCTGCAACTTGAAGACAATACATCATGTCTAGCTCAAAGCATTTTGGAACCAAACAAAATTTGCAGTTATCAAGCTTTAGAATTTTAAAGCGCCAGATGACAAGAAGTAGTCAAGATAACCTGCCAACACTTTACTCAATAGACAACATGTCTTGGAGACCATTTTTGTTTGCCCCATACACTATGTTCTCTCAATGGCTTTTTTTTCTTTCTTCTTTTACGATAAAAATTAGAAAAAAAAACAAAATAATTGATTACGAAGTCATCATCGGAATGATCTTGATACGAGAAATTCAGATATGCTATTCTATTTGTACTGGGAAATTATTATGTATATACCTAAACCACAAAACACCTGTTTGGATGATGAGATTTTCTAATTTGTTGCTGTTTTTGTTGAGAACTGTCAAAGAGGATAACATTTTTTTGTTGGTGCCTGCCCGCTATTGTAGAGTTATTAGCTTTTCAGTTATCAGAAGGAACAATAGTTGACATTTTTACAAAAACTAATTCACATTATTTCAACTTAAGAGGTATTAAATTTATATCTACATTAAATTAAGTTTTCTCATTATCTTTTTGCTTACTCTAATTTTTTGCTTTAGTTATTGCCTTTTGCTAATAATGACTTCACCAATAAAACATGTAATCCCTGTGAATAATCTGACCTAAAAACTCCCTTTTTTTCAGGGTTGTTATCTCCATGGCATGCACACATCAATTCATCAAAGCCAAAAAGTTCATCTCTTTGCTTTGCCCACCATTATACTATATGTTTAGTAGTGATCTTAGGATATCTAATCATCATCAATCTCCTAGCTTTATCCAAAACTTACTTCACTAACTTACTTAAAAACAAAATGTGGTCTCATTTATTTATTTTTGCTTGATGTCTCATCTTTATAATCTCTGTTGATGGAAATGTTTTGTTTTTTTGATCAATAATAGGAAAATCAACCCTGACAGTTTTTCTCGTATGGAATTTACCAACATGGAAATGCTTTAGCTTGTTGCATCTAGATTTTATTTTTTTGGCCAAATGCATGTACAATCACAAGCTAAGGAGATTATAAAGAAAGAAAAAAGAGAGGCAATGGATTGTATTTGAATATATAGATGAAGTGAAAAGTGACTCCAATGGTGGAGGATGACTCTCATGTGTTGTTGTTACCTTTTGTAAAGGACTCTAAAATGCCCATGCTTCATGACAAGGAGGGTCTATTATCTCTCACTCACTCACTCTCAGCCTGTGAAAGCATTCATTCACTTTTCTATCATCAAAGAATCTAAACAAGTAAGAACTTCTATTTGAATGAAGGGGGAGAAATCATAAGTACATAAATTTTGTAAGACTCTTTTGACACCATCCACTTGGCCTAGAGGGAGAGAACAAAAGTAGAAGCTTTGCTCAACTTTACTGTTTGGCCCTATCTCTTTTTTATGGATTCCATGTTTATATATATATATGCCTACCCTTTTTTGTGTTTATATATGAAAGATTATATGCTGAGACCTGAGACAGAGAGTGGTGTAAATTGGACGGAATGGTTATATATGATCAAAAGATTCATGGGTTTCTTTTTTTACATGTGAGTACCCATTTGGATAGGTAGTGTCTTTGTCTACCATATTGGGTTTGTGGGCCTATCAAAACAAAAAATTCAATACTATTAATATATTCAATTCAATCTACAATGAATCCATTTTTTCATGTCTATACAATATTGGTGAAGTGGACCGTTGCTTTTGATACATGGAATATATGAGAAATTATTAGCCATCGAAGTGGCTACTAGCCTACTAACTAGTATAGTGCATAATTGTTTGAAGATTCTTCAAGTTTTGGCTCCATTTTTCTTCCCAACTTACTTTTAATTTCACCCTTAATCTTGCACATCATTGACAAAGAAATAATTGTGATAGAGCAAGGCAATTAATCTTTCACCCTTAATCTTGGAAGACTAGTTCATAGCTTGCCCATTCTTCATATAGTGTCTAGGTTGATAAATGCTTGAAAATGATAGTTGCCAATGAGTCAATGACCCTTTCGAGAACCTCAACCTCGAAAAATAAAACCGACGTACAAGGAAAAAGAACGCTCAATGACTCATAACTCTACAGTCTACAGATGATATGTCCCATGATCATTAAAATCATTGTAACCTTTCGGCGATTAATTTTTTCATTCCGGGGCTTTGAGCAGGGCACACTTAGAAACTAACCTTTAAGCATGGAAAGGTTGATTGGATTTGAAGCACCCCTAATGCACAAATGTCTCTTCCGATACATGGTGAGACTGTTGTCCACTTTTTGAAAAAAAAAACAAAAATGCTTATACCCTCTTTTTAGCGTCGAAGTCACTTTTTAACGGTTTTTCAGAAAATGCAAGATATAAAGATGCATCTCTAATCGAGTGGTGGATTTATTTTTTTGATAAGGTAATACAGTGGTTCCTAAACTACATCCAAGTTCTTTTAAATTAAGAAGTTCGAACCTTTACCTCCACAATAGGAGGGAGTATGAGAACCGTCAGACCAACTGATGGTTCTGGATTGATACAACAATTTGAGTTAGTAGGAAACGACCAATTTTGATAACTTCATTTTTGACAATGTTATTTTTTATCGGAGTAGTAGGTTTAGAATTTTTTAATATGAAATTTTACCACGTGTTTGATCTCTATTGTGATGATATAAAGATAGAATGTAAGAAAAGAACAAGATTCTAGGATCCATAACAGTACTAACTATAGGCAAGTGGGGATATTGGCAGGATAATAGTACCATATGATGATTCATGATAATGATAAAATCACTGGGCCTAGCTAGAAGACCGGATACCGGTACGGCCATACATGCATAGTTAAGGGTAAGCTAAGCTAAAACGGTCCCCCTGGAATCTCATTCTAGTATAGTGCAACAGTAGGAAGAACAGAAGATAGCACAAGAATGGTCCCCTAGAACCAAGAACAACCATTCATGATCCACCCCATAAGGCCATAACCAACGTCCTTATGTATTCAAGTAAATAATAAAAAGACCCTTGGAACTGGAAGCATTCTTCATGAAAAAAAATTAGGTTACCTTTTTGTAGGCTGTCATTTCCAGAGGAAATGTTCCAAATTCTAGAGGAAATGTTCCAAGAAAATCTTCTTTTTAAAAGTTTTAATACTTGGGAATGAAGATAGTTGGCATTCAAAAGCTAGAAGACTGTTAGATAACATTTGGCATGGCGGTGACTTTAGAGACCCCAGTGCCACTAATTTCTTTAGTCAAGAGCCCTAGTTTCATATTTGAGACTTAAGAAACAAACGGCAACTAGACTTGACAAATGTAAAATTTGGTGGGTCTAAGATTAAATGAGTCAACCCAATTTGGTGGCATGGGGTTTACCTTCGCAATCTAGCCACTTTGTTTGATTAGTTGGTATAGTTGTGCTGGACACGATATTACACTCGAGAGTTAAATGGATTATTAGCTTTGTGAATACTCCATGGTTGTTGTTGAGGGCAATTGAGATCCATAATGAGTAGTCAATGAATAACATCTCTTGGTTCGTTCAGTCCTGTAAGTATTTATTTTTGGTTGAAATATCATTTCTACTTGGAATTTATGTTAAATGCATTCAACAGTTGGATGATCCATATCATTGTCAAACAAGTTCATGATATATCCTACTACTTACCCAATCAGACTTGAAATTCATGAGCAGCAACGATAATTTTAAAAGTCACAATCAATAGTCAAAAGAAGCTACAATTTTTTTCTAATTTCTTCTCTAAATTCCTTCAAAATCTTCCCTTTATGATCATTCATGTTTGACTTACTTGCTACTTAGTTTTCAAACCTCTTTAGAAACTTTTTCAAAAGATTGATTCACTAATTGATGAAGATGGTTGACAGAGACCCATTTTGGCATACATGTGAATTAGGCCTGAAGATCCCGGCCTGTAACGGAGCCCGAGACAGTGAATTGAAATTTTATGTCAAGATTGCTGAGTGCCACTAAGATAGCTTATGAGAATTATTGCCAGTGATACAAAAGATGTCGAAACAGAGTTTTGGAAGTACTAATGAGTCATTTCGATTCTGAAACTATATTCGGTAACCTAGGATCTCAAAATAAACAATTCGAAATTCAATTTGGAATTACTTGATCCGGTTTCTACGAGCAGTTGTACATACAGCCTAGTCCTTATGACTAATCTAGTGGTACATACAGGCGCTACAGGCTTACATCTTAGCACCAAATGAGCATAAATATGAACTCAGGTCAATCATAGTAAAATACATCAATACTCGCCCGTATTCACCTTTAACTTCCAAATATGTGTACCTTTAATGCTGGTTTGCATCCATTGGAATGAAAACACCAAGCTTAGCAAATATGGAGATCTATGGAGTAGTTTTCTGGTTGAAAGTTTTCACCTCACTAGTGGAATGAGCAAGTACTCCGCGTAAAAGAGCTGACAATAGAAAACCAGAGAGATAGAGGGATGTAAGAGCCTTTGGCTGAAACACTTCAAAATGGATTAGACAAAAAATGACATGGGAAGATTGTAATTACCTGCCATATAAACATGTAAAAGGATGTTATTGCAGTTTTGCTCTTTAGATCGATAGATTTGGCACGTAACCAGAGAACAGAAGCTAAGATAATGTGGCCCAAAACCTGTGACAACAAAGAAAATTTGGAGTTAAAACTCATAACAATGATTCTTACCAGCCAATGAAGGATGCAATACAAGAAACATCGAGACTCAACCTAGTCCGCAAGCCTAGACCGGAAAAAAATACAGGTTGCCAACTCAAGTCTTATTCAACTTTAAAGCCTAAGTTTGATCACATAAATATAAATAATATTTTAGGAAAAGGAAAAAGTTGAACAAATTACAGTCACTAGTTTACTCCAAGGGCTTGAAGAAGATGCTCCAACCAATATAGCCACAGCATAAGCCATCTCAAGGAGGTATACACAAATCCAGAATACCTGTTCAGGGATATAACCCATAAATCATCAAGTTCTTTTAAGAAAAAAAGAAAGAAAAGAAGAAACGTGAGAAGGTGTTTAATGACAACTCACACGCTCTTGACCAAGGCGTACAGTAAAAGAACGAATTCCAAATATCTTGTCTCCAACAATATCAGGTATGTCCTATTCAACAGCAAATTTAAAACTCATCAGAAGCCCTTCAAAATTAAAAAGCGCCTATGAATGTTGAGGAATTGCATCTTCATCTCAAGTTTCAACCATCTAGCTTATGAAATAGTTTTCAAGAAAATGGAAAATCTCATTGAAAAACGATAGACTGTACCTTGAATAAGGCTATCACAACCGAGAAGAAGCTCATGAATGCAGTCGCAAATATCAAAGGCCTTGTAAAGAAAACGGGTCTTCTATAAACAAATGTCTGCATATTTTTTAAAAAGTCAAGATCTACTACAGTACAAAAAATTAATTGTTGGATGGTTAAACCGTTCCATAAACTCTTTTTCTTTTTATTCAGTTTGGAAATGAACCTGCATGTGCAGAAAAAATGCAAGCTGTACAATCACAGCTCGAACGGCTAGGATGCACATTGCTGCAACCAACGCAAATCTCTTCCATCGCAAGAATGGTAGCTGCAAACACAAAGAACTCAAATTGTTCAAACCATCGGCGTAATATCACATTCCTATTGTCTGGTACATGTAAAGTTGATCTGGCATACAATGGATGACCTAATATTGTTAATTGAGTTTAAGCCAAGACACCTTTCACTTGAAAGTTTAGTGCAAGGACACATCAACATAAAAAAATTGTGCTTCAGTGTGTGTGCTTGTTTCAACTATCCAACGACTCATTTCATGTTCAAGATAATAAAATCTATGGTCTACCGGCATGTTATTTTAGTACTCTTCGTACCATTATATTTTGGGTTTCATAATCTTACCATCTAAATTTTTCCCTCAAAGTGGGTTTGAATTGTTTAAATAAGGATGATGCAATTAGGAGAGGCCTAGGGGAACTGATACCCCAGATGATTATTGTGAGAGTTAATCCAAGAAAAATGAAAACAAACTCACATCTATTGAATATGCTGTTCCGAGTATAAAACTGACAAAAAGTGCCCAGAATAATGGCCAGGAACCAATAACCCATCCAAGTCCAAAGCTCTGAAAACAAAAAAGTAGATTCATTAATTTTACAATATAATCAATGAATTTATCATTTGACCACTTTACCCGTCCTGTACGTTTAAACATATATATATATATATATATATATAAAACTGCAACATCAAATACCATTGCGGCGAAAGATGTAACAATCATGATCCCTGTTCTAACAGAATACTCTCCTGACGCAAGAGGAAGATATGGTTTGTTAACCTGAAACATAAAAACACACTCTTAAAGTAAACATTCAAAATTACTAACAAAAAATATCAAGGCTCATACGTAACACTTAAGCACAAGAATTTTAACATGCTTGAAAAAAAAATAACTAAATATAAATTTGCAGTCCTTTATGCAAGGGTAGTGAATCCATTGGATAGCTTATCAGAATTAGCACCGTTAACCTAACACCAGGTAGACATGACGCATACACAAAATTTAACCTTTCAAAAACCAATGATTTAGGAGTCTCAGGTGATTCCTACATTAAAATCACTTTTTGTAGAACAATTTAACATGGCAAACTTTGTGGAAACTTGCAATCAGTATCTTGTCAAAGCACATCATAATTCAACTTAATGATGAACAAAGTGAGGACAGACTGACTTGGATGGGCAACAAATCAGAAGGTAATTTACTGTTAAGGCTTCGTTATGAAATTCAAGGTCCTGCTAGATTTATACATCACAAAAGGGTATGGTCACCTTATCACCTATAAAGGTTAGTTCCTTCATCATATACTAAGCTGGTTTTGGAAAGATTGTTCCTCAAGATGTGATTCACATAAAGGGGTGAAAGATTCCATGGGTAAATCACTACTATTTGTGTATAAATGGGGCACAATTTGTTGGACACCTTTTAATACATTGTGTTCAAGCTTGGAAGGTGTGGACACACTTTCTGAATGAATTTGGGTTCATATGGGCTGTTCCTAATAACATTATAATTTTGTTCTCTAACTGGCCAGTAACTAGAAAAGGGGATAGATGGTCTATTGAGTTGCTATTGTTTTGTGCCTTTGGTTAGAGCAGAATCTAATAGCCTTCCACAGAATCAGCCATGGAGAGGAGGATACGATAAAGGTAATCAAGAAGATGGTGCCTTGTTGAGTTTATAATAAGTCTGCATTTAGTGGTAGTTCTATGGATGATATTGTTATTCGACGGAAGGAGGTGATTCGCCAACCTTCTTATGTGGGGTGGGTTTGTGATGCAATTTTGTGGTGAGGATCTGTATTTTGTCATTGCAGGAGGTGTTGATGTTTTTATGGTGGCTTTCTTTATCTTCTGTGTTGAAGGGAAGTTCTAAGTTCATAATCATGTACTTGAGATCCTTACATAGTACCAATTACCTTGTCTATCTCGATGTCAGACAGCTGATTTAATCCGACAATGTAGATATTCATCAATAAAAGGGAACAATGGCCTGGTAAATAGAGATTCAAAAGAAAACAAGAAAAATAGATTAATTAAACACGTCCAGCTATGTGATGGAAGGCTTTACTAAATGAACAAATCCAATGGCATTACCTCCAATACCCCAGTTAAGAACAAAGGTGAAACATCTGACAACCTCTCCACAGCAAGCAGAGAAACTGAGATTATACTCAGTGTCTGCGCAATACATAATAAAAATAAAAATTTAGCAAGTTTTTTCCGTTTATTGTAGCAGAACAGCTAGAAAGTGATCTAATTCAAACTACCCTCAACACCTGGAGATGAACAAAATGTAATTAGGAAAGAACTAGGTTCAAGCATCCATAAAGACATTTTGTTGAAATTTTGAAATATTCATTTGTCAGTAGAACTGAAGTTTCGAACATTAAGGTATCCAGTTGAAATAAAAACTTAACTGTGCCTATAACCGTGTGAGGTCATGAAAAACGATAGAAAATATCGATAGCAGTTTGTAAGGGCTTCTGGGTGCTCTTGTTATTACCAGATTCTTCAGGCTCTGATTCTAAAGACTGTCCAGAAGCTGCATTCACGGGACCATTCTTGCAAGATCTCCCAATAAATTCATCACTGCTTTTAACAAAATGACTAATAGGATATCTTTGAGAACTTCCAATACTGTAGTTACATAAGACGTTCCGTGCTCTTGAGCGCGAAATTTGTACTGGTCCAACACCTATTAGTAATAATGATTGGGTGCTGTTAGATTATGATCAGGGGAAACCAAAGCAATCTATGTTACAGGATGCTAAACAGTCAACTAGAGATTGGTAATGAAGTCCGACATTCGTCAATGCTAAATGAAAGTAGTTTTCTGTAGATTCAGAATCATCACATGCTATAAAGATGTAAACAACAGTAAACACTATAAAGAGTTTTGCACTCAAACTAAATGTGAACACATTTGAAACTCACTTGGATACTGAACAGCCTTGAATGCATCGCACCTCCAACTCTTTGTAGCTATATTATACATCAAGAAGATAGTTAGAAATTCCAATGGAAACTGAAATCTCAAGCCCCATAAAGTTTAAAGCCAAAATAAATAGTTGCTTAAATCAGGTAAAGTTGATTTTTATTTTTCTTGTTTGTTTAGGGTTAATTAAACAATGATAAGAATTCATCAGAAATGCAAATGAAAAGTTAAAAGATTATACTTTTAGAGAACAAAAATGAAGTTAAAAATGGATTGGGATAGAAAAGATTATACCTTTAGAGAAGTCAAAAGAGTTGGCAATCCTACATGAGAGATGTGAAGAAGGTTTTGAATGCGCTCCGAGAAGTAAAGAATCCATTGGGGTTTCTTCTTTAATCTGATGATGGTGATGAGGAAAAAATTTAAGAACTAATTATTTATTAAATCTTGTAGATTTCTAATGATTTGGGTTCATGGAAGTGTTAATTCACTTTCACCTGAGAGTGTGGAACCCGCGCACTCTGAGATAGAGAGTGAGAACACTGTTTCAGCTATGGTTAAATATGCCAGCGCGGCATATTCTCTTCTCTTATTTTTCACTTCAATAGAAAGAGAATGATTCTAGACTTAAAAATCCCGGCGAGATTGGGGTATACTCAAACTAATTGGGGTATACCCAATAAGACAAAATCTGGTCATTATGAAGTAAAACCAAGCCACCCCTTAACCTTATTGTTTTTAAATGGCTAATATGCCCTTGGTTAATTAATACTAAAATTCTGATTAGGTTAATTAATTGAGTTTAGATTAAAATTTTGAAATTATGAATTCAAGAGATTAACCTTTTGATCCGTCTTATGAGTTCGATTTCGATCCAAAATCTTGGTTTTGAAAATGCATAAAGCCTAAGAAGGTCGTGGTTTGAATAAGCTTCCACCGAACATCATAGGAATGTTAAACTTTGAATAAGTCAGCGATGTATCTTCTACGGCAGGTCAACTTTGAATAAGTCGCCGACCATATATCCGCCTGGAATGGTCCTCGGATGAAGAACACGCGACTATCTTGGTCGCAATCTTGCTACGCATGTAAATATTTCTTACCCTTCCTAGCTTATATTAATCTCGGCATGAAAAAAAAATAAACCTTATTTTATTTGACATAATATGGAAGATGTAATTTACTTTATTCATTCAATTTTGGTTACTACATTGATTGAAACATAAAACCTAATCCTTGTCGACGGAAAACGAATGCACTTAGCATGTGCATCAAGCCTTTGAACCCCTAGGCGACCCTATTGGACGAGTTATAGTCTCGTGAGGGTTTACATAGAGGTCTACCCACAAAACCTACACTAAAACTTCTAAAGCCATCAATCTTCCTCCTCCGAAGACGATACACCCTCCATCATCTCGTGGGCATACTCCGGGATTTTGGATTCCATGAATTGATAGCTTGCATCGAATGCGAATGCTTTCCCCTTTTCCTCCAAGTAGCGCTTTGGCGACTTCATGCTACAAAAACAAAACACAAACTTACTTTGTTAGTGCGGTTTAAGTTGGAAGATCAAACAACATGGATCACGTAAAATAAACCACAAAAATACTTACAAATTGTTCAATGGACAAGTTAAAGTGGGGAGCGTTGAAAATTGGTTTTTGGATAGCTAAATATGCAAGTATCGCATTTTCAATGACTATGTGCCTATCGTGCACTTGTTGAACACTTCTTGAGTTAGGATTCCCACACTCTTGGCTAAAAGTGTTGTGAACCCTAGCCCAAAAGGTTGTGGAATCCACCCTTACGGAGGACTACCTTCGAACTCTAGTCTCCGCATACCAAGCTTTGGTGATTGCCAAATCTTCATTAGAATCAAATGAAGCCATTTCTTGTGTGTAGAGAGCTATTGGGTGAGTTAGATGGAGTGTGTGATGATATGAGCTTTGGAGAGTATATGCAAATAGTTGTGTGTTGTTTTGTGGAGATAAGTAGTGCATTTATAGGATGGTGCCCAAATTTGGCCGTTATAGTGCCCAAGTACAAGTCAATCAATGCAATTGTACTTGCCAAAAATTTGAATTTTGAACACGCCGGCATGGTCGTAAATTTGCTACAATGCCGGGGTCACAAAACGGCCGGAATTGTATGGGTTCATTAGCATGCCGGCCAAAATACCGCCGGCATTTTATTGTTTTGCTTCCCTTCCGACCTTACATGATTTTAGGCATCAGAAGAATGGATTTTTTTCAATATATGGCCTATAGTGGTCTCTATTTTCGTGCACTTAAAGGCTACAAACACGCCTGGCTTGGTAGGAATGGTATTACCTTGCCGGCCCGGTAACTACACATTTTTTGTTGACAGGGCGGCAGTCGACATTTCACAACCTTGCCGCCCCGGTAACTACACATTTTTGTTGACAGTAGGCATCGGGCATTTCACAACCTTGCTAGGCCACGGGACAGCCGACAAGGTAGCTTAAAAAAGCATCTTAGAAGCAAATATATTGACACTTTATAAACAAACCATTCATTCATCCAACATTTTTTGTCCAAAATACGAAACATGTCCCATAAACCGTAAAAAAACAATTGTCCACACCATTAACTTAAACATTTGTCCACCACAACATAAAGAAATGAACTAGGAAAGAATTCATTGGCCACGACCACGACCACGGCCCCGTTTAGGAACACTACCTTCACCACCACGGCCACTGCTGCTACCTTCACCACTGTAGGACCAGAATATCGCAACACTAATACTTCGCGAGATTAATAAACAACTGCATCGCGAAGGAGTCGCAGGGAGGTAAATAAATGACGTAATAGATGACGACAGTTAGAACATGAGGAAAGTGTGAAGACTTGGCGAGATTTAAGAGTGTCGCGAAGGCAAACAATTGTACATTCGCGAGCATTCGCGAGACATTTCCGAAAATAAAGGACAGTATAGCTGTCATCCACTATGTAATACCCTATATAAAGGGTCGGTAAGTCTGTTGTAAGGAGAGATCTTTTTGAAATTGTGAAACAAGTCATTAGGAGAGAGAAAGTAAAGAGTGGTTGTAATTTCTTTAGTTTTGTTCTACATTTCTTTGTAAATCTTTCAAGAAAACAATTAATAAAACATATCATTGTTCATCTTCCAATGGATTGATTAAACAGATTTGAGTGAGGGGTGTAGTGTGGGAAATCCTGCAACTACATATGCGCTAGAAACAGGGACGAACAAGATTGAAGATTGAAGAGTACAATTAAAATCGCTTAAATTGAGGTTAAATCAGATGAGATAGAAGAATTAAGAAGCAAGGAACATAGTGAAGAAATGGAATACAATTCAATTACAAAAGCAATGGTTAATGAATTCCATGAAAATATTAGAGGAAGGATACATAAACGAGATTTCGAAGGAAAGAAGATTATAGATGAGGAGAAGACATCATCTTTGAAGGAATGGGAAAAAAGTAAAATAACATTCACAAATTGCGCGGAAGTTCCTAGAGAAAATTTGAATCATACATCTCCACTAGTGATCACGATAAATGCAAGCAAAAAAAGAGAAGAATCGGCAAAGGTAGCGGAAGAATGGGAAATAAATAGAACTTTGGTGGATACGGGGAGTTTGGTGAGTATCATGTTTTACCATACTTACAAAAAATTGGGATATAAAGATGAAGAAATGAGTTCTCCAAGATATAATATTCATGGTTTTGGAAAATCTATAACAGTACCAAAAGGGGAGATGAAATTGCGAATTTTACTTGGAGAAATTGAAACACAAGTGACATTAAGTGTAGTGGATATGGAATCACCATACCACATATTGTTAGGGAGACCTTGGGTACATGCGATTAAGGAAGTAGCATCAACACTTCATCAGTGCATCAAATTTCCTGTGCCGAGTGGAATTGGTGAGATCAGGGGAGATATTGATAAAGGAAGAATATATTATCAAATCGAGGTAAAGCATTATGAAGGGCAAATGAAGAAGCGAAAAGATCGCAGGAAGATGATAAAAGCAGCTAAGAAAGAAGAGGAATTTAGAATTTACATGATAAGAGCAAAAGAAGGAAAAGGAATACCTGGTGAAATCATGGGAGAAGGGAGTGAGTTCGCGAAGGAAATAAGAGGACCAACTCCTATGGGAGAACCGAAGTCTAGCTATGTCGCAGCAGAACAAACAAAAGAAGTGAATGTTGGAACCGAGGAGGAGCCTAAAATCTTAAAAATTGGGACTAAAATGGAAGCAGATGAAGAGAAAAGAACTATTGAGTTGTTGCGAGATTATAAAGACATTTTCGCATGGGATATGGATGAAATGCCTGGTATAGATCCATCTGTGGCTTGCCATAAATTGGAAATTGACAAGAATGTAAAACCCTTTAAACAAAGAATTAGAAAGATCGCGACAAAGATATCATCCTCAAATAGAAGAAGAATTGCAGAAAATGTTGGACGCAAGAATTATTAGACAAGCAAAATATCCCGAATGGATAGCAAATATGGTTATAGTTCCAAAGAAGAAAAAAGGAATAATAATTTGTATAGACTTTACTGATCTAAATAAAGCTTGTCCTAAAGATAGTTTCCGTTACCGGATATTCCACAATTGGTTGAAGGGCCATAGAAATGAAAGGATATCTTCTCTTGATGGATACAAAGATTATAATCAAATTCCTCTCGCCGAAGAAGACCAAGAACATACTGCTTTCTTTGCTCCAAGAGGATTGTACTGTTATACAAAAATGCCATTTGGTCTGCGAAATGCTGGTGCGACATACCAAAGGATGGTGGAGAAGGTGTTCGCGAGATGGATACATAAAACATTGGAGGTATATGTTGATGATATGTTAATAAAAAGTAGAAAAGCAAAAGACCACGTATGTGATTTGAAAGAAATTTTTGAACAAATGAGGCAATTTAATATCAAAGTAAACCGAGAAAAATGCACCTTTGGGGTCGCCCTGAAAATTTTTAGGGTACATTGTATCCAAAGAAGGAATTCAAGTCGACCCGGAAAAAGTACAAGCGATTCGCGATATGCCAACACCGGCGACAATAAAAGATGTTCAAAAGTTAAATGGGTTGTTAGCTTCGCTAGGGAGGTTCATCTCGCGATCGTCTGACAAATGCAAGCACTTTTTCAACATCCTTAGAAAGGGATCGAAGTTTAAATGGACAGATGAGTGTGAAAAAGCCTTGCAAGGAATAAAAGAACATTTAATGGACATATCAATTTTGCAAAAAGCGGAATAAGGAGAAGAATTGTTGATCTATCTTGCGACAACTTCGCATGCATTAAGTGCAGTGTTACTGCGAGTGGACGCAGGAGTAGAAAAACCAATTTATTACATCAGCAAAACTTTCAACGTTAGGAAAGGAATTACTCAAAAATTGAAAAACTAATCTTAGCATTAGTTTATGCAACATTTAAGCTTCGTATATATTTTCAAGTGCATGTTATCAAGGTGGTGACAAAAGTACCAATAGAATCAGTGATGAAGAATTCAAAGAGGTCGGGAAGAGTTGAGAGATGGAATGCTCAAATAAGTCATTGCAAACTCAAATATGAAATACTATCTTCGCTAAAATCACAAAGTTGTCACAGACTTTTTAGCAGAATTCCCTTTGGAAGAAGATGAATCGGTAGAAGAAATGATGGATGTTGAGGAAGAACATGGAGATCCGAAAGATTTGTTAACGGAGCCGAATAGATGGGAAATATTGGTAGATGGGTCATCAAATGGAGAAGGAAATGGAATAGGAATTGTTGTGATATCGCCAAGAGGGTAATAAAATAGCTCTTTCTTTGATTGGAGTTTGCATCAACAAATAATGAAACAGAATATGAAGCTATAATACATGCCTTGCGATTTGCAATAGAAATGAAGTTGGAGAATGTAAGGATTACTAGTGATTCACAATTGGCAATTCGCCAAATAAAAGAAGAATACGCTATAAAAGAATTGTCTTTGCAAAAATATAAGAAACTTGTTCACGAGTTGTCGACGCAGATACCAAGAATAAAGAGGAGACATATATCAAGGAGAAATAATCGACTCGCAGACGCTTTTGCCTTCATATCAAGTATGATGACAGATCCGGTTGCGAGAAATATTAAAATACAAACACTTTCGATGCCGTCAATTGACAAAGACGAAGAACAAGAAACCGATGTAATGGTAGTAGAAGATGGAACACAAACACTTTGCGAAGAAGATTGGAGAGCGGAGCTTCATGCATATTTGATGACAGGAGAAACACCAAGAAATAGATTGGAGACACACAAATTAAAAAGCCGAGCAACAAATTATGAATTAAGAGATGGAGTGCTATACCGACGATCTTTTAACGGGGCCTTCACTTAGATGTTTAACAAGAAAGGAAGGAGAAATCATATTGAAGATGTTGCATAGTGGGGATCTTTGGTAATCACAGCGGAGGAAGATCTTTAGCGTATAAAGCAAAAATGCAGTGGTTATTATTGGCCATATATGCATGAGGACGCGAAACAAGTATCAAGGCGTTGCGAGGATTGCCAAAGGCATGGGAAGAAAATACATGCACCAGGAGCTCCAAGTTAAATTCTTCAACAAGTGTTTGGCCATTTGGAAAGTGGGGATTAGACATTGTAGGACCATTTTTACCAGAACGGACAGAGAAGATATTTGATCGTCGCTACAGATTATTTCACAAAATGGGCAAGAGGTGAAAGCGGTACAACATATTCGCGATAAGGATGTTTTTACTTTTATATTTGAGAACATTATGTGCAGATTTGGAATTCAAGACACGGTTGGTATCTGACAATGGGAAGCAGGTTTGAAGGACAAAATATAGAATTGTTACTTAATGCATTTCAGATACGATGTGGGAAATCAACTCCTTTATACCCGCAGCTAATGGTCAAGCAGGCGACTTAATAAAACAATAGCAGATATATTGAAGAAAAAATTGGAAGGATAGAATAAAGGATGGTGCGAACAAGTACCCAATGCGGTATGGGCTTATAATACAACTAGAAGAGAAGCTACAGGCATGTCCCCTTTCTGTTTAACATATGGAGTCGAAGCTGTACTCCCAACAGAAGTGAAAATTCCAACTACAAAGAAAGAAGCTTGGGAGAAAAATCTTAGTGCGGGTAACATCTTAATCAAGTTAGATGAATTAGAAGAAAAAAGAGAGAGAGCACTACAGCATATGGAGAATTACCAGCGAAGATTGGCCAGAGAATATAACAAACGTGTCAAGATACGTGAATTTCAAATGAGGTGTGACTTGGTACTGCGAGAAACACCTATATATCAGCGAGAAAATGGTGGCAAGCTGGCAAGAAAATGGGATGGACCTTATATTATCAAGGAGATAGTTGGCACAGGGGCATATAAATTAATGGATCCTGAAGGCAAAGATGTAGGGAAAAAATTAGATAGGCCGTGGAATAGATTATATCTTAAGAAATATTATCCATAGAAGATGGGAGAAATGGAATGAGTTGGCGATGTAATGTTTTCGCGACAGATAGATTGCGAGATCAATGGAAATAAAGCAAGATTGTGCAATAACTTCGCAGGCAAATGATTGAATAAATTGATAAAATGAATGAGTGAGTGAATGGGACAAACCTTTATGGCGTACACCCTAGTTCGCGAATGATACTTCGCAAGAGGCAAATGTAAGACCTAAAGTACGTCATATAAGGGGGTATCTCTTCACATGACTCAGGTGGAAGGTTACACCGCTCCCGAAACACGGGTCATGGAGATTTGGGGCCCATGAAAGCCTATCTGGGGGAGATACCTTGGATTTCCAACTATATATATAAGGTTATACCCCGGTTGGACGCCCGAGGGTCTCTTCCAAGGAGTCAGTGTATGACCAAGGCGCCGAGGTACACGGTTGAGTCAAGAGTGCGGGGAGCATGGAACTTCCTTACCACTCTTGACAAGTCTTGGCACATGCTGCACTCGGCCCGAAGAAAACTCCACTTTGGGTGTAGTCTCGTAACCATAAGCCCTATAGGTATAAGGGATAAGAGACTACGAAAACAACTGGTTGTTGTTAAGACCGGATGGGAGGAGCTAGTCTTGTATGGCCGACGTACGCCTCCTTGAAGGGGCAACCAGGGAGAAGATAAGGGCGGCACCCTCCATTAGGGGAGCCGATAAGTGTCAAAAGACGCAAATGTCATGAGGCTTTATCCTCGCAAGAGAATTTAGGCTTGTCATATTTGTGCAATGATCCGCAGAGGCAATAATACTAACGCGAAGGTAAGATGAGGTCAATGGGTTTTTACATGAAAGTGTAAGAACGTCCTGCGATTTCATCGCAAAGACGACAATGTCGCGGGATTTTATGGTCGCAAGAACATTTAAACCTGTCATATTGTCGCAAATACAATGTCCTGCAGAGGCAAAAATACTTAAGAAATGATAAGACAAGATCAATGGGTCATTACATGAAAATGTAAAGACGTCCTGCGACCTTGTCGCAATGAGGGGTGGCAAAATAAGACCTTTACTTAGGAAGGAAAAATAAGACCACACAAATAATGATAAGGCAAGATCAATGGGTCATTACATGCAAATGTAAAGGCGTCCTGCGATCTTGTCGCGATAACAAACATTCAAGAAAGGTCTTTAAACATCTTGAATATGGGCAATTGAAATCTTTCATCGCAAGAAAGATTACAACACAAGACTTAATGGAAAATAAAGGAATTGCATAATAAGGTGGCGAGATGAGTTCTTATAATAAGAAAGAAATAGAAACTAATTCATCCAAAAACCAGACTTAGTACTTTGCAATCAAAAAGAAAAATTCAACGAAGTTACAAAGAAACTTAATTCTCTATATCAACTTGCTTTGAAGGAGATGGTAAAGATTCTTCAACAATCTTATCGCCTTCACCCTCGCCGGTTGAAGGGTTTTCATCGAAATTCTTTTCGCAAGGTTCCTTATTGATAACTTCATTATTAGCGAGGTCTTCGCAGCTTTCATAATCATAATCATCGGTCGGGAGAGTTGGGTACTTCATCATCTTCAACTTCCAATGGTTCAACATAGACAGGATCAAGGGATTTAGAAAGTAAAATATTATTCACAAGAACTTCTGCTTTGGGAGGAAATTGGCGAAGAAGCGCTTTCTCGTTGATTTCTACCTGGATATCTTTAAGATGATTAAGGTAGTTAAACCTCCTTCCGGCTGGTCGCGAGATTGGGCAAGAGAAGCAACTAGCGTTGCATTTTCCTTACAAATTTTAGCATGCGCCGCTTCCAAAGTAGATAGAGAAGAGTGAAGATTTTTCTCAGATTCTCGCAAGAGTAAAGGAAGACATTAAAATTATAAGATGAAAAATGGTATATAATGGAAAAGAAAAATTAGAAAAAGAAAATAATGGAAAAGGCAAGTCAAATCTTATGACTACCTTCCTTCGCGAGACAAGATATTGAGTAAGGGCCAAGCAATTATTCCCCAAGTTTTCCATGGCATTATCAAAACCATCACCGACAAGACCTTTTAACCGCGATCGCATACTCTTTTCGTTAGAAATCAATAACTTATTTTGATTCGCAAGGGAAGAATGGGATTCTTTTAACTTGGTATAATCGTCCTTGAGTTGGTTGGCTTTCACACTTAGATTTATTCTATTCGAATAAGTTTATCTCTTTCAAGGTGGTAGTATCTTCAAGTTTATTTTTTAGTAGGTGATAGACCTGTTCTTGCTCATTCAATGCTTTTTTACAAGCATCAAGTTGTTGCGAGGATATTGCCACCTTATCCAATAAAGCTTGCCTCTCAAGAGATAAAGTTCCGTTTTCATCAGATAAGGTTTCCAACTCTAAATTAGATTTATTCAAAGAATATGAGAGACGCGACACTTCGTTACTTAATAATTCTTGGTTTTGAACTAAGCAGATGTTTTCTTGGGAAAGATTATTTATTTGATCCATAGAAAACGTATGAAGATTATCTAAACGATTATCTTGTTCCATCCGTGGCGTCTCTTTCCGTTCGAGTTTCTTCCACAATAGATTCCAATTGATATATCTCCATCTTACGTTTCTGGTGCAAAACTTGAGAGGCGAACCAAGTTTTTTTTTTAAAAAAAAAAAAAAAAAAAAAAAAAAAAAAGGGGGAAGGAGAGATACCTTTTAATTCTTCATTTTTCTTGCGAAGGTTATCGCGATCCAACAAAGTATTATGAAGATTATTCTTCAAAGTCTTAATTTCTTGTTCCAAGGATGCTCGCGATATCGTATCGGAACCAAAGAATTTACCCAAAGACTCGAAAACGCTAGATTTGGTGGGATCAGTGGAGGCCTTTTTAACATCATTCATAGTATCTGATAAAATTTTAAAAGCTATATCCATCCCTTCTAAATTTTCTTTGCTAAGAGAGATAGATTTTGAGGGAGAAGAAATAGTAGAGGAAGAAGGAAAAGTTGAGTCACCCATAGTTATAAGACCGCCAATTGGAGAGACCTGATCAATAGGTGGAGGCGAGGTAAAAGTAAAAGTAGGAATAGGCATGACCTGAAGAATTTCATTCGCAGAAAATTCAGGGATTGATTTATCCTGCGATGACACTGTAGGGAATGGTACATTATCTTGAGAAGAAGGAATGGGATTATCTTGCGAAGAAGTCGCTGCAGTAGGAGATTTGCCTTGCGAAGACATCGTAGGGAAAGAAGAATGCTTGAATCCCGAAAAAGGAACAGTTGGAGCAGCAGCAGAGGCATCAAATGTATTATGGCGAGACCTTTTGGGAGATCTATCATCATTCTTATCATCCTGCGAATAATAAATCAACTAAGAAACAGAGGCAACAAAATTGCTATTAAAGGAGTAAATATTTCTAAAAATACCTTACTACTCGCAGGTTGTTTTTTGGAAGCCAGAGACTTCAGTTGCGAAGAAGATTTTGGTTGCGAACCAGTGGGGATGTTAGGGTTCACCACGGTATATTTAGAGCTGGGTTTGTTCTTGCTGAAACAAAAATGGCGAAAGAAATATCAAAAGAAGAACAAAATCAAGATGAAGTAATTTCAATAAGGAAGATCAATCAAGAGAATAATCAAAATCAATGAAAATAACGAACCGGATGCCATGAAAACGATAACCTAAAAGATAATAAAAAGAAGAGCATGAAGATGAATAGCAGGAAATAGTTGCAGACGATGAAGAAGATATAGAAGAAGAGAAGGAATGGTTTTCACGGGCGGTTTTCCTTTAAATAGAAGAAAAAGGGTGACCGGATAACATTAAATATACCTAGGTAGAAAGAGTAATTTTAGACACGTGTAAACGGTCATCCCAAGATTCAAGGAATCAAATTTCTGTGGGAAATTGAAGATATATTACTTCTTGTTCACTTCAGCAAAGCTTGAACTTCGCAAAAGAATAGAGGCAAGTACGTACTTTTCAAGTCCAATATTCTTTCGCTCGTTCCTTCATCAACAAATGTCAAAGATCACCACAATAACAATTTTTTCCTTAAAAATCGCTCTCCAAGCGATATTCAAGGAAAAAGAGGCAAGATGTAGGACAGAATATCGCAACACTAATACTTCGCGAGATTAATAAACAACCGCATCGCGAAGGAGTCGCGAGGAGGTAAATAAATGACGTAATAGATGACGACGGTTAGAACATGAGGAAAGTGTGAAGACTTGGCGAGATTTAAGAGTGTCGCGAAGGCAAACAGTTGTACATTCGCATTCGCGAGACGTTTCGAAAATAAAGGACAAGATAGCTATCATCCACTATGTAATACCCTATATAAAGGGTCGAGTAAGTCTGTTGTAAGGAGAGATCTTTTTGAAATTGTGAAACAAGTCATTAGGAGAGAGAATGTAAAGAGTGATTGTAATTTCTTTAGTTTTGTTCTACATTTCTTTGTAAATCTTTTAAGAAAACAATTAATAAAACATATCATTGTTCATCTTCCAATGGATTGATTAAACAGATTGAGTGAGGGGTGTAGTGTGGGAAATCCTGCAACTACAACCACCACGGCCACTGCTGCTACCTTCACCACCAGGAGCACTACGAGTCCTCTTTTATCGGCCTTTGTCTTGGCTTGTGCATCCTTAATAGCTTTTTCTTCCGCCTTTACTTGAGCTTGAAGTTGCTTGAACAATAGATGGGCATCCTCATTGTCAACATTGCAAGCATAGTCAATGTGCTTGCTTTGCACAAAGTTCTCCTCTATCTTTCGCGCAACATAACACCCTCACAAAGGTCTTCAACTGATCCTTCTATATTCAATTAAACAATAAACAATTAATAGAATGATTCGGTAATGCAATCAATCTTAAAATAGTAAGAGCAACTCTAAAATACTTACAAATATCTTAAGCATTGTTGTTGGGTCTTTCGATTCCATCTTCTTCTTACGAGCCGTTCTTCGTAGTCATTGGCCTAATCACGTAGGACGAGCCCAACCCAAGTACCACGCCATGTATTTCTCGTAGCTTCATGACCGGTGGTCACCTCGTCCAAAAGACTCACATCGATGTTACGGCCCCGTCTATTGTCCCAATGTTCTTGAGTTGGCGCTGGATCGTAAGAGACGTTAATAGTTTTTTGGTAGGTGGTGCAGTTATCCCGGTTCACGGTAAAGAACGATTCTTCATCGAAATGAGGTTCTTCTTGGACGTAACCCAATTGTCGCATTACCCGATGTGGATCGTACATTGAAAATCCTTCAAACACAGTCATCAAGGGTCCATAGTATAATGCAACAACTTCATTTCTCCTTGGGATTAAACCTTGATTTCTATCCTCCCGATACGGATCAAATATCACCTCTTCCATGATCAAATTGTCGATGGCGGCTCGGAGTTTCATAAGATTTTGCGGCATTTCCTTATCCCGAGTACCCTTAAAACTGTACCTTTGAGCTCTTGGCAAATGTAACGGAACACCGTTATCCACTTTGACGTAAGAGTTGTCTTTGAACAAAGAAGGAAAGCGTTCATATATCCAAACCTATGCAAAAAGAAAAAAAGTTTAGTAAGAACCCCGATCTTTCGAGATTTGCAAATATAAATGTTTTAAACAATAAAATTACCTCGGGAAGAGACATGTGTTTCCGTTAACTTGCTTAGTGAGTGCCCTAGAAGATTTTGTCAACTCATTATTCAAGAAGGCAACCACCGCAGCACCCCAAGAATACCCACGCATCTCATGTAAGGGATCCAATAGTTGCAAGTAACGGCCTCGACTTGGTTTCCGAATCGTCGGGGAAGATACATCTCGCCCTGTGGTGTATAGCAAATAAGCGGCCGCGGTAGCATTGATTCGCACCGGGTGCACCATTCCTTCACTATCAAGGATTTCCCGAGTCTTCCATAGTTTGTCCCTCAACTTCTTCACATTAAACTTCTTAATTAGTCGACCATCCTTCTTGTCAAGAACATCATCCGTCTGAACTCGACTCCAACCGAACAATTTCTTGCTCAATTCGTAAATCTTCTCGAAAGAAATGGCATTATCGAATCCCTCGGATCGCTTTTCCATCAACCTCGAGGCCTAGAATTTGTTGAGCATCATCGGGAGTTATCGCCATCTCACCGAATGGGAATAACAGTATCGGTCTCTCCATAGAACCGCTCACTTAGAATGCAGAGATGGTAACTTTATCATGATTAATATTCGAACTATCCACTGCAGGCAACAACCCGGAGTTCCTCACAATCACTTTCACCTCCTCACATTCCAAGTCAAGATTCCAAGTATGCATCATCGAACACGAAGCTTGGCGCCTCATGAGACGGATGGCATGCTTGTGATCCTAAATACCAAAAAAAAAAAAGAAAATGAAAAGAAATACAAACACTTGATGCAAATTTAATTAAGATAGTTACACACTTGAATAAATAACAAAGACGGATTAAGATTACTTACGATAGTATTATGGACCGTACATGCCCATGAGTGTTTGTATCCAAAAAGAACAAACTCCACCATCTGCTGGGGTCCCTTTTGGAGGCTCACCTTCTTTCAAAGTGCAACCATCAAGTGTTTGGGAGGCATGTGAGAATCAGTAGGTTTAGTGATCACCCTCTTCTTCGTTCGTTCGGTTGAAGTTGAAGCCGAAGCTTCGGTGGCTTGAACAACGGCTAGAGTTTGTTCTCCTTCTCCATCTCCATCTCCTTCTTCTTCTTGTTCCTCTTCCTCTTCAATAATTTCATCTTCGATGATATTCTTACCTTTATCTCCATTACCATCATCATCATCACCATCATCATTACCTCCTCCACCTCATGCATGTCTTGATCACCACCATCATCATCATCATCATTGTTACCTCCTCCAGCAATGGATTGGTTTCATCAACATCATCATCATCACCTCTTCTACCGGATGGAATTGATTGGTCTTCATCCTGGTCTCGTCCGAATCATTGGGTTCGAGATAGTGGTTCTAAGACCTTTGTCGTTCGGGCACAACATACACCCCTCGATGTTTTGAAGACAATAGTTTATCACCAACACGAGGAGGGTTTGAAGGAGGACTAAGAGCCGCTTTCGTAGCTGCTTTCTTCTTTGCCATTCGCAATCCGAACAAGAACAATTCGAAAAAAACATTACAGCCCGGCGAGGTTAGATATATTCAACATATCCAGGCGGAACAATAGCCGGTAAGGTCGACCAAAAGATGAGTGCTTGGCTAAACAACGCCGGCATTGTATCATCAAAATAGCCTTCCCGCGCACAAAAAAAACAAGAAATTTTCACTATACAGGTCGGCAAGGTCCATTACACATACATTTCCGGTGACAAACCCATGAGCATGTTTTTATATAACTACCCTTCCGGTTTAAAAACTCTAGGCATCGGGAAACATTCAATGTAGTAGCTAGGAAGGGTAAAAAACAAAAACTTGCCGGCTTCATTAAAAGATAATGACGCCGGCAATGTATACGGGTTGAATAACCTGCCGGCCTCGCTAGTAGCGCATGTAAACTATACTGACCGGCAAGTTCTTCAACCTTATACCCTTCCGGCCAAACCCTAACTATGAAATCCCGGAAAGGTCGATAACAAAAAACCTTGCCGGCGCCGTAACTACCAATTCACAAATTCGATTTTTCTGACCTAATTTGACATGCAAACATGAAATTGAAGTACTAGAGTGAGTTTAAGTGTTCCCTTACTTTCTTAAGCGCACCATTTCACGTGTTTAATGGGTTCAATTCCTTCTTCTTCAACCGTTTTTCTCTTCACTTTCTTAGCAACCAAATTTGCAATTCCAGGGTTATACTCATTGGGTTTTCTATTAGATTGTTTCATACGAGTTGCCTCCTTCCGTGGTGGATCCATTGATGAAGATTAATCGGAGTTTTCGAATCGACGATTTTAACGAATTGATCGACGAGTTTTGGTGGTGGTGGGGTGATGGAGCCGGTAAGGTAAGGTTGTGGAGGAGAAGAAGAAGATAAGAAGATGTAATGAAGAAAGAAAACTGATTTTGGTAGTAATTAGAGTTATAATGAGAAAGGGTAATTTTGTAACTTTACCCATTGACCTCCCCCTTTGCCCTTAAAAAAGAGTCCCTATAAAATTGGTTATACCCCAAGTAGTTTGAGTATACCCCAATCTCGCCAGGTTAAAAATCCCGATGGATCTCTAGGGTGAGAAAAATAATTGGGCCTCAGATTTTTTAGATGATGAAAATCCGTGGTATAGTTTGAGAGATAAATTATTTCTAAATTTTACTCCATCCGTTCCATTTTAGATGATGTTTTAGGGTTATTTTTTTGTTCCATAATATTTGAGAGTTTTCATATTTTTCAACAAAACTACCAATAACATCCTTACATTTTGTCTTGGAACTATAAGTTTAATTTTTAAATGCACTAATAGCAATTAATGTTTGAAGACTTTTTTCAAGGGTATAGATGAAAAATCTTCATATCTCTCTCCATTCTTTAATCTGCGTGAAAACTCCAAGAACATCATCTAAAGTGGAACAGAGGGAGTACAAGTTATTATCCATAAGGGTATAATTGTAAAAAATACTTAAAAATACTATTTTCCCTTCCTTGCCTTAAGAATTGTGCAAACTTCAACTAGGTCATCTAATTGTGGGACGGAGGGAGTATATTTGGTGAGATAAAATAAGATTAAGTGAGATAAAAAAGGATAAAGGGAATAAAAAAGTAGTAAAGTAATTGTTGGGAATCTGAAATTGGACTGGGCGAGGGAGGAATACACGCCAGCGTTTTTTCTTCCAACGACCGCAATTTTCCTTCCAACTCCTTGTCTTCCCACGCTCGCCCGGCCTATCATCTCGCTTGCGCTTGATCATCCAACTCAATGAACAAACCAACAAATTTGTTGGTTTGTACATCCATTTTCATGTTTGTTGAGTCCATAGTGGGAGCAAAATGAATAAACTCCAAGTTTGTTCATTCCATAGGAACTGCTCTGATAGAACGGTTACCACTCCCATGTGATATAAGTTACTACAAGCCAATGCCAAATTAAGAGCATTTAAGTTTTTTCGACCGAGCAGTGCTCTAACAATCTCCCCCTTTGTCAATTTTAGTGACAAAACTATCAATACATATGGATACAAAATAAATAAACTTTGTAGCTTCTCATCCAAAAGCTTGATCTCCTTTGTTCTTCAACATTACTCGAAATCTTCGTCACTTTCAAGTACTCCAATGATTCCAAATGTGTTCAACTCAAAGATCATAGTTGTTGAAGATCCGTAGCTATAACAATGAGAGAACAGTTGCTCTCAATCATTGTTATACAAATGTCATAGTATCATTATACAGTATCAAAGTTCAATTGTATCACAACTTTGACAACAATACTATGGTGATATGTATCACTCCCCCTTAGTCAATACTTCATCTCACAATGAAAACCACTTCCCCTTACATAACGATCCGTAAACCATGTGTATTTGTAGTGTGAACTACACATTAATTCTCTCTATTTTTGTCAATAAAAATTGGCAAAGGTACGAAAATTAGTGGGATCCTCATGAAATTTCCATGGAGATACTTCATGACCAAAAGAGAACAACATATCAACTTGTTTAGATGCCATCAAATAGCCGAAGCTAAATGCATTCATCAAGGAGTTTATAAAGATACAAGATAACCCCTATAATATTCCACAACCGCACTCCCCACAAAGATTTGGCAATTAAGCACAAGTTCAAATAAGAACTCTCCCCCATAAAATGTCATTCCCGAAAGAACGACAAGAGCGACCTTACTTTTACAAGAAAAGAAGGATTTCTTTGGACAAACACTAAGATACTCAACAGATATTCAACTACTGAAACAAAAGCGGAATTGAAGCAACACTTAAACTAGAGTTCCAAACTCAATTGCCCAACAGATCGAGATAAGTGCGGGGGAAAGAGTTTAGGAAAGACTAATGAACCAAAACAACACCAATAGACTGTCGTAAGTGTTGAAATGTAGGAGTATCTAATGGTTTGGTGAGAATATCAACCAATTGTTGTTCGGACGGCACAAATTCCATATTTATGATACCATTTTCATATAGATCCCGAATAAAATGGTACCTTATATCAATGCGCTTAGTTCTTGAGTGCTCAACAGGATTCTCAGTGATTCGAATCAGCAAGCATTTGTTTCATCCAGGGAAGTTGAGTACAACATGAGCCTGCAGCAATGTATTTTGCCTCACATGTAGACAGGGATTGTGAATTTTGTTTCTTGCTATGCCAAGCCACAAGATCAATCCTACATAGTAGAAACCCCCTGATGTACTTTTTCTGCTTTCCACACATCCTGCCCAATCAGCATCTGAATAGGCAGAGAGATCAGTGTTAGTATCAAAAGTGTAAGATAGACCATACCTGACTATGTGATTGACATATCGTATAATCCTTTTTGCAGCTGCAAGATGAGATTCCTTTGGATTTGCTTGAAACCTAACACAACAACCAACACTAAAACCAATATCAGGTCTAGTAGCTGTAAGATATAAAAGACTTCCAATGATAGATCGATAGAGTTTTTGATCCACATTTACACCTTTCTCATCTCGATGTAGTTTTCCAGTGGTAGGCATAAGAGTCAATTTTGGAGTTGACTTATCAAGACCAAATCTTGTGACAAGATATCTTGCATATTTCTCTTGAGATAAGTAAATTCCATCTTTATGTTGTTGAATTTGTAAACCGAAAAAGAATTTTAATTCACCAACATTGCTCATTTCAAACTCCTTGCCAAGAGAGACTTGAAAATCTTTTGCAAGTTTCTCAGATGTTGAACCATAGATGATATCATCTACATAGACTTGAGAAATAACAACATCTTTTCCACTCCATTTGGTAAACAACGTTTTATCAGCTCCACCTCTCGAAAAACCTTTCCTAAGGAGGGAAGTAGTCAGTTTTTCGAACCAGGCACGAGGTGCTTGTTTTAACCCATATAATGCCTTATTAAGCTTAAGGACATGATCTGGAAAGTCAGGGTTTTCGAATCCCTTTGGTTGAGCGACATAGACCTCTTCCTTTAAATTTCCATTCCGGATAGCGGACTTAATGTCAATTTGAAAAAGCTTAACCTTTAGAAAACAAGCATGAGCTAATAACAATTGAATGGACTCAAGGCGTGCCACAGGAGCAAAGGTTTCGTCAAAGTCGATTCCTTCAATTTGTGAATATCCATGAGCGACAAGTATAGCTTTTTTTCTGACGATGGTGCCAAATTCATCAGACTTGTTCTTGAATAGCCATTTGGTACCAACAATATTGATATTGGGGGGACAAGGTACGAGTTTCCATACATCTTATCTTTGAAATTGGTTTAACTCTTCATGCATTGCATTTATCCAAAAGGGAACGCTAAGAGCTTCATCAATGTTTCTAGGTTCTACTTGCGATAGATAACATCCAAAATTACAAATATTTCGAAGTTGTCCAATAATACTGTTAGTATCATGATTCCTTTGAACCCAGAGATGCCGTGGAGGGGCACGTTTTTGTTCAACAGGAACAACCTGACTAGGGCTTTTCTCCTCATCACTAGAAACGTCAGGATCAGTAACTGTTGGAATAACTTTTACTGATTCTGGGATTTCTTTGATTTTCTCGATTTTCTCGGTAGGAGGCAATTCAGCAGGAGAGTCATCATGATGAAAATTACTTAGATCATCAATGATAACATTTGCAGATTCTATCATGACTTGGGTTCTGAGATTAAAGACTCGGAAACCACGACTGTCAGATGCATAGCCAAGAAAAATACCTTCATCGTTTTTCGAGTCAAATTTCCCTTTATGTTCACGGTCCTTTAGAATGTAGCACTTACTGCCGAACACTCTGAGATAGTGTAAGTTGGGTTTCTTACCGTACCACAACTCATAGGGAGTGTTTAGGGTCTTTGACCGTAAGTAAACACGATTGATCAAGTAGCAAGCTGTAAAAACCGCCTCTTCCCAAAACTTCAACGGTAAGTTTTTGTTATGGAGCATTACTATTTCCATTTCCTGAATGTTCCTATTCTTTCTTTCTGTAACTCCATTAGCTTGTGGAGTAATGGGTGGAGAGTATTGTTGAATAATCCCCAGAGAGTCACAATATTCAAACACTTTGGTATCTTTGAATTCCATGCCGCGATCGCTTCTAATTTTCTTTAGTTTGCGACCCTGTTCATTCTGGATTCTATTAACAATAATCTTGAATTCACTGAAGGTTTCATTCTTGTGAGCCAAAAACGCTACCCAAGTGAATCTGGTGTAATCATCTACCATAACCAAAGCATACTTCTTTCCACCCACAGTAGGTTGTTAAATTGGGCCGAAGAGATCCTTACGAATTAAATCAAGTGGGGCTTTAGTGAGAATATCTCGAGATGATTTATATGGAACTTTCGTTTGTTTACCCTTTTGACAGGCACCACATACACCTTCAATCTTAGCATTGGATTTTGGGAACACCTCTAACAAGTTCTTTGTTAATGATCTTAGTTAGAAGACGATAATTGATGTGACCAAAACGCTCATGCCAAAGATGTGTGGATTCCACCTTAGTCAAATTGCAACAATTACTAAACTGAGTATCCAATAAATAACAGTTGTTTTTTCCACGTGATCCATGAAAAATCACTTTTCCAGATTCGTCTACAGTGCTACATCCATTAGCATGAAAGACAACCTTATGGCCTTTGTCACAGATTTGACTAACAGAAAGAAGATTAGCAGCCATACCTTTAACATATACTACATCATGAATTTCAGGAGCACCAGGTAATTTGATCGTCCCCTTCTTGCTTATGTAGCAGTAGCTCCCATCACCGAATGTTACTGGACCACCATCAAAGTCGCTTGTGTTGAAAAACCACGAGAGATCTCCGGTCATATGCCTGATACATCCACTATCAAGAAACCATTGAAAGGGTGATGTTGATTTTAGAGTAAAAGCTCACATACTAGCACTACTAACCCAATTGGGCTTTCTTGTTAGTATTGATTATTTTTTAAGAGTAGACATAAGTTGTACAGTATTCTTGTGAAGATTACGTGCAACATTTACTCTTTTTCTAATAGACAAACATACATGATGATAATGATCATGAGAACCACAAAACATACATGTACCAACATCTTTATTCTTGTTCGAAGAATTCTGAGTACATTCAGTTTTCACAAAGCCTAAACCTTGCTTATCACCTGACATACGGCAATTCTTCAATGAAGAATTAGAGGAGTTACTCAAATCCATTGAAGATGACTTTACAGGTTTCAAATCCTTAAGTTTTGCAATTTCTGCAACAAGATCAGAGTTGATCCGGATTTGTTCATCCAACTTCTTTTGGAGATTAACAACCTCTTCAGAACATTCTCGAAGCTCAGAATTTTTTATATAATTCTCACAATGAAGTCCATCAATTTTCCTTATCAAACGATGTTTTTCTAGACAAAGATTATTAATGAATTTTTTTAACTTAGGATTCTCAACCATATCGATGGTTTCTAGAACACGCTCGAAGTTGAGTTTATCCATTTCTGGTGAAGCGTTTTTAGAGACAGAATCATCCATACTCAGATTGTTACAAACACATACTTATGAGGTCTTATCGTGCTTGCCTGCTCTGATACCAATTGAAAAAGAGGGGGTACAACAACCACACCCAAAAATTCGTTTGACAATCTGAATAGACAAACTCCAATATACTTTTCAAGAGAATCAACTAGACAGTTAGACTCAATCTATAGAAAAGTATATCCAAGAGTTTTGTATCTCTATATCTCAATTCAATCTGCAATCAGCAAATAGAAATTTGCGAGCCCGATTGAATATAAGAGAAATAACTTGAACGGTACCAAAGACCAATGTTAAAGGATCAATCAATCGTAATCAACAACCAAAGGTTGGATTTCCCAATTGATCTATTCAACGCACAACCTGTGATATTTCAATTATATAACAAAATATAATGCGGAAAAGAAATAACACAGATACCAGAAGTTTTGTCAACGAGGAAACCACAAATGCAGAAAACCCCCGGGACCTAGTCGATTTGAACACCACATTTGTATTAAGCCGCTACGAGACACTAGCCTACTACCAATGAACTTGGACTGGGTGTAGTTGAACCCTAATCAATCTCACACTGATTCAAGGTACAGTTGCGTTCCTTACGTCTCTAATCCCAGCAGGATACTACGCACTTGATTCCCTTAGCTGATCTCACCCACAACCAAAAGTTGGTACGACCCAAAGTCGAAGACTTGATAAACAAATCTGTCTCACACAGAAAAGTCTATAGGAACTAGTATAACACGCACGCGCGATGCGCCTGCGGTGCCGTTCTGCAGGTATATGCCATGCAACGAAAAATCCGGAAAGAAAAAAATGCAACTTCAGTTTCTTTTTCTTTCACAGGTCTGCTTCTCTTCCATAGCGGGTCCTTAAACTTTCATTTGTTGCCGGTCCATTTCATCTAGATATTGCCTTTCCCTCCTCCAATTCTCATGTCCATCAATTCTGAAGTCTGACCTTGTTCACTAACATTGAAGGTACTCTCCAGCTGGCGAAGTGCGGCTAGCTAGGAGATTCGGGGCATCGCCGGAGATTCACCATTGTCATCATACTGAGAGAATCAAAAAGATAATCATGGCAACAAATAGATAAAAAAAATAAGCAATAACCATAATATGATATTGCTTAAATGATGAAAAATAATAGCATGTCCATTCAAGTACTGTAGCTTTTTTGTTTTCCAAGTATTTACCGTGTTTGAAAGTAATTTCCCCTCCTACGCTCATATTAAAAGCTTTTCTTTTAAGAATACTCATTTTCAAAGTACTAAAACATGTTTGAACAACAGTCGATCTTGAACTTAATTTGTGCCACAAATTAATCATACACTCATACTCGATTTTCATTAGTGCATAACCCAATCCGATACTGCAGTTTTCACATAAACTTCCTATAACCTCCTGGCCTTGTTAAGTGGACTCAAGTAACAACAAAGGTGCCAAAAACAAAAAAGCCAACAAAGTAGTCTAGCCTCAAAGATTAAAACACTATATACACTACTCGAATACGCAACAAATTGCAACTCTAACAAACAAACATCACATAATACATACTATAGAAAACACAATAGACGAAATCAGAAGTAGCCACAAAGAAATTAGCAATGCCTACAGTAAGCAGTCTTATATCATCAACTGGACATAATTTAAACTAAGTCGATTAACTTACAGGTCATGGTCTAAGTTTTGGTAATCTATCATTATAGTTCAGGTCCTAACCTTAAGCTTCTAACCACCTAGTATTTCAAAAGTACCAATATCAAATACATCTTGATGCTTCGATGTCGTAAGCACAAAAAAAATGCATCAGTCCTCACAGAAACTTTTAAACTACATCGCGGAAATGCAATACGGCAAATATTAAAAGATTCTCTGACCTAATCACCAAACCACCATCAAGGTCCATCTTGAATTGAAGATCCATTCTGATAGGGTTCCGGGAAACCCTATTTATAATAAACCGCAATCGCACGGCGTCTACAATGTAGACAACGACAAGTACAGGTCGTTCCCACGAGGAGCGGTGGAAATACCAATAATCAATATGCTCAATCAATTAACCAACAAAGATGTTTTTGAGATTTTATAAATTGAAAACGAACTAATAAAATAAAATCAATGAGGAAGACAGTAACCAGGATCTACGGATTCCACTACTATTTATAATTCTGCACCAAAAAGAAATCAAATTCCAATTATGTACTATATATCTTAGTTCTATTGCAACACCTATTATTGATATGATTTTTGATCATAAACTCGCATTTCCTAAGTATAGCCCATCAAATTCTCTAAGCATGACCTATCAAATTATAATGACGAAAGAATTATCGAAAACATAATTTATAGATTCACAATAATTATTTGCTTCGTCTAAGCATAACCCATCAAATAATTCAACCTAAGCATGGATTATCAAATACTAACACATAAAATTGTACCTATATGAATTAATGAACTTAGGCTATTGTTGTACAAAGCCGGTGGAGCAACAACGTATGTTCTAGTATAATCAATAAACATAATTAAAGAATTTACGATTCATTTCTCAAAGCCTAACACCAAATAAATTCCATATTATTTCATAATGGTCTATGCTTGAAATAGCTTTATCCATGAAACCCTAGTTACAAAAATCTTAGCAAAACATGGCTTTCTCAAAAGCCATAAACATAATAGAAAGAATCGATCACTAATCAAAACGAGAAATGGAAAACACAAAAACTTCAAACCCTTGTAGACGGCGTCCGTCGCCGCTTGACCTCTCTTCCTTTCTCCTATTCTTGGCTCTCTCCGTTGCGGCTTCAGTAGCCTGGTCGGCCTCCCCCTTTGTGTTCTTTTCGTGCGTCTTTATAGGTACTGTGAAGAAATGTAAACAAGACCTAGCCAAGTACTAAGGCCCAGTCCCAATGTAGTACGACTCGGGGACCGGCCCTGGCTCGGCTGGGGACCGATCCCCGAGTTTTTCCCGATCCCGGCCGATCCAGACCGAGTAACTCGGTGAGTCATACCTGTGCATATAGTTTCTAGATATGTGAATTGTCTGTGATGTGGAAGAAGAAGGAGAAGAAAAATGGTAAAAAAATAGTTCAAAAAGAAGTAGAAACTCATAGAGCTTGTTATTACTTGTGCCTCCACTGTTGGTTTAAGTTTTAGGGTTTTATATAGTGGTTTGGGAACTATTTTGATCTTAGTCTGCCGAATAACTCGGTCCGAGTCACGAATAACTCGGTCCGAGTCACTACTAACTCGGCGAGTATATAGAGAATACCCTGCTCGGCCGAGTTTTTGAGGATCGTATCGGCCAAAGACCGATACCCGGGTTACTCGCGAGTAACTCGGCTGACTCGGCCGAGGCGTACTACATTGCCCAGTCCAATAGTATAACAACTTCCAAATCCAACACTCCCAATAATCCGACCACAGCACCTAAGTCCAACTTCTGATCGTCTGAACACCTTCCTTCACCTTCCGTCCAGGTCTCGGCCACAACTCCAATTTCTGTCCGTTCAAGCCTTTTCTTCCAGGTCTGACCGCATCACCAATTTCTCACTCTCTTGAAATTCAATTGCTGCTTTTAAACTTCTCAACAGCGACCCCTGTCTCTTCTTAGTCCTTCAGAGAACCACCACTACTGCCTTATAAAAGTGCTGTTGCTGTTCGCAACTTTGCCATTAGCATCAACCCATCTATACGCAACTGAATCACCATTCCCTTTGGTTCACGATATTATTAAGCCTGCAAGCACAGCCATCGAATCAACAACCATGGCAGCAACGTCTGCTTCATGCCCTCTGCCCTTCTTTCGGTTCCGCCGTTTATACACTCGAGACCTTCAATACAACAGCACTCTCAAGTACTGATGCTGCCCACTGAATTTTATGCTCAGATCAATCCACAGCCACGACCAACAAAACAAAACCATTTCCCTGTATTTCAGTTCATATAAACATGGCCACATCCATCACCAGTTTGATTCATCTTGCTCCCGACCACTGCTGCCTGCACTTCAGCCAGTCCATAAACTCACTTCGAACAACAACACAGCCGAGACATAACTCTCCTTGACTGCGAAATCTTCTCTTAGCTTGACCAAATGCAACCATCGAACTCAGCTCACCACTGCATGCAGCAGCAGCTGATTCAATCATTCTTCCAACTCCTTTCTAATCCTGGATCTTTCTTCACTTTCTATTCTCGGCCACACACCCATTACATTTTCACTTAGAACCCGTAGACAAAACCCATCTCTGCCAGCAACCACCTACTCCACTTCAGTGTTCCATCTCGTTTCAGCTTAGATGAATCTAGAACGCCATTGTATATCAACGACTGCAGCCGCTTCTTATTAACAGTACAGCTCCATCCATCGTTGCCATCGTAACCACCATCTTCCATGCAATTATTCAGATAAAGAGACCACGCCATAGATCTTGAAAACCAACAGCACCTCCAAGCAATGATGTTGCTGTTCGACAGTTGAGATAAGAAGAACTTGAATTCCATCTGCATGAACCTGATGCTCTCTCCATATTTCAGATTGAACTCTGACCAACAAATGTGGTGCACAAGCAGCCACGTCTCCCATTTCTCTTTAATCATCAGTGGGCCGGGCCAGTTTGGATAAGTGAAGACAATTCTTGATTTCCATAACATGCACGAAATGGTTCGAGCCTTGAGTGCTGCTGATACAAAGCAATACCAGGCCAGCCACATTCAAGGTTCTTTTGCAGTGACCAAACAATATTGGTCTATCTAGTCGCAAACATCATTTAGCTTCCATTTTAGCCGTTAATCCTCCAGGTGATTAGATTCGCTTGTACTTTCTATAAAAGCACTAAAATAATGTCGTTAGCCAAAATATCGAGTCCTATCTAATATAAATGTGGGCATAAAATGTAGCGCCTACGTGCTTATCACATTCCAGTTAATCAACAGCTTTGGAAACCTAACAAACAACAACATAAACCCTTCAGAAGTCAATAATCTAAACTACCTCTACTTAGAGTCCAGTGAAAATAATGCATTATCTCTGAAAGGAGGGTCTTAAGGTTGTGAACGTCAAGAAACAATAAAAGAAACTAAAGCAACCTCCTTATTCCACTGACCCCAGAAACACCCAAACGGTAATGGAAAAGAAAAAGAGTAAGATTCATGCAAGGACAGAGGGATTGGGGCTCAAACACACAAATATTTATTAACCAAGTGGAATAATGTCAGTAAATGCATTCAACCCCAACTGAATGATTCGCAAGGACAGACGATCAACACAAACATTACAAAACAAAGACTTGCATTTACCTGTACACTCAAGTGCATTAACAAAGAGCAATTTCCTAATGTTAAGGTTTAATGTTCCTTGTAGAGAATTCCAATCTAACCAATGATATCAAGTTGCTGATGAGAATCAAAATTCCCAGGAATTCCTCCACTGAACTTGTTGAATCAGAATGGGATAAATACTTGGATTTCAGCACAAAATGAATTTGAAGAAATTTTACCAAATAAGATTCAAAGGAAGAGCGCTGGGAAATTGATAAATCTCAGAATAAATTAAGTTACCAACATTCATAAGTTTTGGAGATGTAAAGGGTCAATTGAGCAAAATTCGCAAGTGCAACAGAATAAAATTGAATGTTTTGACCCTAAATACCAATTTAACGGTATATACTTGCAATTAACTCTTTTTCCTTTCCTTCTTCATCTTCTGTTGCTTCTCTTCTTCTTCACATCAGGTACCAGCCCTATGTTTGACCTTAAAGATGATACTACAGTAGAAATGGCTCTTACTATGTACATTTTGTTCTATGGAGGATCTGATTCATTGTTTCATTTCTTGGTAAAGTTCTAAGGTATGTGGGAGAGGTGAACTTATTAAGGATCCAGGGGAATTGATTTAAGGTAGAAATCTGAAGCGTAATAGTGTGGTTTCATAATAGAGACATCCAGAGATCAAAAACACAATAGTTTCCAAAAAAATAATGGGAACCCTAAATTGCACAACACAACATCCCTGCTAATGACTGAAATTTTTTATAAAATTGGATAAACTACTATATTGATTGTTATACATGCATATGATCATGTAATCTATATATGTAATTAGATGGCACTTACCTGAAGAACTTTGATTTGGGGAGAATTGTTTAATCCTGTGAATTTAGGTTTGATGGAGAATGAAGTTGGGGGACAGAGCTGACCCTATATTACCATTGACTCTTGTCAACAGAGCTGACCCTCCATCACCGAAGTTGCTTCCCATCTACCGGTTCCATACACCATCTTAATACACCCCTATATGTCATGGATCACAGCCGTAGATGGGAAATGATGGGTCTGGGAAAGTTTTCGGGGGACCAATAGGGGGTGGGCATATAGGCGGGGTATGTTTTTGGGTATAAATCCGGTAGATGGGAAGCATTTTCGCTCCATCACCATCTACTCTTGCTTCAACTGAAACCCAAAAAGTAAACTAAAATTAGCAAAACCTTGGAATATAATGAAGCTCTAGATAAGAGTCACAGATGTTTTCATGTCCTCAAATTCTATCTCATGCTTACATTTCTGTAACATGCCTAACGTATAAATTTTTGATAATTAAATCAAAAATTCATACGCGAAATTAGTCCCAGAAACTAAAGAAAATAAATTGGACAGGTTAATAACATGCTAAAATCCCTAATTTACATTGTATGTATCAATTCTATTCTATTATATAAAGAGAACTAGGCTTACTGTAGCAGCATGAAGCTGCAAATTCTTTCTTCCAATATTACCCTTATCTTCACACGATACATTAGAAAATGAAAATATAATTCAAGGGCAAAATGGTAATATCACAGCGCAAAATGGAAAATTTGATTTTTCATTTCCAACGTGCCAAAGATTTTAGTGTCTATATAAGGCTAAGTCTTATGGGCTAGATATCTAGCTGCTAGATTGGCCAACCACGTCAGCCTGGGCAACCTCCTAAATCTTTTGGAATGGCGAATCTAGCAGCGGAACGCTGAACAGTACAGCGTCCATGAGAACGCTGAACCGAACAGCGTTTGACTTGGTCAACTGTGTTTGAAAGCGATTAGTTCATCAGAAGATCGACCTTCTACTAGCTATAGCCTATAGTCATTATTGCATTCACCTAATACGGAAGAAACAATTTATTGTCACCTTTAACATAGATCACTGGTTGCAAGTACACGTGGAACCCGCGAAGAAATTTCCTCCACAAATACAAGGCTTGTATCACGTTATTTTATTTCATTAGAATATGGATAGAGTTACTGACTCACCACAAGTAGCTAGAAGTAAACCTAGAGTGCTTACAAGGCTTGTCTCTATCAGCTGTTTTGGGGTCCATGAATTTGTCTCAGTAGGTGAAAAATTAAAGATTTTTCTCGAAGTAAACCTAGGGTGCTTACAAATACGGCAGTGCTATTACATACGTGTCTTACCTCGTGCGTTAAAAGAAAGAAAAAAAAGGTCAAGCGCTGAATTATTCAACGCCAGCCTTGAGCGTCGAATGGAACAGCGTCCAGGAAGCGCTGAATTGTTCAGCGTTGATGCCCTGGAATATTCCCAAAAAGCTGAACCGTTCAGCGTTTGGACCACTTTTTGAGCGCTGTTCGGTTCGGCGTTTCGATCTCGCTGCTAGTTGAACTGCGAGCAATTGCTAGGAGAGAGAAGTAGACAGAAGCAGTGTTAACTTTTTTCCTACACTTTTTTCTTGATTTGCAACACTTTTTGGCCAATCTAGCAGTTCAATCTAGCCCATAGGGGTTAGCCTTAGACTAAGACACCTGGTTAGCACATTGTCTCATTTAGAATATTATTTTTTATATATAATAATCAAATTACAGGATAAAGTTAGAGCACAAAAGAACTCCCACTTAAATAGTAAACCCAATTTTTCTTGTAGCTTAGCGCACTTGCGGCATTATCATTTTCCAGTATGCAAGCGCACCCAGAAGCATTGTTCCCTTGCAATCCTCTTCAAAACTCAAGTTAACAAAGGATAACAATAAAGACCCAAGTCAAAGAGTATAGGTAGGCAGAACTGCAGAGACATAACATCGCCTGGTCATTAGCTTAGACTTTTTTGGAGGCTCAAACTGTTGGTTGGTTCTTCCATTCCATTTGTATAAGGCTTTGAGCATTGAAACTATTGTATTATTATTCATAAGCAACAAAAAGAAAACCACCATAGTGATGTTTTGTTAATCTACGATGAAAAATTATTAGTAAAATTTACCAAGATTTCAACAAATATATGCTACACAACTTCAGATTCGGCATGCTCCTTTACCAGTACTCGTTTTTGCGCCATTTTCCTCATCTATTTGATGCCTTTATTTTTCCGAAATTCTAGGGATTTGGTGTACATTGGAACCTCCACAACCACATTTAACCCAATGGTATACTCTTCTTACTGTGCAACGACCTTTAACCCAACGGTATACTCTTCTTACTGCACCTGCATGCATTCAAGCTACTTGAGCTACAATAATAACATATTCATACATTAAGGGTCAAACTGTGAACGCTCAAATTGAAGATGTTCTTTCCAATTTGAAAGATCTATAAAACCCTCACTACTTTCTTTTCTAGCATGAACAATAAGGGTTGCTTATTATTACCTATATTCATTTATGCTTTATGGGCATCTCTGTTTTTGTCCAGAACTCTTATTCACAGTGTAAGAATTCGATCTATTCTCTATGAGAAATAAGATACCCATGCAATATGTACCTAACCCTACTTTCTATGAGAAATAATATGACTTAGTTGGGAGCATGACATCAACTGTAGATGAACCCCTTATTATATAAGCTTAGAGAACCAAGAACAGAAAAGACATATCAGAAGATATTGCTGACAATATTATTAACATTAAAATAGGAAATATCCACCGATGGTCGATGAACAATGTTATGTTATTGGCAACATTAGCACAATAACTCGTTTATCAGAATGAAGCAATCAAACTAACGGACAGAAAAAGTAAATTAAGTACCTTCGCAATTTTTCAAGTTGCATCATAATAAGCACAGGTTGACTGCTCTAAATGGAGCTTACTGCAGATCTATCGGTATATGTATGTAGCAACAAAAACCATCTACCAAAGAAAAGCTTTGTGGGAAGCCTGGATGTCCGTAAATGAAAAACTACGGATAACAAAGACCACATCTCTGAACCTCTACATGCCATGCACATTTCGGCCTTCGTTCCTGGAGGCACACCTAATCCGCCTGCAAAAGATGGTTCTATGGAAGTTAACGATGCTGCAACAGTTGAAGAACATTGACAGAATTGGTTCCAAGCAAAGATACAAATATGTACTCATAATGTGAAGTACAAAATACAAATATGTACTCATAATGTGAAGTACAAAATAAAGTACAGGGAAGGATTAGTAGTTCATCCGGAAATAACAAATCAGAGGCTAGCTAGTGTAGTAAGCAAAATGGAATATTTTTTTTATTTGGAAAAGAATCTAGCTCAGTACATGTGCCCACATCAACAGAGGGATTTTTATGGCTAATAACACTTCCAGAAATCCATACAAACAAATCCCTAAACTATGCAACGATGACTACAACTTAAGCTGCTACAAAATGAAGCGACAAAGTACATTCTTCCAATAGGTAATTAAGAGAATTGGAAACTGCTATATTAAAGGGTCAAAATCCAACAACAAAGAATCAATCAATTAGTGTGTAAGGAATAACCTTAGAATCGAAATACACTAATATGAGGTTATTGGACAGTACCTTATTCACAACAAAAATACTAAATTCATCCATGATGCTCAATTTTGCCTTGCATCTACCATGTACTACAACCTTAACCAAAACTACATGTCAAATAAACAAATTATCACGTCTTTAAAATATTAGCTCACTTGCTTAGGGTTTGTTTTAATTTTCAAACATCAGAAATATCATATATAACATAAAATTTCTCATCTACTTTGTTTTAGCCGAGCTTCTCCAGAAATTTTCACTACTGCTCCAGAAATTTCCAACATAATAAACACATTCTTAAGCCAAATAATTCTAGTTCTTCCAAATATACTGATACATCGATATCTTTTAATAGATGACTTATTAAATGAAGTATCAGATCTTCTGCGCAACTATCTCATCATTTATTCCCCATTAGTTTTAAAATTTCAGTAAGTGATTTTAAACAAGCAAAACAGGCAATAATATCAATCTCATCAAATAGACATTCCTCATGTTTATCGCCATCATTCTCATTCCTCATGAATTATTCTACTATGCTTTTGATTATTCTACTATCGCCATCATTCTCATTCCTCATGAATTTCATTAAGTGATTTTAAACAACCAAAACAGGCAATAATATCAATCTCATCAAATAGACATTCCTCATATTTATCGCCATCATTCTCATTCCTCATGATTTATTCCCCAATAAGTCAATAAATAAAAATTAATAACTGTGAAAGGCATGTGACTGTTTCTACGAAACTGAAATAGGAAAACTGAGTCAATACTTTTGGAATCTACAAGACACAGAAAAATAAAATACAAAAAAAGGTGCCTTTTGGAAGATAAGTGAACCAAACTACAATCTGGGAGGCTTCAATTGCAGACTTTTTATAATGCCAAAAGTGAATCAAAACTAAAATCTAGAATGAAGCAATCCTTTTTAATTCCTGCATGCACAATGGCTCAAAACTATCAATAAAATAGTAAAACTGAGGTATCGGATAACGCAAGAATCACATAAATGTTGCGTTGGTATAGTGTAAAAATAGATTCAGTCTTTCTCAGATTATGTGTAGTTTACCCTGAGAGGCACAAACCAAAAGATAAAAAAAAACAAAAAACAAAAATCTAAAAGAAATTACCCTGATATTAGCATTATGTTTAACCCAATTATCAAGATGATATGCAATGTCCTTATAAAACTTTGCCGATAAATGGGTATCCTATGTGCTTAGGGCAAATGCTTGAAGACTTTTCAACCTGTAAAAATAATCCCAAAACACATATTAAACTAACATATATAAGATTATAACAAAAGGAATAACATTGTAAATTTTGAGGACTATGAGAAAAATGAAATCAAAAATTTTCATCCATTACATTACCAGGAGTTATTGCCGCAGCTAACATACATGTATAGCAGAGAAATTTCTTCAATTTCTTTGGAGCACACCAATTCAGCCTTGCGATTAACTGAAATGCGGAGAGGAATCACCCTCACGTAAACCCTAATAATGTAGTAGTGATTAACTGAGAAGCAGAGAGGAATACACTGCTTCAACAAAGAAATGAAAATAGGGTTTTTGTGTAACGCTCTCGGATTGACGAAGGAAAGAAAATAGAAACGGGTGGTATTAATGCGTAAGGGCAGGCGTGGGAAGAGATCGGAGTATCGAAATAAGTAGCCCCACCCCATCTAAGCCGTTTTTTATCAACCTAAAATGTGGATATCCGTTCATTAGGCAAAAAGCACCCGGCTCTAAAAGCAGAATCAATCTCACCCTCCTTTATATGTCCGAGTAGATAATCGTTCTTATGGAAAAACACAATTGTAATAAGATAAAATCTATATTATAAGAGACAATGGTTTTTTTATCAATCGACGGTTATCTACAGATTGGATATATAAAGAATGGTCAGATTTAACTCTATCAGATAGGAGTTGTGTTTTTCCCTATGTACCAAAAACTACATTTCGGGTATATAAAGAACGGTTCAGATTTCATCACGTTTTGGGAATTCAATGTCTGAACTATGAATCTATATTATAAGAGACAATGGTTTTTTTATCAATCGACGGTTATCTACAGATTGGATATATAAAGAATGGTCAGATTTAACTCTATCAGATAGGAGTTGTGTTTTTCCCTATGTACCAAAAACTACATTTCGGGTATATAAAGAACGGTTCAGATTTCATCACGTTTTGGGAATTCAATGTCTGAACTATGAATAGTAATATTTATCTATATTATAATATAGATGGTGTTTTTATCAATCGACGGTTATCTACATATTGGATATTTAAAGAATGGTCAGATTTAACTCTATCAGATAGGAGTTGTGTTTTTCCCTATGTACCAAAAACTACATTTCGGGTATATAAAGAACGGTTCAGATTTCATCACGTTTTGGGAATTCAATGTCTGAACTATGAATAGTAATATTTATCCGAGTTGTAACGTTTTCGGTCATTCAATGTTAACAAAGTCAAAGTTGTTTCTCTTCTCCTTCCGGCAATAGTCATACCAATGAAGGTAATTTATGTAAATTTTAATTTCAGTTCAGAGGAAAGATGACCAGCCAAAGGCTTACCCATCCTACAAATCTATAATCCCGGGTAATTTTGGTTGATTGAGAAAATCAATCTTAATTTTTTCCCTTATTTACGGTGACGCGCAAATTTCAGTAATATATGCTCCAAGATTTGTTTTTGTAGTTCTACATTCAAACTGTATTAGGTTATTTGAATTTCGTTTTGTGTATGTCAGATTTCTAATTGTTTTCATAATTTTCTCCTTTGATAGACAGAGGGTTCCTCACTTTTCAAAAGGGAATTCAATGTGCATACACAAGGTGAGATCGATGATTATCTGCAAGGTGAGGTCGCTGACACTGCACCTGGAGGCGGCAATTGTCTTCAAAGTTGTAGAGAGATACACAAAGAAAAGTCAAAACAAAGAACGAAAGGTGTCACCGGAAACAAATTAGTTGAAAAAAAATAGAAGTCACCAAATTAGAAGAAGCAAGATATAATCATGACATGTAGTAATGCATTACGCTCAACGAAACTTTTCAAAAGGGAAGATGACCAGCCAAAGGCTTACCCATCCTACAAATCTATAATCCCGGGTAATTTTGGTTGATTGAGAAAATCAATCTTAATTTTTCCCTTATTTACGGTGACGCGCAAATTTCAGTAATATATGCTCCAAGATTTGTTTTTGTAGTTCTACATTCAAACTGTATTAGGTTATTTGAATTTCGTTTTGTGTATGTCAGATTTCTAATTGTTTTCATAATTTTCTCCTTTGATAGACAGAGGGTTCCTCACTTTTCAAAAGGGAAAATTTGTTGAGTTCTAGAAAGAAAGATTTGGACCAATACAAGTTCTCATAATTTCAGGTACACATTACAATCTCCCTTAATAAGTTTCCTTCTTTTGAATGGATTTAATAAAATAAACGGTATGTAATTTGTATTAATATTTCATAGTTGATTCGTTGTTTCTTCATTCGTGGTAAATTTTGTTTTTTAGGGTGTTGTTGGAATGTCTTAATCCAACAAATACGAAGGTCTAATAGGTTTATAGGATTTTGTAGATTTTTAACTTTTTTCTTTTTTTACCTCAAAATTGCTAGATATATTATATATTTACCAAAAAGACTCTTTTTAGTTTTGGTTTCAATGGATAGTACAATGTGCCTGTGACTAATATTCTTTCTTATTTTCGCTATTTTACATTTGGTTTGAATAGTACTTCCACTAAATACTTTGAAGAATGTCTAAGCTCAAAGATGAAAACGACCATCTAAACGGATAGTCATATGTTAAGAAATCTATTGCAACATAGGTGGGTTGTGTTTTTGTGTTCGTCGACACGATGACCAGATTATTAGTTTTGGATTATACACAGTGACCGTTATTAGTTTGCACGCGCGCTATCAAGCAAAAATTCTTACTCAAACGGCCATTATTGTCCAATCAGACCATACATCCTTGGTAATTGACGATCTGTTTTGCAGAACTTAACGGATAAGCATCTCTGGCACTTGCTATAGTTTCTTCATGCTATTCACTTTTTGCTTCTTACCCTTTTAATCTATTGGAATTTGGACTTAACTGCTCTAAGATATTTTACTAAGCCAGGGAATATTGTTTGTGAACCAAAAGATATTGTTTGCAGGCACATGCCCATGGAGTTGTTTGTCAAATTTAATGTCAGGTCAATGACAACCATTAGAAATAATTTGTAAATTTGTCTGTCAAAAAAAATTGGTGATTGGAAAATGTCATTCCTTACAGAATTAATATTGTGCACACTGTTAGGATTATCGATGCATTGGGAATTTTATTATTCATAGTCCAGTGTATTTGTTCGATAGATAATGACTGTCTACAACATCCATGGTCTCTGTGTCTATGATCACTCTTCCCTTATACCTGTTTAGTTGTAATTATTTTCTATTACACCTATTTGAATTTGTGATTTCATTGTTATTCATCTTATTTTTACATTAAAATATGGATTTGATTTATAATTTTTCATTTAACGAGCCTAATTCGTGATACTAGAAGCTTAGGCATGGGTTGTGAATACTTATATAAGATGTCGGATATGTTCCCTTGAGTTGTTTTTGATTCTGCTGCTTGAAGTTCCAAATTATTATTTGGTTTTGTTAATGAGCATTTATATATAGAAAAGAGTATATAGCGGCAGCAATATTAATATTCGACATTTGGATATTTACTAATGGGATGAACCAAGGTATGATTGTTTCTTCTTATTGTTTGTTTGTGGAAGCAATATAGACTGCTTCACCCCAGATTTAACTCATGGGAAGTCGATATTGTGTTGCGCAGGTTGGCATTGTTTTGTGTGATATTGGAAGATGGCTAAGGTCTGGATGATGCTTAGGCTATCAACCGAATTCATGAAATTGACGATGGAAATCCATGCCAGATCCCGGTTGGATCACCCATAAGTGGTATGAAATTGATTGGAAGTGTATTGAGGTTATCAGTTTAGATACGTTGTTAGTCGCGAAAATTTAAGCAACTTATATTGTGTACCTTTTTTGTAACCCTTTCATTTGTTGTCTCTTTTTAAAGCTAATGCTAAATGGAATGCAGACGATGAATTGCTTGGGGTCAAGTAATGGGTACTCAGTTTGACTTTAGCCAGTGAGAGTCGTCTGTAAAACATTTGAAAGAAATGCAGATGGAAATCTACATCAAGGTGTTACTCTCTTGATCATCAATACGAAACTGTGGTCAATGTAAAGAGTTTTAAGAAATGCAAAAATAGTTTTTAGAGTTACTGTGTATAAAGGATGACAAACCTATCGTATTAAATGGGATTTAACAAGAATCTAATTCAATATACACTTTGAGCAGGACATGAACCTAGCAGCTGGCACCTCCACAAACGTATCTGATCAGTTTGAGGGGGAGATGATTGGGATATCAATATCAGTTGTAGTTATACTCTTTATAAATCCTTGGCTCTTTGTGTATATGTAATCTTCGAGAAGTCATCTTAGTTTGTTGTCCAATCATTATAATTTATCCACGATTGAGGTTTAAATATAATGCCTTGGATATGGTTCTTAAATATTTGCATTTGTTATTTTGATTTTCTCCAAATCTAGACAATTGTTTCCGAGGGTGCTATATTTGTGCTAAAATATAGGCTTATATGGTGTGCACTTTAAATAGAATATTAGATGTATCCTAGAACCTCAAACTGAATTTGTTGGAAATTATTTATTTTTAAGATCGGTTCATTACAGAAAATAAACATTAGTGTTTCCATTTGCTTTTAAAAATAATAATTCTAAAAATAAAATAATAATGGAGTTGTTAATATTATCTTGAAAAATAGTATCTTGAAAAGAAAATAGTAAGTCACGTCGATCAAACAAGATACCTTGGCTAAAACGCTGGTTTAGTAATGGGTCAAACCGCACCCAACATACATATTACCCTTTTTTTCTATGGTGTTTGATCTAATTTTAATCGGTTTTTCTTAGTGCAATTTCAAACTTCAAACTCCCTAATTATCGACCAAATATTTTGAAACTTCTTTCATTTTTTAAAATTAAAATGATGAAGTGCTATCGGGCGAAAAAAAGAAAATGTGACAAACAAAGTAATCTAAGTTTCTTTGAAAAATGATCTATGACTATCGAGGCTTAGGGGAGGAAACATATTTTCTTGACGGGAGAGGCTGGAATGCTCTTATGCTCAACAATTGCACAATGGTTAACACTTTTTGACTCACTAAGTTATTCGTTATGATAAATTTTCCTTCGCTGCTAATTTTCAAAGGTAACAATTTTAATTTCCGCCTTTTTCATTATAACGAAAACCATGCCAATTCAGATTTACAAAGTGAATATGCTTAAACTAAATAAGGGTAAAATATCTTTACCAATATTACCAATAAAAAAAAATCCCCTGATTATATAAAAAATTGTTGATAAAACATCGAATAAGCTAGCAAGTCCACATTCTTCAACAACGAACAACATTAATGATCCAAAACCCGTTCCGTTATGGCACGGGCCATACCCTAGTAAGATAAGATAAGATATAAGATATAAGATAAGATAAGATAAGATAAGATAAGATAAGATAAGATAAATCTGTCTCCCACAGAAATACCTATGAGTTTTGTTCCGTCTTTTGATAAATCAAGGTGAACAAGAACCAATTGATATACCGGACTTATATTCCCGAAGAACAGCCTAGTATTATCAATCACCTCACAACAATCTTAATCGTATGGTAGAGAAACAAGATGTTGTGGAATCACAAACGATGAGACGAAGATGTTTGTGATTACTTTGTATCTTGCCTATTGGAGAATAAATCTCGAGCCAATCTTAAAGAAGATCGTACCCAAACACGATAGAAGATGCAAGATCAAATCACACAACTACAGAGAAAATAGTTAGGACTGGCTTCACAATCCCAATGAAGTCTTCAAGTCGTTAACCTACAGGGTCTCATGAAAAACCTAAGGTTAAAGGAGAATCGACTCTAGCTTATACAACTAGTATCACACAGGAGGTGTGGGGATTAGGTTTCCCAGTTCCTAGAGTTTTCCTTTATATAGTTTTTCAAATCAGGGTTTGCAATCTAAGTTACCTTGGTAGCAAAGCATTCATTATTTACTGTTAGATGAAAACCTGATTAGATTCAAGCTAATATCTTTCAACCGTTATATCGAACTTGCCTTGTTACACAATGAAATGTACCTTCATTTAGGTTTATGTAACCGTACCTAAACGTGTACACCATGTTGGCTCGACAATAGTTAACCAAGGTTAGCCATATGAACACTCTCATATCAACCTTATTCATCTTAACCATAACTAGTTCAAATGACTCAAATGAAACTAGTTAAAGAGTTGTTCAATTGCTATATTCTCATAGAAGTATACAAGAACACAATCGAAGCAAAATCGGTTTGATTCACTCGAATCAATCATGAACATTATGGCCACGGTTTGCAAAGAATGCATTCCTTAATATATAAATGTATTAGTTCATGTACATAACCGATTTTAAAACTTTAACCTTCAAGTACGCGAACGGGTACGCATACTTGAAATACCCGGACTGAAATTGGGCTTCACCAGTACGCGAACGGGTACGCATACCACCAATCCCAACAGAAAATCTCGGACATGAACCTTACGCCAGTACGCATACGTGTACGCATACTTAGGTTCCCGGACTTCTCAAACCAACATGTACGTACACGGGTACGCATACTATGGTTCCCGGACATGGACAACATATGTGCAAGAGTACACAACATGTCACAATCCAATAATAGTTAAGTGTTCTAAACTCTTATTTCAATCATTGAAACTTTCTTAGAGGATGACAATAGCCGTTTTCACACATTATTCACATCAAAGCAATTTTCAAGTTATTGAAATATAACGAAACATTTTATGTCTACACCAAATGATTGTATCACACAAACCATGTAAGATGTTACTCGACAATTTTCACGTGATCATCTTTTGACTTTCGTCAAGAATATAATGAACTTGGTTGAAGCGAAAGCTTTCCAATACATATTCCGAGAAATATGTAAGTGAATTATCAATATAGGAGATAGAGTAGAAATAGACTTTCCAAGTGATAGATGAGTTTCAGTCTCCATATACCTTTTTGTTGATGAAGTTCCACGAGCTTTCCTTAGTAGTTATTCGTTTTCAATGATGAACGTCGTGAAGTCTAATGCTCAACTACACAATCTATCCTAGTCTGAGACATCTATAAGTAGACTAGAAATCAAGACTTATAGTTTTGATCACTAACATTGACAAACAAGCTTGAGGTAGCAACGCTTGTGAGTTCGACCGAGCAGCGTTCTAACAAGCAGTATAGTAAGTAAGAGATTCAGGATCTTAAATAGTGCATATTTTTATAGTAATTCCAAATTCTCCTCTTGGGGATGAGGAATTTGGATATCCCTATCTTCCCTTTCTAGTATAAATAACATTATTTAGGATGTGATCATGTAAATGATGCATCCTGTTATAAGAGCATAGATATTTTTTAATGCTCATAGAAGTATGAGTGGCATTAAGCTATGTGTGATTGAAGATAAAATCACATCTAGCTTCCAGGTGTACCAACGTGCGGTAGTATAATCATTGGCCTTATCTCTTGGACCATTGTTGTTTGAATGGAACCAAGAGTTGGACCAATCAATGAAGGTGGTGTTAGAAACAAATTCCCCATGGTTTGTACCCAATAATTTCTGTCATACAGATGTGGTTGCAGGGCCACTTAAGAAAGATGTGTCATGGTTTTGTCCCCAGTATTCCATAGCCTTCATATGAGATCAATGTAATGCAGGATGGTAGCAGTTTTTGCATATGTACGGAGAAGTCCATAAGCACATTTTTATATAAATATTTGGATGACATGGACAATATCCATTCTCCAGATAGCATCCCAGTTCATTTGCTGAGTATCAGCATTATAGAGGTTGTCAATTTTTTCTTTGTAGAGAGATTTTATAGTGAACTTTTTGGACTCTGTCAGCTTCTAGTAGATCTAATCTTCTTCCCATGGGTGAGTGTTTGGGTCAGTGATATCCTTGGCTTCAGTAGGGTTGAACCAGTTGTTGATTTTGGTGATATGACATTCCCCATTATTCATGAGAAGATGGGACACCAAGAGAAGCTTCTTAGGGAAGTTGACAGGTTTGGTCAGCAGGTTGGTTTAGTCTGCAATCCATTTGTCTTCCAAAATATTGATTTTTTTGCCAATTCCAACTTTCCATATGCAGTGTTCTTGTATGTTGTTAATACCATCCAGATCAAGAGTCTCCAATCACTGGTACCATGTTAAGGAGATTTCATCCCAGCATGTACTTAACATCCATCAGTTTTACCAAAGGGAATCCTTGCCTTTTTCCAGGCGCCAACCAATTTTGGTAATTATAGCATTGTTGAAGGGTCAGGCCTTTGGGTTTGCAAACTGAGGTCAAATCTTTTGGGTTATCTATGTATTTTCCCCATCAAAAATCTCTCTGAAATTTGTTGATGTCCTGGAAAGTTTTCTTTGGTAGTTTGAAGCAGTTCATCGGGTAGATGCTGGAAGTATAAATGACAGACCCGATGAGAGTGTGTACCTTCCTGCTGGATTTAGAGCACCATTTTTCCAGCTAGAGAGTCTGAGTTTAAGTTTATCCACCAAGGTTTGAATGAGATAATTTTGCTTCTGTGAGTGAACATAGGAGTCGAAGATATTTATCATACAAATCTAATATTTGGACTCCCATGTTGTTGCTAAATAGTGATTTCCATTTTCCTGGGATTCATTATTACATTAGCTGAGTAGTTGGGCTTTCTTCATGTTCACCCAAGCTTCTTTTTTTATCTTTTTGAGATCACTCATCCATTTTTTCTTTAATTTGGGTTAAAGTTGGCAATGATTCAAATGAGAATGGTTTTGGAGGTTGTGAAACAGGAAAAATGTTTAAAGAAACATCATTTGACCCCTCATCCACCTTTTTTTTCCATGTTCTCTAGCACCAACTTTAAGTTTAAGAGCTCTTTTCTTGTAGATGCTTTGGGTTTTCTTATCAGGAAATGATTATTTGTTTCTGATTTGGCAGACAATACATTTGTAATTTGAGGTTGTGTAAATATCTTCATTGTTTAGAGATTGACTAACACAAAAAAATGATTGGGGTAGAGTGAGCTGCACCAAGCCTAGTAACAGCATTTTCCAGCTCAATTTCATTAGCATGTTTCATTTTTGCTTCAAACTTCGTTGATGCATCTTTGTCAGAATAAGGTTTATATATGAGAGCTTTTCCATTGTGCATGACATTGTGTTTGGCAGTAGAGATGAGAGTTGTGGATTAAGATGTTGTCCTAATAGGATGTCTTAGGGATGCAGACATGGAGCAGGGTTGTTGAGGATGGTCAAGGATTATGCAAACTTTCCAAAACTTAATGCCATTTTTAGCATAAGTGAATTCTAACCAATAAGAGACAATAGTTGTTTCAAATACCTGAATACCAAATTAGACGGGTCTTGTGACATCGATGGTAGCTTGACTACCATTTTTTTTTCCATATCTAACTCTACTATAAGGCTTTCTAGAATCTTGATAAACACCAGCTGGTTTGAGGATACCTCTTATGTCATGGATGATGTGTTTGAGGATTCTTTTGATGAGAATCCTGATCATGACTTTAATGAAAAGCTTATCATCAATTAGATTAAGACCTCCAGCAGGCACTTCAACAAGAACCATAAGCTTTTCAAATACACATCTAGTACCACCTCTTTTAAGAGTGATGAAGTCCACTTCACTTGTGAGTCTAAGGGGGTAGAATTTTCTTCTTCTATTCCATATATCAACTTCAATCCTACTCATCATCTCCCAATTGGCATTGATGAATTTACCGATTCTGGTTGTTTTAAAGCAGATATTACTATAAAGTTTGCTTATGAAGCACCATTTCCAACCCAGCTCTTATCTGGTATGGATGTTGTCAAGATTGAGGAAAACTTTTGAAAAAGATCTTCAGGCATAGTTGTAGCTGTTAGAGCATAGCTCGGTTGTACCCACCAAGCGTTGGTATGTCGAGTTTGGTTGTCATATTTTAGTGAACCAAAACTCATTTAAAGAGTCGCTTGATTATTTACTAGAGTCAACTTCGTATAGGTTAGCTAGAAAGTTATTAGGATATGAGACATACAAGTATTACTCGAAGACTTGAAGAATGTGAAGAAGTAAAAAGCTACAACGACGACACCATCCTTCCTCTTGAGGTTAGTAATATTTTGACTTGAACTGTTTCATTCCTAACGTATCTTTCAAGTCGTGCTATATTGAAAACATAACTGCGAAGCTGTGAATGATTATACTCTAGTTAGACGTAGTATTAAGGAATTATAATACGAAGTATAACGCCTATCTTTTGAACTTCGTATATAAGATATCGACATAATCGTATGAATGCTATTGTGATTATGTATGGGTATGGGTGAAGATTTCGTCCAAGGAAACAATGTTTTACATTCGTTTAAAGGGAGTACATTCATACACTTGTTTTGTGAATCGAAAGGGAAATCGCTAGGCTTATTGGTATTGTTATTCATTGCAAATCTTTGGATTACCAATATGTGTGTTTAGTATAACCGCTCATAACTTGTTTATGTATCTTGGTAAAACTATTCACAATGCCTGACTTATGTATCGGTATGACTTTTATTAGTGAAACCAATCTTAAGTAATCACCTTGTTGATGGGTGAAAACTACTCCTGCAGAATTTGGTAATTTGGGGTGTGGATGAGGAATGAATCTAAACCTTCAACAAATGCACTGCGCGGTGAGTGCTTGTAGATTCGAGAGATCAATCTGTGCAAGTCCGGCCTAAACCAAGAAATGGCCGTTCCAGACTTGTTTCGGTCACAAAGTGAAGGAGATGGGGTTTATCTTAGGGAGGGAAGCGAAGAAGGTGTTGAGATTGTGAAGGTGTTGGCTTGCTTATGACTTGTAACAGAAAGATGAGCAAGCTTACGGTGGATGCAAGCAGGCTCTGGGTGTTTGAATACGGTTTTGTATTAACACTTGGTTTTCGCTGCCCGAACTTGTGTTGTTCTGTCCCTTGTTTGAAATAGGGCGGAGAACCTATTTATACAAGTCATTGAGCCTCATTCACGTTTCTCGTGGGAAGTGAAGGTAGTGGAATGATGGAGTAGTGGAGTTGTGTGTCGGTGATACACGACCAGTCTTGCCCACTTCTCCTGTTTATCTCTAACCGCCCATGACTTCCTAACACGTTCTTGTGATGGCGCGTTGCACGCCGCACGCCGTAAATAAACCGCCGGACCAATACCCCGATATGTATCCCCCAGGTTGTGACATGATTGATGTACGGAATATGGATCGTGGATCCACGAAAGATAGCATGTAATCTTTGAATTGAATAATCGTGTTATTCAAGTATGTCGATACTTGTGAAGTATCGTGTGTATTTTATGCAGGTACCGCATTGTGGTGTGGTAAAGTGATGGGTAATGACTCCTCACTAACCAAATAACTCCTGACCAGGGTCATATAACCAAGCTGGTGAAGTTTAACGGATGAGATGATGTTTGAGACACTCATCTGTGACCGTTAATGAATACTAGGGTTTTTGAAGAGGTGTGCAAGCATCACTCTTCAGCTTGGTCAAAACCAAGCATGGGAAGGATTTTGGAGAGGATCGACCATACATGCGTGTTGACGGCATGATGGTGTAGGCGCATGTATTCCGTTCCCTCATGAAAGCGCGATCTGGGCCACTCAATTTGACCGGCAAAGAGGAGTGGTTGAGATCGGTTTGCGGTAAATCTCTTACCGCAAAGGAATTGGTAACGCGTGATATTCCCGCATACGTTCCAAGACAACCGTCCTTGGTCGGTCTTGGTCGGTCACTCTAGCGTGTAGGTGGTAGGCTGGTGTTCACGCCCATGTCTCACCGTCCCATGAAAACGTGATCTAAGCCACTCAATTCGTCCGGTGAAGTTGAGTGGTCGAGATTAGTTTGCAATTTGGGAGGTGTAACCACACAAGTTTGACGGGCGTTTTGGGGTTAACCAGGCATGATATGCCTTGGCCGACCGCATGAGGAGGTAGATGGGCCCACGGTGGTTATCTTTGGTATAATAGGACGCTTAATCTAATCAGTGACCCTCCATTCGTGCCGGAGAAGATGGACGCGCGTGATGGCTTGAACCCTAATTTTGGCTTTCAAAGCCGTGCGACCATGCTCTTTCAGGCGGACGAATTTGTTATAACCAATCATGGTTGGTTTTGACCGATTGGTCAAGTGTGTAGGCGGTCACATGGTGATTGTGTCGACATGCTCCGGGCCCTTTGAGTCTACATATACACCCTCCATCTATACCTGCGAAGATGGATGGTTGAGACCGTTTTGCGACACATGTAATATGCCGCAAACCCTAATTTATGGGTTTTCCGTCCATAATGCTTGGTATGGACGATTTCTTGGCAAGCGAAGGCCAATGGTCGACCATGCGGGGTCGGCTGTGTGTATTCCATACCTGCTTGGGGGTGGTGGAATTGATCTGGGGTCATCCAATCATGCTTGTGGAGTTGGATGATCGCGATCGAATCATATCCGGACCGATATGGTCAGTCTTGGGATGCTCAATCGGGCTAGTATAACACACCGAGAGGGGCTCAATCGGGCTAGTATAACACACCGAGAGGGCTCGGGCTAGTATAACACACCGAGAATCGGCTGTACGGGTATTTCGTACATGGTTTCATTATAGTGCTTGGAGGTTCGTGTTACTCTGTAAGAGTAACACTCGGTCGTCATGCCACAATCGATAATGAGTACTGGAAATACAAGGCTGATATGAAATTCACAGAAGGGATTGTTGCCACATGCTCCAACCTGGAGGAATTTCATGTATTCACGAGAATGGGATTGTTGCTACATGCTCCATTCTTGGTGAATTAAGTGAGGGAGTATCCAACACTTTATAAATGGCTTTATCTTTTACAAGATGTCGGCGCATGAGTTTTCCGGTTATTTACAAATTTAACCTTAAACGAAAATCCACCATCAACATTAAGTCCCCGCCTAGCACATAATGGTTACACTATTGTGTGGTAGGCATGAGATGGTGACATACGAAATGACCAAGCTAGAGTGAATACATATTTACCTAGGATAGTTTCACATTGTCGGGCGTTTCCACGAGGCTGGTTGGTCTTGATTAAGGATGCGAAGGAAGCGAGGACTTGATCCGGTGAGTCGCTTTGGTTCCTCTTGTACATGTATGAGCTCGGCCGCTCCTTGAGTGTACTTCCTTAGTTATACACGGCTTTCCTCGGGTATATTTGATAAGCCTCGTCGATTGTTATCCCGAATTAGTAGCCTTCATAGGTGGTAAGTAGAGACTTCTTTTCCTTCGGGATTACGTCGACTTGTGAGATTATAAAGAATCATCTCAACGTGGTCGTTTATTCTATATCCCGGTATCTCGTGCACGCTCGATTTTACGATTAAGCGATCAATTGACTTGATTTTTTTTTTTTGTGCGTGTGCATAACCTCCTCTCCTTTGTAGTTTTCCATGGAAGCGGTGGACAATCATTATGTTGCTTCCCCAGAAAGAAGTTTTGAAGTTGACAAGCCCGAGAGCCATGCACACGAAGAAGTAATGGCTAAGATCGATCTCCCACTTCGCGAAGTCGGCCGCGCTATACAGGGGATGCCTATCTCACATCTTCGCATTGTCAGAGGACGTATTTGTGCACTTTGGTGCAATTGACATGGAGGAACGGTGGAGGCGCGAGGAAACGTTGCGAGACGCTAGTAAGCGCAAGGGCGGAGAGATTTGCGGTAGCGGTTGAAGAGGCGGAGAGTCGAGCATAAACGACCACCGGATGAAGACAAGTGTGATTACCCGATCCAGACGGCGTGATAATCCTTGATTCTGATACAGACGAACCTGAACATTCGAAGGCAATTTGCGTGGCCCCTGGTGTTGCTATGCCCTTTGATGCTCCTGCTGATGATGTTGGGATGGAGTGCGCTGCTGCTGCTGCGGGGATGCCCGATGTAGAAGTTGAGGGAGATCCGGAGGGAGGTGCATCGACAGGTGATGGAGAAGAAACCAACGGTGGTGTTGGCGAGGCCGGCTCTCTTGATGATTAAAACCTCTTTTATTTTGTTTTTCTTTCCAAGTATATTCTGCATGCTCGAACATCTTCCTTGTACTCAGTGGCGGCTGAGTTCAAGGTTTTTTCTTCCCTTTGATTATTTGAATAAAGTTTTCCTTTACAATCCTTTACCAAGACTGCAACCGAACCTTCTCAGGCGCAAGGAGCGCCTTCACATGTAATCCTTAGTAATAAAAGAAGTTATACTATAATGGAATATCCACGGACCTGTGATGCAATATCTTCCTGGCTTTGCTGGGCAGATGGCTCAAATCATTTTCCGCACACGTTCTGTTTCCTTCTTCCCGTGAGATGTTTGCTTAGGGTTTCCTTTCTTGCTCCAGTGGACTGATTTAAGCTGACTCAGGAATTTGTGTTTTTAGGAGTAAAGAGGTTCTCAGATGAAAATAATGCTTCAATTGAAAATTAAAAATTGGAAATTGAAACCCTAACTATGAATGCAAGTATTGCAATCATTTTCTGGAGGAATTACAAATATGATATGGAATTGTAAAAGGAAATACGCTGGAAAAAATAGCACAAGCGTTTTAAGGTGTACGGGATGTTGTGAAGTGGCAAAGACAAAGATCTTAAGTTCGGTGGGGTTTGAGCCATCGTGAGTGAATTGTTATACCCTCCAGGTTTATCGGCGTTGATGAGCTTGCAGAGCCGCCTAAGATAACATCTACTACCAGGTATGGTTCATCTTCTCTTTCGGTGGGTGAGTCAGGGGGAGTAGTCATCTTCACCGTCACACTTCCGACATTGAATGTAGTCATCTTTGTCACCAAGTCTCCAATTCCAAATGGGTTTGGCCGTGCAGATACTTGGACTTTAGCTTTGTCGTCTTTGACCAAAACAGCTTCCACGCTCTTGATAAAACGCTTGAAAGGGGCGGCCTCCCATTCACATCTCTTAGCCGGGGTTGGTTTGTTGATTGAGTCGGTCCCCAGGACTTGTCGAATGAGGGGCGAGAGGTTGCAAGGAGAGTTGCGTGATGAGACTTACTTGAGATCGGAACTTTTCAAAGGTGTATGCGGGACAGGCTCTCTCCAGGAAGTTGTGTCATGTTGGAAAGTTCTTTGGTACGGCAGCGGGACAATCATCGTGTGGTCCAAAGAGGCGTGTTGGAGACTCTTTCGTGTATCGAAACCGGTAGAGGACAGACTTCCAAAGATGGCTTTGTTGTCATGCATCCAAGAGCGCCCTAGGATCATGTCGTAGTTGGGATGATCTTTGACTATGTAGAACTTTGCTTGCGTCGAGGCATCACCCAATTTGACTTCAAGATCAATGTATCCATATGCATCTCTAAGCTCTCTTTGAATCACGACCACATTTGGATGACGAGTAGCTTCTTGCTTCGAGATCTTTGCCGCTCTCAAGGTCTTGACAGTAATGATGTTATATTCTGAAGCCGTATCGATCAACGCGTTATCGAACTCAACGTTTCTCAAACGAGTGACGGTTAGGAGTCCCCAGTTTCCATTGCTCATGTCTTTCAGGAAAGACTGGGGCTCCTGGACTGCTACTGGATGCAAACGTCTACCTGACACAACGTGGTTGAGGGCCGCAAATATGTCTTGACGCTGTCCCTTGGAGAAGTACAAGATTTCACATATGTGCTCCATCATAGATTGCACAATCTTGCGAACAGAGTCCCCAGAAATCATGCAGTTCCTGATAGGTAGAGGGTCTCGTGAACACCTTCGTTTCCAAGCCGGAGCTCGCCGATCTCTACCTTTTCCCCGAATATTTGTTTCAACTCGTACAATCTTTGGTTGGATGATGGACGAACCTGTGGTAGCAACAATATCTGGGATGTTCCATTTCTTCCTCGGTCGGAGGACGCCTGATAGGGGGTAGCTTTACGGCGTCGTCTTGGACCCACGCTTCCAAGAGCTCTATCACTTCATTCATGGGAAAAGGAAAACCTGTGTCTTTAGTGTTTTGCGCATGAGTATTGTCTGTTCCTTTTCGAGACGAAGTCTTGTGTGCGGGAATGTTCGCTTTGTTTGTGGCTCGTCACTTGAAGCTTTCCTTTTCTCTCCTCCGCCCACCACGCTTACGAAGGACCGGTGTTGTATTGCTTGTTCGTGAGACGCCTGCTTCCTCGACTTTCACGGGAATCTTCACTCCGAACAACTCTGGTTCTTTCTAGCAGCGCCGGTGAAGTTGTTGCTGAGCGTTTTGCAGCTTCGTGGAGTTCAGAGAACGTTTGAAAGCCCATATTCTCTAATAGAGCGCGGTATATGGGTATCATCCCATTGATGCATGATTCCACCAATTGCCGCTCGGTGACATTTGGGTCGTGACAATCCAGTGCTTGGGTCCTGAATCTTTTAACAAAGTCGTTGGGATGCTCATTGTTCCGCTGGAGAATTCTTCCTGTGTCCGAAAACGTGATTTGTTGAGACACGAAGAAATACTTCGTAGAAAGCACCGACCATCTCGCTCCAATTGGATATCTTGTTAGGCGCAATGTTATTGTACCTGTGTATGCTCTCCCGTAAGTGATTTTGAGAATTCTTTTAGGCGTAAAACATGATTGTATTCATGTTCCCCAAGGCTTCCAAGAATCGAGAAATGTGTTCACGAGCATTACCGGTTCCGTAGAGGGAGAACTGGGAGAGGTGTAACCTCTTGGAAGAGGGATTCGCTGCATATCTTGAGGGTATGGCGGTTGGTGTTGGTGCGCATCGTCGATTTCCTTTGCTTCGGCTCCGGAGGAGTCGTTCCAGCATCCTCACGTGTGATGAAGTTGGGTGGCTGGTCCCTTTCTCTCGAGCATTCGGGGAGCAAAGACGAACTCCCTCACTCATGTGGGTCCGAGTGGAAACGCTTGCTCGGGTGAATTGAAGGCATCTCTTGTTGTCTCCAAAGATCGACATGAATCTGCGGCAATCGTTCAGTCAAGGTCTTGAGGAAAGTGAGTACCTCTTTCTGGGTTGCGGCCATGTCTGTTTGAGTCCTGGCAAGAACTTCCTGTTTCTCCATCAAGTCTAAAATGGTAATGGACGGTGGTCCTCCTCTTGCGCCTCCGGCTCCTAGTCCTGATGGGGGAGTGAAAGTTGCTGCTCTGGTGACTACTGGAGGCGTTACACTTGAGGAGATGCCGGGATTTGCGGCTGCTCTGGCTCTGGTGATGGGAGGCGTTACACCTACTGGAATGTCTCTGCTCCGCTAGTGTTGGTGATAGAAGTGTGGCTCCACGAGATGTGTTGACCACGGTAGCTCCACCGATGGTACTTCAACACCAGGATTGTTATCCACACTGGCTCCATCAGAATTGATTGCTGACCCGGACCTTAATTCCACCATAATGAATTTTTGATTGAATTGATTCTAAGATCTACCCTTTTGAACTGACGAAATTGAATTTCGGAGAAATTGACTTTACGGACCGAGAGATTAATCTCCCACTGTGGTCGCCAATTGTTGATGGGTGAAAACTACTCCTGCAGAATTTGGTAATTTGGGGTGTGGATGAGGAATGAATCTAAACCTTCAACAAATGCACTGCGCGGTGAGTGCTTGTAGATTCGAGAGATCAATCTGTGCAAGTCCGGCCTAAACCAAGAAATGGCCGTTCCAGACTTGTTTTGGTCACAAAGTGAAGGAGATGGGGTTGATCTTAAGGAGGGAAGCGAAGAAGGTGTTGAGATTGTGAAGGTGTTGGCTTGCTTATGACTTGTAACAGAAAGATGAGCAAGCTTACGGTAGATGCAAGCGGTGCTCGGGTGTTTGAATACGGTTTTGTATTAACACTTGGTTTCGCTGCCTCGAACTTGTGTTGTTTCGTCCCTTGTTTGAAATAGGGCGGAGAACCTATTTATACAAGTCATTGAGCCTCATTCACGTTTCTCGTGGGAAGTGGAGGTAGTGGAATGATGGAGTAGTGGAGTTGTGTGTCGGTGATACACGACCAGTCTTGCACACTTCTCCTGTTCATCTCTAACCGCCCATGACTTCCTAACACGTTCTTGTGATGGCGCGTTGCACGCTGCACGCTGTAAACCGCCGACCAATACCCCCAAGATGTATCCCCCGATTTGTGACATGATTGATGTCTGGAATATGGATCGTGGATCCACGAAAGATAGCATGTAATCTTTGAATTGAATAATGCGTTATTCGTAAAGTCGATACTTGTGAAGTATCGTGTGTATTTTATGCAGGTACCGCATTGTGGTGTGGTAAAGTGATGGGTAATGACTCCTCACTAACCAAATAACCCTGACCAGGGTCATATAACCAAGCTAGTGAAGTTTAACGGATGAGATGATGTTTGAGACACTCATCTGTGACCGTTAATGAATACTAGGGTTTTTGAAGAGGTGTGCAAGCATCACTCTTCAGCTTGGTCAAAACCAAGCATGGGAAGGATTTTGGAGAGGATCGACCATACATGCGTGTTGACGGCATGATGGTGTAGGCGCCTGTATTCCGTTCCCTCATGAAAGCGCGATCTGGGCCACTCAATTTGACCGGCAAAGAGGAGTGGTTGAGATCGGCCATGCGTAAATCTCTTACCGCAAAGGAATTGGTAACCGCGTGATATTCCCGCACACGTTCCAAGACAACCGTCCTTGGTCGGTCTTGGTCGGTCACTCTAGCGTGTAGGTGGTAGGGTGGTGTTCACGCCCATGTCTCACCGTCCCATGAAAACGTGATCTAAGCCACTCAATTCGTCCGGTGAAGTTGAGTGGTCGAGATTAGTTTGCAATTTGGGAGGTGTAACCACACAAGTTTGTGGGCGTTTTGGGGTTAACCAGGGCATGATATGCCTTGGCCGACCGCATGAGATGGTAGATGGGCCCACGGTGGTCATGCCGGTATAACCGGACCCGCTTAATCTAATCGTGACCCTCCTCCATTCCGGAGAAGATGGACGCGCGTGATGGCTTGAACCCTAATTTTGGCTTTCAAAGCCGTGCGACCATGCTCTTTCAAAGTGACGAATTTGTTGTAACCAATCATGGTTGGTTTTGACCGATTGGTCAAGTGTGTAGGCGGTCACATGGTGATTGTGTCGACATGCTCCGGCCCTTTGAGTCTACATCTACACCCTCCATCTATACCTCGCGAATATGGATGGTTGAGACCGTTTTTGCGGCATATGTAATATGCCGCAAACCCTAATTTAGGGTTTTTCCGTCCATAATGCTTGGTATGGACGATTTCTTGGCAAGCGAAGGCCAATGGTCGACCATTCGGTCGGCCGTGTGTATTCCATACCGCTTGGGGGTGATGGAATTGATCCGGGGTCATCCAATCATGCTTGTGGAGTTGGATGATCTGCGATCGAATCATATCCGGACCGATATGGTCGATGCCGGATGCTCAATCGGGCTAGTATAACACACCGAGAGGGCTCAATCGGGCTAGTATAACACACCGAGAGGGCTCGGGCTAGTATAACACACCGAGAATCGGCTGTGCACGGGTATTTCGTACATGGTTTCATTATAGTGCTTGGAGGTTCGTGTTACTCAGAAGAGTAACACTCGGTCGTCATGCCACACCGATAATGAGTCCGGAAATACAAGGTGATATGAAATTCACAGGAAGGGATTGTTGCCACATGCTCCAACCTGGAGGAATTTCATGTATTCACAGAATGGGATTGTTGCTACATGCTCCATTCTTGGTGAATTAAGTGAGGGAGTATCCAACACTTTATAAATGGCTTTATCTTTTACAAGATGTCAGCGCATGAGTTTTCCGGTTATTTACAAATTTAACCTTAAACGAAAATCCACCATCAACACACCTGAGATGGTATGATCGATATTTGTAATTGGTGTGATAAATTATAGTCACTGGGTAACCGATCCTAGTACTTTGTGGGAATAATCACAAGATGTGTAATCAATTCTTGTAGTAGGTTAACAAGTTTTAGAAATTGCTGTAACCGATCATATAACTTGTGCAACCGATCACAAGTAAGTACCATAAATAGTGGTAACCGATCCTGGTACTTAGTTAACCATTTTATGGAAACTAGTGTGACCGATCCTAGTAGCCACTTGGAGGTAGAAATGAAACTTGTTTGGTAGAACCGTTAAACCCATGAATGGTGATTGAATGTTTTTGATCAATCACATAGTTCTTGGAAATCAGATGAACCAATTCTAAACTCGTTTGGAAGTGTGGAAAATCGGTTCCAAGATTGTAAATATGAAAGAGGATTTACAAAGTAAAGATGTCGACATACTTTGAACACGTGCAGTAATTTTTATTTATTATTGTTCAAACATATTCCTTAATAACTAAAGGAGAATCCCGGATCGAAATAAATTGAGAATCTTTTAATTAAGGTTTTTAGTTTTATATGCTTTTAATTTCCAGCAATTAAATGCATATCTTTAGAAAATAAAAATTGGTAATGTGCATTTACTAATTTGAGATTTTCTACTCGAGATTTCGGTCAATATTTGGACAGAGCATTTCAGAATTATGAAAACCGATTTGGGCGTTTATTGCATATCTTTGAGAATATTCGGTTTTGGAAATTCCTTGGTGTCCAAACTTCCTTGGTCTATAAATATTGAAGTTTGTATTTCAAGCAAACTAATCCTCAGATCCAGCAAAACTACCTTATTGTGTTTTTACTGGTGGAGCCGTCTATTCGGAGAAGAAAGTACCCTAATTAGGCGAAATCTCTTACGACCGCTCGTTTCAAAGACTTCTTTGGGATTGGGAAGCTCTACGAGTACCGTTGGTGGGAAACTAGATAATTGCAGTTTATTATTAGTTTTCGATTGATTTGATTGACTAACGGTTGTTGAACTTTGATTGCACCTAGTTTGTTTATGCTTGAGAATCTTCTCTTCTGATATAAGATTCACTCAAACTAGATCGAAGTTTCGACGGGATCTTTAGACTGTTTGTAGATCTAAAGACGTCTTGTGATAATCCATTGTTAACAGACTCCGTTCTGTGTGTGATTGATCACAAGAGATTCAAGTTGATTGTGTGCATGTGTTTATTGAAGATCTAAGAAGATTTGAAGACAAAGAAGATTTCTTATTTGAGTTCATAATCTTTGGTGTGCACAAAACTTGATCGGCTGGGGATCCAACTATAATCGATTTATCTTTTGATAGATTGGATTGATTAGTTGTGTAGATCGGCATCAATACATTTCTTTGTGATTTATAGTATTGATTGCATAGTCTAAACAATTACTTTGGTAGTTGTTGATAGATTGATCTAAGAACCCGAGAAAGGAGTTTATTGGGATAAACGGAAGAGCCTTTTGTCAAACTCATATCACGTTGTTTGAAAAGAGTTGTTACCGCACAGATTTGTTGTTCCTTTACTGTTTGGAATACGAACCAAATGAATTGTTCCAAGTGCGTGACTTATTACAAGTTGGAGGCGCAGGGATACAAACGGAACTAGGTGAACTATAGGTTTAGTTGCTTGGTCTCAACTATACGAAGTTGGTTTAGATTTTGTATATCGGCTTAATCTTGAGAGTATTCAATTCTGGACAAGGTCCCGGGGTTTTTCTGCATTTTATGGTTTCCTCGTTAACAAAATCTTGCTGTGTCTTTTACTTTTCTATTTCCGCAATTATAATTGTTTTTATTATAATTAGAAGTAAAATACACAAACGTTAATTCCTAATTACTTGATAGCAATCCTATTGTGTTTGGTTAAGTCCGAACCTATTATCAAGTAATCATACTTCGTTGTTGTATTGTCTCGATCTCGTATCCATAGACGATCACACGGAGTGTGAACCGATTAGTTGTATTGTCTCGACTCAGTCCATAGACAATCACTTTCGGAGAAAGGACTTATAGGTGGAAAAGTTTTAGATTGAGGTATATTTGGGTACCCTCGTCTTTTTAGTAGCAGTTTTCATTTGATCAACCGAGTTGTCAATAGAGTTACCGCTTGATTTTGAAGTAAAAACCATTTCAGAGTAGGTATAAATGAAGTAAAAGGTTTTGGAGTGACTTTGGGTGTGGTCTGAGATGTGTAATTGAACTAGAAAGAAGTGAACTTTAATTTGAATTTTAGTCACGGGTTGAGTTTTTGTCAGAAAAGTTTGTTGGACTGTTAAGCCAGCTTGTTGGGTTATGTGGCTTCTAATAGGGTTCCTCCATATTTCAGCTTTTCGTATGGCAGTTAGCTTACCGTCAGACGGCACATGACAAGGCTTGGTTGTGTTGTAGTTGATTTATCTTGGAGAGGCTAATAGTATCCCAGTTATACACATGTTCCAAACATAGTATAATTTAGCATATAATAGAGTCCTAAGCATATTTTTGTAATTTGTAAAGTCATGACTAGCAGCCACTCATATCCGGATCTTTTGATTTGACTCAGTCAATATACTAGTGTTTATAGGTAAAAATCGTTTCTGCCGATTTCGGTAAATTCGGTAGATGAGTGAGAAACTGGTTCAAACCCTAAACAAATGTGTTTGCACGTGAGCACTTTATAGATTCGAGAGATCAATCCGTACAAGTCCGGCCTAAACCAAGAAATGGCCGTTCCAGACTTGCTTCGGTCACAAAGTGGAGGAGAAGGGTTAATTTGGGGAGGAAGCAAAGAAAGGTGTTGAGGCCGAATAGTGCGGGAGAGTAGTATCTCGACTTGTATCGAGAAAGTGAAAGCTTGGGAGCTTGCAAGAGGTGGAAGCTTTTGGGAGAGCTTGCAAAGTTGCCTTTCGAGAGTGTAGTATTTTTTCTCCCGACCGAGACTTGTTGTGCGGTGGAAATAGGTAAGACCTATTTATACAAGTCGAGATTTGAAACGTACCACGACCTCATGAAGGAAGAGAGTAAAGGGTGAAATAATGGGAGGAGGTGGTAACCGCATGGTGTTAATGGGTGAAAACGTTTTCACCATTATTTCCTCTTTTATTTGACCGCTTTATTCCTTTTCACGCTTTCTTAATGTGAGCGTAGTGTACGCTGCATGCTGTGACCGCCAAACCAAAACCCTAGAAAGCATCCCCGGTTTGTGTTGATGTCTCGAGTGTTGGTTGCATCTTGCGTGCAAGTGGTGCTGCTAGGGACGCATGTGGCATGTGCCAATGGCATGTGCGGAATGCCTTCGTTGCGAGTAGCACCTCGAGCATAAGTGGTAATGCCAGAGCTGCTAGTGGCTTGTGTGGCATGTGCGGAATGCCTTGGTGGTAGGTTGCACGGTTTGCAAGTTAGGCTACCAGCGTGTGTGTTTGGCATGTGCCAATGGCATGTGCGGAATGCCTTGGTGGTAGGTTGCACGGTTTTCAAGTTAGGCTACCAGCGTGTGTGTTTGGCATGTGCCAATGGCATGTGCGGAATGCCTTGGTGGTAGGTTGCACGGTTTGCAAGTTAGGCTACCAGCGTGTGTGTTTGGCATGTGCCAATGGCATGTGCGGAATGCCTTGGTGGTAGGTTGCACGGTTTGCAAGTTAGGCTACCCGGCGTGTGTGTTTGGCATGTGCCAATGGCATGTACGGCCATGTTGACCTAGTTGCAAGTCTTGCAAGCCTAGGGCGCTATATTTGGCGTGGGCCAAAGGCATAGCGGCTTGGAAATATGGCTCCGATACGTGTTGGCATGTGCCAATGGCACGTACGGCCATGTTGACCTAGTTGCAAGTCTTGCAAGCCTAGGGCGCTATATTTGGCGTGGGCCAAAGGCATAGCGGCTTGGAAATATGGCCTGCGATACGTGTTGGCATGTGCCAATGGCACGTACGGCCATGTGGACCTAGTTGCAAGTCTTGCAAGCCTAGGGCGCTATATTTGGCGTGGGCCAAAGGCAGGCATACGCTTGGAAATATGGCCTGCGATACGTGTTGGCATGTGCCAATGGCACGTACGGCCATGTGGACCTAGTTGCAAGTCTTGCAAGCCTAGGGGCGCTATATTTGGCGTGGGCCAAAGGCATAGCGGCTTGGAAATATGGCTGCGATACGCGTTGGCATGTGCCAATGGCATGTACGGCCATGTTGACCTAGTTGCAAGTCTTGCAAGCCTAGGGCGCTATATTTGGCGTGGGCCAAAGGCATAGCGGCTTGGAAATATGGCTGCGATACGTGTTGGCATGTGCCAATGGCACGTACGGCCATGTGGACCTAGTTGCAAGTCTTGCAAGCCTAGGGCGCTATATTTGGCGTGGGCCAAAGGCATAGCGGCTTGGAAATATGGCTGCGATACGCGTTGGCATGTGCCAATGGCACGTACGGCCATGTTGACCTAGTTGCAAGTCTTGCAAGCCTAGGGCGCTATATTTGGCGTGGGCCAAAGGCATAGCGGCTTGGAAATATGGCCTCGCGATACGTGTTGGCATGTGCCAATGGCACGTACGGCCATGTGGACCTAGTTGCAAGTCTTGCAAGCCTAGGGCGCTATATTTGGCGTGGGCCAAAGGCATAGCGGCTTGAAATATGGCCTGCGATACGTGTTGGCATGTGCCAATGGCACGTGACGGCCATGTTGACCTAGTTGCAAGTCTTGCAAGCCTAGGGCGCTATATTTGGCGTGGCCAAAGGCATAGCGGCTTGGAAATATGGCCTGCGATACGCGTTGGCATGTGCCAATGGCACGTACGGCCATGTTGACCTAGTTGCAAGTCTTGCAAGCCTAGGGCGCTATATTTGGCGTGGGCCAAAGGCATATCGGCTTGGAAATATGGCCTGCGATACGTGTTGCCATGTGCCAATGGCACGTACGGCCATGTGGACCTAGTTGCAAGTCTTGCAATCCTAGGGCGATATATTTGGCGTGGGCCAAAGGCATAGCGGCTTGGAAATATGGCCTGCGATACGTGTTGGCATGTGCCAATGGCACGTACGGCCATGTGGACCTAGTTGCAAGTCTTGCAAGCCTAGGGCGCTATATTTGGCGTGGGCCAAAGGCATAGCGGCTTGGAAATATGGCCTGCGATACGTGTTGGCATGTGCCAATGGCACGTACGGCCATGTTGACCTAGTTGCAAGTCTTGCAAGCCTATGGCGCTATATTTGGCGTGGGCCAAAGGCATAGCGGCTTGGAAATATGGCCTGCGATACGTGTTGGCATGTGCCAATGGCACGTACGGCCATGTGGACCTAGTTGCAAGTCTTGCAAGCCTAGGGCGCTATATTTGGCGTGGGCCAAAGGCATAGCGGCTTGGAAATATGGCATGCGATACGTGTTGGCATGTGCCAATGGCACGTACGGCCATGTTGACCTAGTTGCAAGTCTTGCAAGCCTAGGGCGCTATATTTGGCGTGGGCCAAAGGCATAGCGGCTTGGAAATATGGCTGCGATACGCGTTGGCATGTGCCAATGGCACGTACGGCCATGTTGACCTAGTTGCAAGTCTTGCAAGCCTAGGGCGCTATATTTGGCGTGGGCCAAAGGCATATCGGCTTGGAAATATGGCATGCGATACATGTTGGCATGTGCCAATGGCACGTACGGCCATGTGGACCTAGTTGCAAGTCTTGCAAGCCTAGGGCGCTATATTTGGCGTGGGCCAAAGGCATAGCGGCTTGGAAATATGGACTGCGATACGTGTTGGCATGTGCCAATGGCACGTACGGCCATGTGGACCTAGTTGCAAGTCTTGCAAGCCTAGGGCGCTATATTTGGCGTGGGCCAAAGGCATAGCGGCTTGGAAATATGGCTGCGATACGTGTTGGCATGTGCCATTGGCACGTACGGCCATGTTGACCTAGTTGCAAGTCTTGCAAGCCTAGGGCGCTATATTTGGCGTGGGCCAAAGGCATAGCGGCTTGGAAATATGTCTGCGATACGCGTTGGCATGTGCCAATGGCACGTACGGCCATGTTGACCTAGTTGCAAGTCTTGCAAGCCTAGGGCGCTATATTTGGCGTGGGCCAAAGGCATAGCGGCTTGGAAATATGGCCGCGATACGTGTTGGCATGTGCCAATGGCACGTACGGCCATGTTGACCTAGTTGCAAGTCTTGCAAGCCTAGGGCGCTATATTTGGCGTGGGCCAAAGGCATAGCGGCTTGGAAATATGGACTGCGATACGTGTTGGCATGTGCCAATGGCACGTACGGCCATGTTGACCTAGTTGCAAGTCTTGCAAGCCTAGGGCGCTATATTTGGCGTGGGCCAAAGGGCATAGCGGCTTGGAAATATGGACTGCGATACGTGTTGGCATGTGCCAATGGCACGTACGGCCATGTGGACCTAGTTGCAAGTCTTGCAAGCCTAGGGCGCTATATTTGGCGTGGGCCAAAGGCATAGCGGCTTGGAAATATGGCCTGCGATACGTGTTGGCATGTGCCAATGGCACGTACGGCCATGTGGACCTAGTTGCAAGTCTTGAAAGCCTAGGGCGCTATATTTGGCGTGGGCCAAAGGCATAGCGGCTTGGAAATATGGCCTGCGATACGTGTTGGCATGTGCCAATGGCACGTACGGCCATGTGGACCTAGTTGCAAGTCTTGCAAGCCTAGGGGGCTATATTTGGCGTGGGCCAAAGGCATAGCGGCTTGGAAATATGGCCTGCGATACGCGTTGGCATGTGCCAATGGCATGTACGGCCATGTTGACCTAGTTGCAAGTCTTGCAAGCCTAGGGCGTTATATTTGGCGTGGGCCAACGGCATAGCGGCTTGGAAATATGGCCTGCGATACGTGTTGGCATGTGCCAATGGCACGTACGGCCATGTGGACCTAGTTGCAAGTCTTGCAAGCCTAGGGCGCTATATTTGGCGTGGGCCAAAGGCATAGCGGCTTGGAAATATGGCTGCGATACGTGTTGGCATGTGCCAATGGCACGTACGGCCATGTTGACCTAGTTGCAAGTCTTGCAAGCCTAGGGCGCTATATTTGGCGTGGGCCAAAGGCATAGCGGCTTGGAAATATGGCCTGCGATACGCGTTGGCATGTGCCAATGGCACGTACGGCCATGTTGACCTAGTTGCAAGTCTTGCAAGCCTAGGGCGCTATATTTGGCGTGGGCCAAAGGCATATCGGCTTGGAAATATGGCCTGCGATACGTGTTGGCATGTGCCAATGGCACGTACGGCCATGTGGACCTAGTTGCAAGTCTTGCAAGCCTAGGGCGCTATATTTGGCGTGGGCCAAAGGCATAGCGGCTTCGAAATATGGCCTGCGATACGTGTTGGCATGTGCCAATGGCACGTACGGCCATGTGGACCTAGTTGCAAGTCTTGCAAGCCTAGGGCGCTATATTTGGCGTGGGCCAAAGGCATAGCGGCTTGGAAATATGGCCTGCGATACGTGTTGGCATGTGCCAATGGCACGTACGGCCATGTGGACCTAGTTGCAAGTCTTGCAAGCCTAGGGCGCTATATTTGGCGTGGGCCAAAGGCATAGCGGCTTGGAAATATGGCTGCGATACGTGTTGGCATGTGCCAATGGCACGTACGGGCATGTTGACCTAGTTGCAAGTCTTGCAAGCCTAGGGCGCTATATTTGGCGTGGGCCAAAGGCATAGCGGCTTGGAAATATGGCATGCGATACGCGTTGGCATGTGCCAATGGCACGTACGACCATGTTGACCTAGTTGCAAGTCTTGCAAGCCTAGGGCGCTATATTTGGCGTGGGCCAAAGGCATAGCGGCTTGGAAATATGGCCTGCGATACGTGTTGGCATGTGCCAATGGCACGTACGGCCATGTGGACCTAGTTGCAAGTCTTGCAAGCCTAGGGCGTTATATTTGGCGTGGGCCAAAGGCATAGCGGCTTGGAAATATGGCCTGCGATACGTGTTGGCATGTGCCAATGGCACGTACGGCCATGTGGACCTAGTTGCAAGTCTTGCAAGCCTAGGGCGCTATATTTGGCGTGGGCCAAAGGCATAGCGGCTTGGAAATATGGCTGCGATACGTGTTGGCATGTGCCAATGGCACGTACGGCCATGTTGACCTAGTTGCAAGTCTTGCAAGCCTAGGGCGCTATATTTGGCGTGGGCCAAAGGCATAATGGCTTGGAAATATGGCCTTGTTGCCATGGTGCGCAGGGTGCGTCTTGGTTTGGCATTGTTGCCATGGTGCGCGAGTGGTACGGCTTGGTTTGGCATTGTTGCCATGGTGCGCAGTGGTGCGGCTTGGTTTGGCATTGTTGCCATGGTGCGCAGGATGCGGCTTGGTTTGGCATTGTTGCCATGGTGCGCAGGGTGCGGCTTGGTTTAGCATTGTTGCCATGGTGCGCGAGGTGCGGCTTGGTTTGGCATTGTTGCCATGGTGCGCAGGTGCGGCTTGGTTTGGCATTGTTGCCATGGTGCGCGATATGCGGCTTGGTTTGGCATTGTTGCCATGGTGCGCGAGATGCGGCTTGGTTTGGCATTGTTGCCATGGTGCGCAGAGGTGCGGCTTGGTTTTGGAATTAGGGTTATGTGTTGAAAACCCTAATCTGGTATTTTTTTGAAAAAATACCCCTATTAATTATTTACACCTGAGTTAAATGCTCTTAGTTAATGTGTTGCGGGTAACACTAGGTCATGGGGTTTTACGATTTTACCCCTTGTTTAAAAACCACCATCAACAACTATATAGTGCATATTCGAGACAAAGTAGGAAAAAAGATTCCATACCTGAGATGAGATGTTGTTGCCGAGTCTTGCAAGTACCAAGTTAGAGGGAGATTTTGATGTCAAAATTTGGTCATAGGAAATAAGGAAAGTCATGTTAATGCACATCCGAGGTCAGCAACTACCTCAGCAGTGCCAGCAATATGGATATTATGCCTATGTGGAGTTTTCGATAATTTTCGGTCGTCACCTGTAAAAAAATTACAAAAATAACAGAAAATTTAAGGGAGGATTTTCTTCGCATAGGCTCTAGTCTGTGAGAAGTTTGAAAAGAGAAAATTGAAGAGACTAGGTGGTAGTAGTTAGAGGAAGTGATTATGGATGAAGAGATAGTTTTCGTGAACTGCTCTCATTAAGAGCGGTAGAAACCCATCTAATCAATAAAATTTGTCTAATAAAAAACCAATCCATCATATCTTTCAAATATTTCATTCTCTTTTGCTCTTACCATCAATTTCCCTTCTGAATTGATATCAAACTTTGATCAGAAAGTCCAAAAATTGACTGCAAATCTTTACATGGCTGATAAAGAGGAAAGGCAGCAATCTGAGGAGAAGCTTGTGCCAGAAGTTAATATAGAGCCACAAATTCATTGGTATCCATCTGAGCATGTGATTCAGAGATTGCCATACATGATTGCATTCCCCCAATGTTGTGAGTCTCTAGAATATCAACACAATTCCAATTGGCATTTGAAAAATCTTCAATATAATTTTGTTGTAAAGACAAAGGTGATCATGAGATTAGAAGGTCCACCCGGAGTTTCTCATCCTTTTCTGAATAACAATCCGATTGAAGCACTCTCTTAGGTAATTAATCAGCATGTCCCTGTGATCCATGATACTAGTAATCCATTTGAGATTCAGAGCTAAAACTATGAGGTTGGAAGTGGGAGCGGAAGCAGTGGTGTTGACGGTGGTGATTGCGGTGGTGGTGATTGTGATGGTGGTTATGACAAATATAGGGTACCCATGGATATAGATGATCAAGAAGATGGTAAAGAAAAAGTACTCATGGGAGAAGATGAGGAAAATCCAGCCCAGAAACCCACCACTAATCCAATGCAGGGATCTAACGATGATGCATGGAGATAGTATGATGTATATCTCAGATTTGGACCATTCGAGGTGCATGAAGGAGTTGCAGTGGTTGATAATCGCTTTGTGGTTGTTGTAGTAAAGAGGAATGGATTCAAGTCGATTACATTTCCAGCTGAAGTGAGGAGAACAATACGTTTTTTCGCCTTGCATCCTTGGGACCATGGTGCACCTATGCATTTTCCAGTGCTTGATGCATTTCCCAACTGTTGAATATCTCGGTCAAGAGATATTTGGTGGTGGTGGTCCTCCAGTCAATGATCCATCCAATCCAGTCAACAATCTAGCCGATTCAGCCATCAAACCAGCCGATCCAGCAGTTTCTATGCATCTTGCCCATCCCAACCCCGAGATAATAAGGACCGAATTGGAAGGACTCCAATTCGAGTGACAAGAAGTCGTGCCTAGAATGTTAGCTCGGAATCGACAACAACTGATGTAACTGGATAGGTAATCGGTATTTTTTTTTTATTATTATTTTTTTAATGAATAAAATTTATTAATCATCATCAGCAATAAGGAGTTTACAACTATTGGATGGAAGCCTGACAACAAGATGTGCTCCAATACCTTTATTAAGAACCACACCTATCCTATGAAAAAGAAAATCTCCAATAGAAACGTTCTCATCATGACTAGCCATATAGTTTCGCAACCTCTTCAGGAACTCCTCCGTATCACTCCCTAATCCTCCTAAGGTAGTGAAAGCAAGAACCCCAAACCCCAGCTTCTGACACTTACATTTCTCTAAATACTTGGCCCTCTTTTTCGCCACCGCATTATCCATAGCCCGACCAAGATCAAAGTTACGCTCCCAAGCGCCAGTGAAGGGGGAAACCACCATGACATCTAAGCACATATCGTACCCATTATCCCAGCCATACACAAGGATATCCGCTGGGAGTAAAGCCGAAACATCATCTGAAAGGAGCCCCAAGTATACTTCATTTCTGGCTGGAACACTCGCACGATAACAAATGTCTGCAAAGGTATCACGCATTAGGTCATGCATGTATTTGATCCCAACCCCTTGCTTGCAGTGCAAGGCATGATCCCCAAAGATATTTTTTTTTAATGATTTTGCTTGAAACATGAAACATTTAGGGAACGGTTTTTGAAGATAGTGTTAGTGGTGATAGTATTTTTGTTAAACACAATTTAGAGGATGTTGTTATTTTGAATAGGTATGGAACCGTGTTTATTTTTATTGTGGTGAGGCGTGTATTTGATGAATTTGATGTGTTTCAGGATCTTATCTTAGATTACAGTAGATAGGATAAGGGTGATGAAAGTTCTGTTGGGTAATTGGGGGTTTAAGGAGTTCATTGGTTTGATGTTGCTTGTGACAGAGGTAGGTTTTAGGATGATGGCAGGTCAGTTTATCAGGTAAGGATACAAAGACAGAGATAATTCAATTTCTAGAATGTATAAATTCTTTGTAGAGCTTTATCCAAAGATGGTTTAGAATGTGACTGAATGATGGGTTATTTGAAAGAGGAATTCCATCCTTTGAATCAACATAATAGCTAACGGGATGCACCTGCTTGGTGATTGAGATGATCAACCAATGAGATGTAGTTGAGAACTGATGTGACTTATCTTTGGTGTTTTGGGGTTATTGATAACTGATGTGATGTTGTTGCTTTTTCTTTGTGTGATTTTAGTGATACTAGTGGTTCCAGTGATTGAGGTGATTGACCGAGACTAGTTGGTGATTGGGTTTCCATTAGAGTTCATGATTGGGGTAAAACATGTGAGAATTCAGATGCTCATCCGAGATCCTACAGAAACATTGCAAAAAAGAGCCGTTAATTGGCGAAAAAGACTCAACGGTTATAAAAATAAGCTATTTTGATTAGGATTCAGGTAGAGAAGAGAGAAAAGGAGTCGTACATAAAGAGAAGAGAGAGAGAGAGAAGTAGTTGGTGATTATCGACTCTACCCCCACGTGATTAGCAAGGGTTGTGTTGGGACTTATTTTTCTCTCACCCCGAAATTTTTTAGGGACTTCCTTTCGATGTGTTTGTCATTTTCGAAATATAAATTATTAAGTGATTTATAAAGGATGTGACTAAATACAACCTACAATTTTCCATATTTTTTTAATTGTTATTTACAATTTTTCATGCCAATGGTTAGCTCCATGCACAAGATAACAAAATCTTTATGTTAAATACAAGCCTCACTAAAATATCTAACTATGAGTAGTATTATTAAACCAAATTTACATGGATAACCAAAACTTCCTTTTATCATCTTTATCATCGTCTTCTATGTCTTTCTACACCATATAATTATTAAAAGAATTAATCCATTCAATAATAAAAAAAATTAAGATCATAAACCTTTTGATTTCGGTGTACCCAAGTAAGATCATCGTATGGTTAAATCTAATCACATAAATTTAGTTATCATTAAGATTATCTTATTTGCTTCAATTAAGATCATAAATTATAATTTAAGTACTGCCATAATTAGGATAGTGAAAAAAATATCCAATATTTAGGTTTTCTAGGATTTGCAATATACTCTTTAATTTAAAGCAGGCGAACAAAATATCAATACTAGTTTTTATGTAAGTTAAGATTAGTGTGATCTTCAAAAAATTCTAAAACGAAAGAAAAAACGAAAAAAAAAAAATCACGATCAGAAAAATTTGGGATAAAGATTTTATTTTAGCAAGAATCCTACAATTAACAAAGGAAACGATGTTAATGGCCGAAGGTAGATTACGTGGGTATTTAACCATATTAATAGGGTTTGCTAATAGTTTGTATCTAAAGTGGAGGTTGTATTTATTAGAAAGATGGGTAATTTAGTCACTGCATTTTTTTATCGGTAAAGAATTTAGTGCTGGCGAATTTCGAACTCAGGTCACTGGTATCATCACCCAGTGACTTTACCACTGTACTACAGTGACACCGGTCATTTAGTCACTGCTTTTATAAAAAAATAGTTGAACTCGTCCAAAAAGTACAAACCATGTGCGTGTTGCGACTCAGTCCAACTCGCCGAGTTAGCTATTCAATTTCTCACAAATTTACCCTCCCTAGTTTGGTACAATACTTGATTCATTCATGGTCTATCAATTATTAATCCTATACTTTGATTTGATGATGATACTCTATGCATTCAACTTATTGCCCTTACTGATATATGATGTTAGTGAATTTTATGATGTTGATGATCCTGTTGGTGGTCTTGATTTTGATAATCTAACTCTAGGTGAATTTATGTACAGTGAAATATAACTCAAATATTTTGGGTCTGAATCCAATACAATCTTAGATGCGGTGGATGTTTATCATGATTTAAAGATTTAAAGATAAATCAGGTGATTATGACAATGATTTAGGGATGTTTATATGTGAAAATGTTTCAGAGCACCGTTTTTCAAGGACGGATGAAGAATAAACAGTTCTGATTTAAACCTTAAAAAGATAATTTTGGGTTGGTAATATTGATGAGCTTTTCTCTTCTTTTGAGTTTATCTTTATGTGACGACTGTACCATGGATACTATTTCCATGATATGTTTAATTGTCCTTGCGTACAATAACAATAACAATATTCATATATATATATATATATATATATATATACCTGGTTCTTTTCATTGCAACTTCAGGGACAAAGATCCTTATGCACAAGGAAATTTAGTCGATTTACCCGTTTTTTTTATACGACCATCTGATTAGTTACACATTTTTATTATATGACCAAAAAAATCAGGTACCCGTTTTAATTTATACGACCATCGTTCTTGCGTACCCATTATTTAATAAGACTATCAGGAAGACACATTTTTTGTTGTTGCTTTTGTGCCATTTTTTTGTCTGGACTGTATATTTTAGGAAGAAATGTAGATAGATCGGGTAACAAGTGCCGATAGATCAGGTAAAATGAATAGCATGTTCATTCTAGTTGTATTATTCAAAGATTGAATTACAAGTTCTTTCAAGAACAGGTTTAATGGTGACTGCAATTGCTTAAAGTAATTGTCTTTCTTACAGAAAATAGGAAAGAGAACTGCTATTAATACAAATAACAAACACACGCTGAGTGAGCCAATCAGGTTTAGATCTGAGTAATCCAATGAGAGAGCAACACGTCACTGGAAGTGACAGCTAGCAATGACAGAGTGGAACAACCTTTCATGAGTGTAAGCAAAGTGTTACTCAGACACAAGATTGCTATTAGCCCCCTCAAGTTGTAGTGAGCTGAAGAGAACACCTGCAACTTGTCGCGAAGATAGCCAAATCTTGGGGCAGACAAACCTTTAGTGAAAATATCAGTAAGCTTATCAAAGGTGCAAATGTAGGAGACCTGCAAAGCTTTAGCTTGAACTAATTCCCTGCTCTATACTAGTGGTTAATAGATCTAGGATCCGTCCAAGCATTTTCGATTCTATACATAAGTGATTACTGAAATTGCTCAGTATTGATGAAATATACGAAATAACTCACTTGAGAGACTTTAATAACCGCATATTCATGTATGCTCTGAGAGGCAGTGCACTCAGTCAGAGGTTATCGTGGCATGAGTTTTCATGCTTGAATTATGAAATATGAACTTCACATACGTGTCCGAAGCTGTTCGGAAATATGCAAAGTTATGATTTGACGATTTTAGCCTTCGTCAAAAATCCACCATCAACATTAAGTCCCCTGCTTAGTGAGGGACAATCATGTTCCGCAGTAAGCGCTGGATGGTGATTTTCTAATTATTAACGAAATAAGCAATTGAACTTAGTCATAAAAAAGAATGTTACCGGATTTTCAATTTGCTCCAATGATGTCACGTACGGGCGAGCTATTTCTTGAATGAAGATCCTAGTAGCATGATAGAGCATCATCTGACGAGCATAAATTGGTGTGGCACTACAGATTTAGGTGATGAAACGTTTAATCTTGGTCGGCTTAGCATATGGGCCCGACCCAAGAAAGGAAATCCTTGTCGGGTTAGGATTTTGGAAATAAAATTCGATATAAAAGGGAAGGAACACCTTCTTTTTTTTTTTTAATTTCTTCTCCTCACCACCGATTGACCACCCTTCTTCCTTCACTTCCTTCACTTCCGAGCAGCAGAAGAAAGAGGAGATTTTCCGCCGGAAATTCACCGCCGACCACCATCCGACCACCTTCCGGCCGACACCGACCAAGTATGAATTTTTTATTTTTTTTTCGTTTCATGAGTTGTTCATGTAAAATAAAAATTATGAATATATGTATGTACATATGTGTGAGCTTTCACAAAAAATCATTGTTTTAGGAACGGATGTTCGTTCGTTCGTTAGTTTAAGAATCAAATAATAATCCCTGACATAGGAGAGATTTTTTTCTTTTTGAAATAGACATGCGACTAACGATAAAATTTTGTTTATGAGCTTTCATGAAAAACCAAAATTTTATTATTTTTTTTAAAGTGTGAGCTGTCACAAAATTTGAATAAACTCTCGTTTCGGAGGTAAACGCTCGTATGAGAGATTTTTTTTTTTTTTTAATTATTTACGTGAGTTATTCACGTGATACTTTTAATTAAGAATTGGAATAAAAATTACATAGCAGGCAAGCGAGCAACAAGTTGCGCCGCAAGCCCTTTTTGAAGAATTTGCAATTGGGGGATATAGAAACTAATTGGGGGATATGAATTACTTCCCCCAACCCATGGTGTGTGCTAAGGGGTGACTTTTGGGGGCGAAAATACTAAAACACCCTTCCCTCAAAATAAAAATCAAAAAACAAAATCATATTCCCCATTTCCATCTCCACTTCTTATTAATCTTTTTAGGGTTAAAACTTTGAAACCCAAATGTTCTCCATTCTCTTTCAAATTCTAAATTTTCCCCATTTCCTTTCAAATTCTCTTCTCCTTCTCTGCCGGAAGTGATGAAGAACATGTCGGAAATTATAAAGAACATGCCGGAAATGATGAAGACCACGCCGGAAGTGATGAAGACCATGCCGGAAGTGATGAAGAACATGTCGGAAATGATGAAGGTCACGCCGGAAGTGATGAAGACCATGCCGGAAGTGATGTAATTCAATGCCGGAACTAAATGTCGGCATGCTCGATATAAATCTATCAATGCCGGTAGTTAAGTGAAAAAAAAATCAATTTTTTGGATACTTTTCATCATGTTCCGGCATAGAATTTTAGGATGAAGACCACACCGGAAGTGAGTTCCGGCATGGTTATTTAGGATGAAGACCACGCCGGAAGTGATGAAGAACATGTCGGAAATGATGAAGACCATGCCGGAAGTGATGAAATTCAATGCCGGAACTAAATGTCGGCATGCTCGATATAAATCTATTAATGCCGGTAGTTAAGTGCACAAAAAAATCAATTTTCTGGATACTTTTCATCATGTTCCGGCATAGAAATTTAAGCAAAAACCATGCCGGAAGTAGTTCCGGCATGCTCGAAAATCAGATAACTGTGCCGGAAGTAGACTGATTAAAACCAGAAAAAATAGGTTTTGAAGATCAAAACCTGAAAATTTTTGTCCCGAACCCCCCCGGATAGTGGCAAACAATTTATGAAAATTTCCAACAAATGCCGACATGGTTTTTTGGTTGAATACCATGCCGGCACCAAGCTTTTTCAGCTGCAACAATGGTGGATTCAAAGAAAAAAATTCAAATTTTCAACCTCTTAGCAGCAATTCTCTCGTCACAATCATCTTCCATTTTCTAAAAAAAAATTCCACTCAAAAACCATTTTCCCTCCTTCTACTCTCAACTAACCCACACAAATTCAAATAAAAATAAATACACACTAATTTATCCCCCAAATACTTAAAATTTTACTAATTATAATTAATCAATAATCCTGATTAGTGGGGGCTAGATTAGGAATTAAAAAAATAATTACATAGGGGCTCACCCAGAATTGCTACTGGGACACCGTTTTTGTCCTGTAGCTATATCCCCCAGTTAATTCCCATATCCCCCAATTGCGTGTTCTTTTTGAATTGAAAAACCTATTCACTTTTAAATTTAAAAAAAAAAATTACGTGAGTAATTCACTTTTTTTTTTTTTTTTTTGTTGTTCTTGAAAATCAAAATATTGATTTTGAATAATCATTAAAAGTAGACAATAATTTATGATGAAATATTGTCCCGGTGTGGTTTTTCACTATTCAATATTGGATGTTCACACAGTGAAAAATTAGTGAATGTTCACACAGTAGAAAATCAGTGGATATTCACACGGTGAAAATTATGCGAATTGTTCACAGTTTTATGAAAAATCAAGTTTTATTTTTTTTTAATAACGAATTTTGCTACGTTTACAGGTTTGAAGAAACGAGCAAGTTTTTGAAGTGTTAACTCTTGTACCACAATCACTACTGTTAGTGGAATCGTAAACAGGTAAGAGTTGGAAATTACCATTTTTGTAGATGCTGATGTGAGCATCCTTATTATTTTGTTGTCGCATGATTCCATTGCTTTGTTGAAATTTGCATCTTGTACGAATGATATACTGAAGTAGAAGTGTTGTATGGATGTCACAGCTACTTTGCAGAGATGTCAGCCGATGACTATGAGACTGCTTCAATTGATGAAGAGGAAGAATCAGTGATTAAGAACACTCCGAACACGGATGATGGATTTTTCGTAATTCAGTATAGACCCGAAAAACGTCTTCCAGGATCTTCATTCCGTCTTCTTGTCCATCCCGGTGACATTATTCAGAGAAAGTTGGTGTCTCCTCAAGCGATAATTCGATTCTGTCTACAAGGAGGACATTATTCTGCTTCACTTATAGAATTTAAGCTTTCTCGGAGACCTTTAGCAGAACTTTCTGGATGGTCAAGATATATGCTAGGTCATGATCACGTTCGAGCCATGTTAGATCGCGCACAAGTGATAGAGGCCATTCAAGCACCTGGAGACCTTTTTGTTTATCATGACGTGCGAGGTATAGTAGCCTTGCTTACTCGTTGGTGTATTCCTACTCACACCTTGAAAGTTGTCAGCAGAAGAAATGAAGATGTCTAAAACTCTGACAGCCAAGATGCACGAACTTAACAAAATCTCTAGCAAATGCTCTTATGCCCAATGGTTGAGATATTGGTGGTCGAGAGATAAGGTTCATGACAGGCCTGCTGACGGTACGTTAACTATTTACACTTTCTTATTTTTGTGGTTGTCCAGAGATGTGCTTGAAGATAATGGACATTTGTTGAAACCCTTCGTGATTCCTTGGATATTAAGATGGCTAAAGGCGAGAGGATTCTTGTTGGTAGTCTGTTCTTGGGCTCATTGTTCGCCAATTTAGACTCCTTGGTTATTGACTCCAGCATCTCTAACGGTTTTATGAAAATTGAATCACATGTTAGTTCAATGTTTCTCCAAGCATTATTGTGGGAGCGTTTCAAGAATTATGCACCCATCCCACGTAGCATCATGCAAGGACAGAATGTTGATGTGCGTCGTGCTCTCTTGGAGAAAGAAAATGTTAGAATCATGCGTTGGTCTACAAAACAACCTCTATCCAAGGTGCGCCTTGTTGATTTATTAGATAACGAATCCGAATTTAATTTTCATCCATGGGCATTCGTTCCTCCTCTTGTTTCTCAGTTGATCACCTTTAATGCTGGAGAAAACATCACCTTGAAGTCTGGTACAAACCTCAGTGATGGTGAAAGTTCTTTTATGCTGAGTTGTACTCCCGGCTATTTAGTATCCGTAATATGAGGAAACTTTTTTGTGGAAGAGTATAATATTGACAGAGCAGCACGTCAGATGGGTCTTGACCAATGTGTTCCGAACGTTCGAAAGAATAAACAATCAGTTGAGCAACTTAAGACTCGTTTAGATTGCACACACGTGGATGGACATGAGTATATGTTTCCTTGCTCTGACCGAGTCACATATGCAACTCCAGGTTATGTAAACTTCTGGAATGAGCAACTTGAGCGTCTACATGCTTTTGTGATGGATGTTCAATCCACGGAACAAGAACCCCCTACTGTTGAGATGATTTCTACTCGACCAAGGTTGAAGTATCCCTCTGGTGATACACGAAAAATACTTCCGGAATGTTCACAAGTAAGTATTTTTCTTATGATTTTTTGTAAAAGTATGATAATTGCATCTTAATTATTCCATCAACTTTTATCATAGGATGGACGTGCCGTGAGGCCTCAGATTGATGTGGACTTCATGGAAGTGGAAGAAAGTCCCCGGGGTGGAGAAACCAGAAGCAAGACTTATAGGATGTTACCGAATGTTGTTCAATTCCGGATAAGAGAAACTAAGTTAATTCTGATCTTAGTTAGACTTATCAAATTGAAGGATTCGGTTATTCAAGTCTAATCGAATGCCTTGACAATAAGAACTAGTTAAATAACCTAGTATTTTGTCTTGTATGAAGAGAAAGGTCCAAGTTATTGTTTGAATAATTAGAACCTGTGGATAAAAATAAAGTTAATTCTGACCTTTATTTTGGTCTTATCGAAATAAACGTTTGTATGTTTACAATCGGTTTAACAAGGGAATTAAGTTTCTTAGTCGAATTGTTAAACTATTAGGGAAAATTATTTCGGACAATTGTTTCCTTGATAACATGTTGAAACCAAATTACTTTGTAGTTTCGGTTTTTAATATTGGTTATCTAAAATGGTATGTGAAACCTTCGTGATTAACTCTTATAGGTTGTTTACAAGTCTTTTAGATTTGTAAGATCCTTTAGGTTTGTCCTTTATTTGCTCGAACCTTTGTCATTTTTGTGACAAAAATGGGGAGAAATATATGGAGTAAACAAGTGATTTGAAATCATTAAGGAAAGGCCAATTGTGCTTAAACGTGGATTTCTAACGAAAGAGTAAAGCATTGACTAAGGGGGAGAAACATATCATATTGCTGTGTAGTAATTCTGTACTACAAAAGGGGAAAACAAAGATGTTCGGATTGAATATATACCTAGGTCACCTTTAGGGGGAGTATTAGCTTTGTTATTCAAATGTCAACAACGACATTTATTGATTGAATATATGCAGGTTATTGTGTTGTTGAAACTTGGAATCAAGCGTATGTAAAATGAATTATTGTAATTTGTTTATCCATATGTATTAAGATTTTTGTCACTAAAATTGACAAAGGGGGAGATTGTTAGAGCATAGCTCGGTTGAACCAACCAAGCGTTGGTATGTCAAGTTTGGTTGTCATATTTTAGTGAATCAAAACTCATCTAAGAGTCATTTGATTATGTACTAGAGAAAAACTTCGTTTAGGTTAGACTAGAAAGTCTAGGAATGTTGAGACATACAAGTATTACTCGAAGACCTGAAGAACGTGAAGAAGTAACGGACTACAACGACGACATCATCCTTCCTATTGAGGTTAGTACGTAATATTAACTTGAACTGTTTTATTCCTAATGTATCTTTCAAGTCGTGCTATATTAAAAACATAACTACGAAGCTGTGTATGAAACATTTACTCTAGTAGTGAGACATGATCATATGATCATAGTATTAGGAAGATAGATTGCGAAGTATATTCTTATCTTTTGAACTTCGTATATGTGACATATATGTGACATCGACATAATCTTATAATGTTTTACATGTTATGATTATGTGAATCGAAAGGGAAATGGGTTATGGTGAATATTTCATCATAGGAAACAATTTTTTACATTCATTTAAAGGAAGTACATTCATGAACTTGTTTTATGAATCGATAAAAGATGAAATGATCAAAGCTTATTGGTATTGTTATTCATTGCATATCTTTGGATTACCAATATGTGTGAAATGGTAGAACCGATCGTAACTTTGTTATGTATCTTGGTACAACTAATCACAATGCCTGACTTATGATTTGGTATGACTATTTTTCATCAATTAGTGTAACCGATCCTAAGTAATCACCATGAGATGGTATGATAGATATTTGTAATTAGTGTTACCGATCCTGGTAATTGGTATGACTAATCACAGAGAGTTGTGTAATCGATCCTTGTAATTGGTGGTAACTGGTCCTGGTAATTGGTGTAACCGATCCTGGTAACTGGTGTGACCAATCACAAGCAATACCATAGAATATGGTAACCGGTCCTGGTAATTGATGTAACCGATCCTGGTAACTGATGTAACCGGTCATGGTAACTTGTGTGAGTAATCACAAGTGTTTCCATAAGTAAGGTACCGATCCTTGTGTTTGGTAGAACCGATTGAACCCATGAATGTGTTTTGATAAGTTTGATCAATCACATAGTAGTCTTGGAATACAGATGAACCTATTCTAAACTTGTTTGGAAGTGTGGTATAATCGATTCCAAGAATGTAAATATGAAAGAGGATTTACATAAAGAAGATGTCAACATTCTTTGAACACGTACAATAACTCTTATCTTTTATTGTTCAAAGATATTCCTAATTACTCAAGGAGATCCTGTTCGAAATAAATTAAGAATCTTTTAATTAAGGTTGTTAGTTTTTATATGCTTTAATTACCAGCAATTAAATGCATATCTCTAGAGAATAAAAATTAGTAATCTGCATTTACTAATTGGAGATTTTCTATTGAGAGATTTCGAAAATATTAGACACATCATTTATTGGAATTAGGAAAACCGAATGGGCGTTTATTTCATATCTTGAGTATACTTTCGGTTTTGGAAATTCCTTAATGTCCAAACTTCCTTGGTCTATAAATACCTAAGTTTGCATTTCTAGCAAACCATCCTAAGAGCCAGGCAAACTTCATCTTCTTGTTGTTTCTGGTGGAGCCGTCTATCCGGAGAGGAAAGTACCCTAATTAGGAGAAATCTCTTACGACCGCTCGTTTAAAGACTTCTGTGGGATCAAGAAGCTCTATGAGTACCGTTGGTGTGAAACTAGATAAATGCAGTGTTATTAGTTTTCGATTGATTTGATTGACTAACGGTTGTTGAACTTTGATTGCACCTAATTTTTTTATTCTTGAGAATCTTCTCTTCTGATATAAGATTCACTCAAACTAGATCGAAGTGTCGACGGAATCTTTAGACTGTTGTTAGTTCTAAAGACATCTTGTGATAATCCATTGTTAACAGACTCAATTATGTGCGTGATTGATCACAAGAGATTCAAGTGGTGTTGTGCAGGTTATTATTCAAGATCATAGAAGATTTGAAGACGAAGAAGATTTCTTATTTGGTTTCTCATATCTTTGTGTAGCACAAACCTTGATCGGCTGGGATCCAACTAGAATCGGATTTATTTGATTGATTAGTTGTGTGAGATCGGTAACACATAATAGTTCTCTTGAGATCTATTTTAGATTGTTTCGAATTCGAATCTTATTACTTTGGTGATAGAGATTGGATTGATCCAACCAGGCAAAGGAGTTTATTGGATTAAACAGAAGAGCCTTTGCATATGACTTGAGATATCTTTATCTGGAAAGAATCAATAGAGTTGTTACCAAACAGATTTGGTGTTCCTTTACTGTTTGGAATACGATCCAAAGGAATTGTTCCAGTGCGTGCACTTATTGAATGTCAAAAGCGCAGGGATACTGAAGAAACTAAGTGAACTAGGGTTAGTTGCTTGGTCTCAACTATACGAAGTTGGTTTAGATTTTGTATAGCGGCTTAATTTCGAGAGTATTCAATTCTGGACTAGGTCCGGGGTTTTTCTGCATTTGCGGTTTCCTCATTAACAAAATCTTGCTGTGTCATTTACTTTTCTTTTCCGCAATTATAATTATTGTTATTATAATTTAAAGTAAATTACACAAACGTTAACTCCGTGTTACTTGATAGTGATCCTATAGAGTTTGGTTAAGTCTGAACCTATTATCAAGTAATCACACTTTGGTAGTTATATTGCCTCGATCTCGTATTCATAGACAATCACACAAAGTGTGAATATCGATTTGTTGCATTGTCTCGACTTTGTCCATAGAAAATCACTTTCGGTAAAAGGACTTATAGGTGGATAAATAAAAGATTGTGGTGTATTTGGGTACCCTCGTCTTTTCATAGTCATTAGGGGTCCATGTATTGAGGCTGAGGACTATGAAAATGTCCATAACAATCACTAAAACTATTGACATCATGGTCTGTTGAAAACTCATAACGTGAAGCATGCTCTTGTGTAAGTTGTCTAATGGATTTGTGACATGATTTCTCATCCCTAATGCCAGTCCAAAATCCAGACATGAATCACTCAAAAATGAAAAATGAACAAACGGTCTTAAACATAATATACATGGTCACTAAAACAAATGAAGCTGCTGAAGGCTAGCTCGGATTTTCCACAGAGTGTATATATATTACTGGCACTAGGCTTGTTGCAGTTACCAAGGATTAGTCCAAAAATTGGGATTTCAGATAGGCAGTGATAATGATGACTAACCAGACAATCATTTTGGTCACAAAAAGAAACAATCATAGCCTAACAGACATGCCATATACTATGCTATAACACCCAAATTTAGCAACAAGTGCCCAAGTCAGGCGACAGATGATACTTAGAGAATAAACATGCAGATTCAGAGATTCACAGTCATACAAGTTTAGCATAGCGAACAACAATTTCAGCTAACAAATGTGTAACTCAAACATCAAAAAAGCATGCAGATTAATACCATATGTTGCAGGGGTTGGTCATGGCTATGTGAAGCAACTAGTTTAGCATGCAAACATGGTATATTATTCACACAATAATCTTATACACGGTTTTCGAGAACGATACCGCCTGTATAAACCGAGTTTAGGCACGATAACAGGTTTGCTCCTTTCCTTTTTCTTCTCCTCTTTTGGTTTTGAACATCAATATTGCAGGTACCTGATTACTCGAGAGAGAATTTCAGTGCCCGGGAATATGCAACTTAAAGCAAAGACAAAGAGTATCGATACTGGATGTCAATAACTAAGAGGATTTTAAAGCATAACAATAATTTGAATTACCCCAGTGATTTTGCTAACCCATACAGACTAAGTTATCAATGACAGGACAGTCTCAGTGGAACCAGATGAAGCTAAGACAGAGTGCAGTGGGTTACAGCAAAATCACAGGGTTATTCACAACAATACCATCAGTTGAAAAGGTTTTATAATGACCTGATATAAACTAGTTCAGTAAGAAGGCTGGTATGTCAATCACATAAACATTAAGAGTAAAAAGGAGGTGAAGATCGAACCGCCAGTATAAAACCGGGTTTAGACACTACCACAGATTTTGCTTCTCCTTTTTCTCTTTCTCCTGGAGTGTGTATTCCAGCTTCACAAGTACCTGGTGACTCAGAGGAGAACTTCAGTACATAGAAGTATGCAAATCATGCAAGGAAATACTGAAATAGTGACCTTTTACCACTACTATTTTTTTTTACTCGGTTAAAAAAAACTCAATAAAAAGCAAAAAACTGTACAGGGAGCCGTGCCATTTTAGCTAGCCATAGGCCACCTAAAAAGGCACAACCTATTTGAAGCGATAGTAAACCTTGCCAGGCCATTTCACATACGGAATGAAACCTGGCCTACCCTCATAAAACTCATAAATATCCTCAGCCAACAAACAAGCTTGTTTGGCCAAGGTGTCTGCAGGAAAATTAGCTTCTCTATAGCTATGAACATAGCAAATATTTTGGTAAAAAAACCTTTGCCAACTTCCACTTCTGAACAAGCTGCCACGACAACTCCCCACTTTGAAAAGCATTAATGCAACTCATCGAATCTAATCGAACGCAAATATTCCTCACGTTCCATGTCTTGGCTAGCATAAAACCATAAATAATATCACATACTTCCGCATAATAATTAGTTTTCCAGCCAAGGCCAACCCAAAGGGCACCAAGGACTGTTGCATTGGCATCACGGAAAATAACACCCGCACCGACTTGGCCTGGATTTCCAAGAGACGCACCATCACAGCAAATCATAATTTCACCTTGGTTATTAGGAGACCAACTAACGTCAATAGGCGTCGAATTTTTACACGATCTATGCTGCACCTTGAAGTAATTTAAGATGCGCAATTCCTCAATATTATTGAACATATGGCCCTTCATTCTAATAGAGTTATCACGAATTACCTGATAAACCCTTCCCTTGAAACCAACCCATTTAACTGCCGCATCTTCAAAATAAGATTTGTTGCGCAACTTCCATAATTCTGTGACAATTGCGAGATTCGCAACTAGACACAAATTTTTTATCATCCTTCTACGCCCCTTTGCAGCTTTGTAAGAGTCCACCAGATCTTCGTTTGGTTGCAGATTAAAAATGCCAGTCGCCCAAGCCCAAATTCTCTTGGCAACTCTGCAATGCCAAGTAATGTGGCTTAAAGTTTTGCAACTCTTCTTGCATAGACGGCACATCGTAGGCATGCTCCTACCAGTCTTCTTAATTATATTATCTTCACTTGCGCAGCATTGCTTCGTCCAAATCTTCCAATATTGTACACCCAAAGTAGGATGCACAACTGATCTAGTAAAAAGAGCAGCGCCCGGTTGTACTTCAAAAGACGTTCGAATCGCAGCCTTTGTAGACTTAACTGAAAAAACGCCTTTGCTATCTAAATCCAAAATTTTATAATCTTCACCACCAGCAATGAGAGGTAAATTTTCAACATCAATATTGCACCGAATCATCAAATCACGTGTTCTTGGTGGAATTACCCAAGCACCATCAAACTTACCTTGGACTTAATATCATTTGGGCTTGAAAAGTCACCACACCAAGACAGAGGCGTGAACTATACTTGATGTACCAATTATACTGATGACCTTTTACCACTACTAGCAAGACAGGAACTGTGAACAGTGAACTATACTGATGACCTTTTAGCACTACTAGCAAGACAAGAACTGTGAACTATACTGATGTACCAACTAAAAAACTAAGCTGTCTCCAATTGAAAGATTTGCACAGGACAGAATGGAACAGAAAGTATGGACAAGCTTCAAATGGAAAGAGTAAAGTGATGAATGCAGGATGTTTGGATTGATTTTTTTACAAGGTGGCCGTAACATGAGCTACTTTAAACTAATACAGGATTATGTAAGTGGTAACTAATACAACTAAATGATGCAGTTTATATAAATGAAATGATTGAAATTTAAAACAGACAATTACTGTTATAGAACTAAAATGTTACTAAGTTACAGCTTCAGATTCCTAATCTAAATCTAGTTATGCTAACACAGTAAAACTAAGAATGGCTTTAAAACATCAAATACTACTCATAGATCGCTTACAGTATGTTACATGGATTGCAGCTGATGACATAGAGCTTTAACAATGACAGAGAGAGGATATATGAACTGATGGATTAACACTAAGTTACACTACAATAGAAAAAGAAATGATCTAAACAAGTATATGTATATCCTACAGACGCAGACAACTTAAACTAGATATGAGATAAGATAGAAAGCAGTTGACTGAAAAACTAAAAATACGGCTAACAGTAACAGGATGCAATCTTCTAACACATATATACAAACAATGACAAAAAAAAAAAAATCATTAAAAAAACGAAGAAACTTTAGCTACACCGCTACCGAGTCCCCGACAGTGGCGCCAAAAACTTGGTAGGTCTGTAAACAAGCCTATAATAACAACTGCTAGTGCACAGTGTCCTAATGTAACACAGGGCAAGCACATGTCGATCCTCAGGGACAAGGTGGGTGTAAGTCGAAGCCAAAGTCTTACTAAAACTGATTCTAAACAAGAGTAACACAAGATGGGGAGGTTTGCGTCGATACGACAGGATATTAGCAGTGAACAAACAGTAAACAGATTGCAAAGTAAAGATACAATAGAAAGATTGTAAAAAACTTACTGAGAAGTACTAGGGTGATTGAATCCACCTCCTAATCCTATACTAAGGCAATACAAACTCAAGTTATGTTCTTGTCCCTTTACTTGAAGGTCTCAAATGGATGATTTATCAACCAGTTTCACTAACTCACCCCTAGTATTAGCTGTCTTCTTACAGTACAACTAATCACAGGCTAATTTGATCCATTATATAACTAGCATTCCTAAAGCAGTGAAACACAACAAGAACAATAACATGAAATTGACTAACTTAGCATATAATCAAGGGTTTCATCTAAACCCTAGTAGATGAATTTATAACATGATGAAGATGATTAAAACACAATTATATTATGATAACTAGTTGATCCGGCTAAAATTGGATGATTTTGTTACACAATAGTGGCCCCTATTTATACACAAATTTCTTCTCAATCATTAGAATTCGATAATTAGAGAATACCCACTCACCCAAAACGCGTTTTCCCGACAAACCCCTTCTGAAATTCAACTCTGCAACTCCTTGATTTGATGTTTTACAGCTGTGAAGATAACCCTAGTCTTATCTCTCTCAATCCTATCTTCTAGGGTTACTATTTTGGAGAAGAAGCTAAGATGGAGACAGATAGAGACTAGGAGGTTGATTGATGGCTAACTGAGAGGGAGGCTATGCTCAGAGATGGTCGGGGATGGAAGTGATGGAGGGAGGTGAACTGAGAGTTTTGCAGAGGCTGGAGAAAAGATGAAAATGACGTGAAGGTGGTGTTTGGCTTCTGTTCGAGTAGGAGAAGAATAGAAGGCTAGGGTGTTGGGTAGATACTTTAATTTTTGATGTCTCGGGTGGAGATGCCATTGGATGCTCAGCAGTTATATCGAATCTGACGGTTCGGGTTGGAGACGGGCTTGGGTCTTGGTTTTTATTTCTTTTAAGACCGTGTCTTCTTCAAAGCTAATATATCAAGCCCACTTAACAAATGGAGATGAACTAGGGTTGATTATCATTAATAGTCTTTCTATTTTAGTTGATTTGAACCGATAAAAAGAAGTTTATATTGATTAAACGAAAGAACCTTTGTAACTCAAGTTATCTTTGATTAACTTGTTGATCTGGGAATCGATATAGAGGTTACTAAAACAGATTAGTCCTTTACTGTTTCGAAATATCATCGAAAGGATCTGAGTGCTAGAAGTCTTTACAGCAGGTGGAGCCACTTAAGATAGTGGACTCTATCTTAGGATTCATGTGTGTACACCAGATTGGTAGTAGGCACAGGGATATTGAAGGAGATGAGTAACTTGGAGTTAGTTTACTTGGTCTCAATTATATGAAGTTGTAGTCTTTGTATAACGACTTAATTCTGAGAGTGCTCAAAACTGGACTAGGTCCCGAGATTTTTTTGCATTTGAGGTTTCCTTGTTAACAAAATCTTGTTATATGCCTTTACTATACTTTCCGCATTATAATTATTATTTTAGATATATTAAAGTAAACGCACTCGTACGTTAATCCAACACTTGGGTTTAATCCCAGTAAATTGGTTAGGAGTGTCGAAACCTATTATATATATCCAGTCTGAATGTATATTGTGTATGCCGAGTTTGAGTGTATCTTTTGTATAATCATAAAACCAAGTGTTGTAACAAACACCAATACTGTTTTGAGGTCTCAACAAAATGAATTTTGAGTATAGAAATAGATACCGAGTCATACAATATAATTTTTATATATTCATATATAAAATATTGAAAGCTCAGCTGGGCGAGACTCTAATACTGTAAAAACGTACATTTTCGGAGAGGCTACAGGATCCACATGGGATGCCTATAACTAGAATTTTATACTCTTAATTCTCTTGCAGAATATGATATAAAATATATATTATATATTTCTGATGTCGGGTCAGTGATATACAAAATTCTAATATTTATATGTTTCTACTGCTGGGTATAAGAGACTTTACGATTTTCATCCTTGTCAAAAATCCATCATCAACAATACTAAGTAAAATTGTAGAAATAATACAGGTTTTCTTCCATTGTACCATATATGCACTATGTGACCCGATTTTCAAAAAAAAAAAAAAAGAAGAAGAAGAAGAAGAAGAAGTTAAAAAACGTGTTTTTTTGATTCTGTATTATGTGTAAGTTTAGCAGATGTCCAAAGGTTGTTATTATGTAGTCGGAAGAAGTAGCTATCAGAGAACAAAAACTTGCCCCTACCATCTAAAATTGTATATACTTTGAGTATTTGGGTCATCATCCTGTCATTGCCTTGCACTTCCTTTTTGTTTCTTTCTCTTTTTTTCTTTTGGGCTCTAAATATTGGCCAAGGGTTCCACATTGGTTTTAATGGTTTGGATTTCGGAATGATGAAGAGGGTGATAACGATTCAATAGAAAAAATAAATAAATTATGATCTGAATTTCATATCTAACGATTTTAATATGCGTGAAAACAGTTATAACTGGTCTAAATAACGTTGTTACTACTTTTTATTATTTTATTTATTTATTCATTTATTGTGATTTTTTTAATTGTAATTTTTAATCTTTTATTTTAGAAATAAAATTTTGGGTAAAAAAATTTATATTCTTTTTTTCTAAAAAACGAGTATAACAGGTGTGAAAACTAGAAAAAACGGTCTAAAAAACTTATGCTAAAATGTTATTTAGAAGAAAAAAAACGTTAAATTTTTTTTTTTTTTAAAAAGGTTATCACATGCATAATAACGGTTATTTATGCACGAGTATCAGTGACCCTCATAGACACGTTATATAGGTGTGACCGTTTTGACAACCATTTTCTCGAAAAAAAAACGGTCGTTTTTCAAACCTTGCTCCGGTGTGAATACACACTCTATCGGCATGATCGATTAAGCTTTTTTCAATGCCAACTGTAAATTTCTACAGTCGGCATATTCAACCCACACTCCATCAACGCCGACTGTGTACGAGTTTTGGGGTTTAATTATAATGTTATAGTCGGCATTGTCGTATTTCTTTGACCATGCCGACCGTCGCCTGATAAATTAGGGAATAGCTACTGTTGGGGTTGCTAAATGGTGAATACTATTTCGATTCTTTGGAATCGGGATTGCATTCATCATTTAGCTATGTCGACTCTGGGCAAGGGTTCTCATTTTCCTTTTGAATCGAACAAACAAAATAATCAAATTTAACCTTAGTTGGACTTATATCGGAGTATTCAGAGTAGTTGCTGTTAGAGCACTGCTCGGTCAAACTCGCAAGCGTTGCTATCTCAAGCTTGTTTGTCAAGTTTAGTGATCAAAACTATAATTCTTGATTTCTAGTCTACTTATAGCTATGTCTCGGACTAGGATAGAATGTGTAGTTGAGCTTTAGAATTCACGAAGTTCATCAATTGAAGACGAAGAACTACTAAGGAGAGCTTGTGGAACTTCATCAACAAAAGGTATGTGGAGACTGAAACTCATCTATCACTCATAAGTCTATTTCTACTCTATCTCCTATTTGAGACAAAATTCGTATAGCTATATAGACTTTAATTTATACACATTTGATATTTCGATCTGAGTTTAACTCGCTTACATATTTCTCGAAATATGTGTTGGTAGGCTTTCGCTTTAACCAAGTTCATCTTATATTCTTGAAGAAAGTCAAAAGATGATCATGTGAAAATCGCCTGGTAACATCTTACATGATTTGTGTGAGACAGTCATTTGATGTAGACTCGGAATATTTCGTATTGATCATTCGATCACTTGAAAATTGCTTTGAAGCTAATAGTTTATGTGAGATAGCTATTGTCGTCTTCTAAGAATGTTTCAATGATTGAAATGGGAGTTTGGAACTATTAACCATGATTGGATTATAAGCACAGTATGTGTACTTGCATATGTGTGATCCAAGACCGGAACTTTGTATACATACCCGTATGCGTACTGGTTGGTTAGGTAAAGTTCGGGAGCTAGAATATGCGTACATGTACGCGTAATGGCGAAGTCAGTTGAAGTCCCGGTACTGTAGTATGCGTACATATACGCGTACTGGTTTCAACTATAGTTTGGAAGTGTACGACAGTATGCGTACACGTTTGCACTGGCGAACACAGTCCAAGTCCGGCTACTTAGGTATGCGTACAGTTTGCATACTTGAGTGGGTTATGTTCTAGAATCGGTTATGTCATGAACTAACACATTTATATAATAAGGAATGCAATCTTTTGCAAACCGTGGCTATAATGTTCATGAATTGATTCGAGTGAATCAAACCGATTTTGCTTCAATTGTGTCTTGTATATTTCTATGAGAATATAAACAATTGAACAACTCTATAAGTAGTTTCATTTGAGTCATGTGAACTAGTAGTGGTTAAGATAAATAAGGTTGATATGAAAGTGTTCATATGGCTAACTTCGGTTAACTATTGTTGAGCCAACTAAGTGTACACGTTTAGGTACGGTTACCTATATCTAAATGAAGGTACATTTCATTTGAGTGTAACAAGCTAAGTTCGATCTAACGGTTGAAAGATATTAGCTTGAATCTAATCAGGAGTTCATCTAACGGTGAATATTGATTGCTTTGTTCCAAAGCTATCAAACCCTAATTTGAAGACTATATAAGGGAGAACTCTAGCAACTAGGAAACCTAATCCTCATACCTCCTGTGTGATACTAGTTGCGACTAGAGTCGATTCTCCTTTAACCTAGGTTTTTCCTAAAACCATTATAGATTAACGACTTGAAGACTTCATTGGGATTGTGAAGCCATGCCCAACTATTTTCTCTGTAGTTGCGTGTTCTGATCTTACTTTATACTATCGTGATTGAATACTATCTTCTCTAAGATTTGCTCGAGATTTATCTCCGATAGGTAAGATAAAAAGAAGTCACAAACATCTTCGTCTCATCATTTGTGATTCCACAATATCTTGTTTCGCTTCCATACGATTAAGATTATTGTGAGGTGATTGATATTACTAGGCTGTTCTTCGGGAATATAAGTCTGGTGTATCAATTGGTTCCTGTTCACCTTGATTTATCAAAAGACGGAACAAAACTCGTAGGTATTTCTGTGGGAGACAGATTTATCTATTTCAATAGACTTTTCTGTGTGAGACAGATTTTTTTATCAAGTCTTCGACTTTGGGTCGTAGCAACTCTTGGTTGTGGGTGAGATCAGCTAAGGGAATCAAGTGTGTAGAGTCATGCTGGGATTTAAAGACGTAAGGAGCTCAACTGTACCTTGATCAGTGTGAGATTGGTTAGGGCTCAACTACATTCCAGTCCGAAGTTAACTTGTAGTAGGCTAGGGTCTGTAGCGGCTTAATATAGTGTGGTGTTCAAAGATGGACTAGGTCCAGGAGTTTTTCTGCATTTTCGGTTTCCTCATTAACAAAATTCTGGTGTCTGTGTTATTTTTTTCTTCCGCATTACATTTTCTATATAATTGAAATATCACATGTTGTGTAAGTTCAATCAGTTCCTAAATCCGGCCTTTGTTGTTTCTTATATTAATCAGGCTCACGGATTTCTATCTGTTTGAGTTGCTGATTATATTAAGAAACAGAGATATAACTCTTTGATATACTTTTCTAAAGATTGAGTCTGACTGTCTAGGTGATTCTCTTTAAAGTATATTGGAGTTAGTCCATACAGATTGCCGAAACGAAATATTGGGTGAGGTTGTTAGACCCCCGCTTTTTCAGTTGCATCATTGGTTTCTTAATTTTTCATATGGCTCTTCTCTTGTATCATTAGTTTCTTGATTTTTAGGATGAAATTTTGAGTATCTACAAGATGTTGTAATTGAGAATCATTACAAAAAGAAAACAAAATAAATCACCATCTCAAATTTAATCTTAAGAAATTAATTAATTTATTAACTAACTAATCTTAATTAACACTAATTAATCAAGGGTAATTTGGCAATTACCAACATTATTTGGATAAGGGGTTCTTCAAATTATTCATAAGTTTTTGTTTTTTGAGTATCCCCAATCTGTGAGAGTATCCCCCAAATGTAGGTTCAAAATCAATTTACCAAAAACTCCATATGAAAAATCGTGTTTGGGTTCGCTAATCGATCAAAACCTTGTAAAAATCTTCATCGTCAGAGGTTTTTTTTTTAATACAAATGGAGAAAATAAATTGTATTTGGTCGAGGTCCGACAACAATAGTGAGAGGAAAGAGAAAAGAAAAAAGATCCCGAATAATTGCTTATTATTCTTTACGTTAAAGGAATAATTTTGGCATTTTAAAAATGAGTCGGGATCCTGCAACAAAATGGTTTGACAAGCCACTTTAACAAAAAATTCCACCCATCAGATGTTATTTATCGAATGGTTTATAGTTTTAACTGATGTGACAATTAATTAATACTACTATTTTTTCTTTGGTAGTGATTATTCTCTAATCAATAACTTTTAGTAAATAATGTCGCGAAAAATTTCAGGAAAGTTTTATATTTTTAGGTTTCGATCTTCACTGGATTACCTACGATCATGATTTTGCCAATAAGATAAATTCTAATTTACGGATTTGTTTTGACATGTTATGGGTCACACAACTACATCCCGGTAAAACAAATATTTCACCATAAAAATTCTAGTCACTAGGCAATTTTTGGTCACTGTTATTTTCATAGCATGGGCAAAAATTCGGGTGCCATGCACATGAAAAATTCGCAAAAACAGGCGGTGAATTGGATGCGCAATGTATGCACTTCCGACCAATCCAGAATGATACACGAACTATACGGTGAATTTAGACTAGGGTGTGAACAATTCATTCTATTTCATGGCCTTGGTAGCAACACTTCCACAGGCTACAACAAATGGTGTACATTGTACACGTTGGGTCGTGCGGAATACATAAAACAGTCCACGCGTAAATATATCACTTCCAACCACAGATGCACTACATTGTTGAAAGGGAAGGCATCTATCCAGCGAATCCATGGTATATGGGAAATATAAAAAACCTCTTTTACCTGGTAAGATCTCAGCCAAACACATCTCTTTGTCTTTGGGGTGCTGAATCATAAAAACACAAGTTTTATCAAGTAAACAGAGAGGGGAATGTAGCAACTACATGAGCATAGTTTGGCCATGACATTCCGTCAGAGTCAAATTCAAGAAGCATTCAGAGGGTGAAATTCTCCTTCACAAAATTTTGGTTTGAACTACAACTCCAACTTTGGATAGTGTTTTTCTCCACCACTGACAATATAATGCAACTGTATAAGAAAACCTTACAGAATCTCGCATTAATTGGTAAAACATTACCAAAGGAGGCAATAAAACCTATAACAAGATAATGGAAGAAGAAGTTGTGCAAGCTATGGAATCAGCAGTGATTATAAACCCCACCATCGCCTTCTTCCTGGCGCAGGTGGTGGTGTTAGAATATCTAACATTGTCTCTCTTTCTCTCGGGGTTAACGGAACACCCCTCACCAGGTTCAGCGCCATTATGTGCACGTTAGTCTTCTGTCTATGCTTTTGATAAGCCCACACCCCTGCCGCAGCCCCTGCAACTAGAAACTATATCCAGAAACCCAAAACTGTAATGTTAAACACCAAAAATGTTAATTTAGATCAAGATCATATCAATGATAATCCTTCATTTTAACTAACCGGTGATAGCCAAAGAGCCGCAGTTTGTAGATCAAAACGTGGAGCATAAAGTACCATCTCACCAAAATCGTCCTCCAGCTTTTTAAATATCTCTTTATCGCTTTTCCCAGAGCGAATTTCGTCGCGGATCAACTATGAAGATGGTGGAAGAAGATATGTCAGGATATTTGAGACTTACTAAATATAATAACAAGGTTAGACTAAAACGTCATATTGCTCCCTTCCTATACAAATTTGATACAGACTAAATGTATATTAGAAGGTGTCTTAGTCAAGTTCTGACAGGATCCCGTTTGAATGCGTTTGAAAAGTCAAGGAAACAGTTTGCAGTCAAATTGCTTTTCATCCAGCTTTTTGACCAGATCCTAATAGATAAAATGAGGTTGAGTTAAAGCTCCCCAGTTCTTGCTAATACCCATCGTCACAGTCTTTCTATCAAACCTAATTCAAAGTTAAATGTTAAGTTGAGGAATGAAAACACAAACAGGTGCTACTAAATATTGTCTTGTGAGCTATATTACGCGAAAAGCGTATAACTACTTAGCAGCTTAGCATGATTGTAACCACTAAAAATCTAATCTTGAGATCATTATGAAAGTAGCCTAAATGCAATAAGAACCGAGGTTGGCATACTAAGTCCTACCTCCACAGGTTAGTATTTTATCATGGTTCCTTCCATTACTATTGTTTCAGAGCTTCCAAAAAAAGAGACAAAGCAGAAAAAAGAAAATAGCTTAGACTTTAAGCAGCCCAAAGTTGATGTCCATCCCCCTTTAAAGCAATTTAGTACGTAACCAATCCTCTCTATAAAGGGGATGCACGTCAGATTATAAGATAGCTTCTTTGTCTGCTTATCCTCTAAGATACTTTCTCCTCTCTTCTTTATCTGTTCCTCTTGAAGCTCTATCCTTGGTAACGGAAACAATTTATATTTAGACCTAATATGCCAAACCACGTAAATCTCTGTGTCAATCTCCAGTTTCTATCAGCTACACTTTGATTACCTACACAATGAACTCAAGATCATCTCTATTGGCTGACTGCTAGATTTTTAGTGGTCACAGTAATTCACCTCCTATTTCATATTTTCGCTCCTTGATGACTAGTTATGCCGAACTCTAACTTGTATATAAGGAACCAACACATTCTGTTTCGAATTAGGGAATAAAAATTCTTTCGAACTATCTTTTCGCACAGGATATACACAGGAAACTGACATCCAAAATGGAAATCTGAGCCGCTTAGGCTTCATTAGCATCCACGAAAAATTTACATGGTGCAAACGTGAAAAAATAACCTAAATTCTAAGAGAGCAATAGAGAGCAATATTTGATCATAGTTGAGCATTGAGCCTCTAATTAACAGGAAAAAATATGCAGAAGTTTTCTCCACCTATGGAAATGCACCACCCTTTTACCTCCTATTTTAGTGGCCAATTTTCAATCACAATTTAGATCTAGTACAGATTCCAACAAAAGTAACACTTTTTTATTTCATTTAAATCATGCAAACTTTTCCAGATACCAAGTAGTCTTAAAAAAACTTTATGGGTGTTTCAAAATTAAAAGAGAAGAAGAGAAGAAAGCCCTACGAACATGAAGGAAAGGCTATAGGGACATTTAAAATCAGCAGCAGTTCGACGATGGTGTTGCTTAAGATTTCAGAAGGATCATATTTAGTTTGACTCAGGAGTAACTTGATTTACTTTTTGGAGTTTTTAAAGGAAGAAAAGGAACATGCAGAGAAAGGAAATGTTTTTAAAGATATTCCAATCACAAATATATCTCAAGAATGGTGACAAAGAGTTTCAAGGGAATAAAAGTGTTGTCAGTAGAGAAAGAAGAAGAAAGTCTTGGAGAAAAAGCATTGAAGCAGATCACTTAGAATCCCTGGAAGAAGTTGATGCACCATTGTGGGATCAGCTGAAGCTAGAATCGTAATCCATATACCAAGATACAGATGATGCTTAGATTCAAATGACTCTCAAGTTCCATAAATGTCTTCACACCAGTTAATGTTTTACTTTCTGTTTCAGGGTAAGAGTACAGAGTCTCAGATGCAAACTTGTCATACAATATTGAGCTTCCCTATTTAGTGTTCAAATCGAGAAGCAAACTTATCATACAATATTGAACTTCCCGCTTTAATATTGAAATCGGAAGGTAGTGTCTAATTATTAATTAAGGTTTTCAATGGGGAATTTGCGGGTAGTTTCGGGAATGAGTCAAGAAATAAACCAGAAATCAGCTATGCAAATTCAAGATATACCTGAAACTTACAACAAATATAAAACCTAGTTCTTACAAGCTAGATTTTATGCTGGAAATAAAATGTGCAACTCATGTTTAAGAAAAGATACATTTACTGAAAGCAGTTTGAGTGTAACCGGGAATCAATCATTACCTTCAGTAACTTGTGGCATCACTTAGAAACAGTTCCAGACATATTAAGTTTGTCCACTGCCATGTTTCGTGAATCTAAGAATCAGAATGTGCCTTATTCTATAAGGGAGTTCATACCTCTATGAGGTCCAACACGAGAAACAAAGAACGAAAAAAGAGGCTTTTGAATCAAGAGTCAAGACCGACTTGGGAGAGTTAGAATAGAGTCTAAATAAGTGTTCTGCGAGCAAAATAATTCCGCAAAACAAATGCATTTAATTTCCCCGGTCATATATCCATCTTTAATACATTTAATTCTATTTAAGCCGTGTTATGCATTTAATTTCACTGGGTTCTAAAACAAAGTAGACACTCAAAATCCAGTTTCTGAGGGCCTGCCTAGTGATATGTTTGGCTGGACAAGTGGATTCTTATATGCTGTAAAGGTAAGTTGCATGGTACCAAGACACACACCAAGATGAAGGTCAAGGACCGTAGGGAAGTTAGTACCTCTTCTTCAAGCAAGACTAGTGTAGCTTAATCTTCAAATTCCAACATTGACCTTACGGACACGAGTAGAACGTCCAAGGCTAAAAATCACATGACGATGACTCTACTTACAAAAGCAGTACAAACTAATAGGCACTAAGTTTTCTTGGTCATAAAGAAGTTGATGTTTTGATCATAATTCTATTTAACGTAAGTTTGTAGCCCTAGAATCAGGATTTGAGATGACATATTCATGAATGAGAAAACCTTAACCTAGTAAATCTCTTCAGTTGATAAGTTTGAGAATGTCTCTTTTTACTTCTCTAATAGATTCTTGGGAAGTTGGTTCTCTTCAAAATATGTATGAAGGAAAAAAAGCAAAATGAGTTACCTTCCTCAGAAGAATGGCAACATCAGCTTGTGAATCTTCAATTGATTGACTTCCACAATCTGTACAACGCACATTGTGGCTAATATTTCGGGCCCTAGCTTCCACAACCTGTGCATTCTTCACTGCTTCGTCTTCCTTCTCCATCGCCAAAATGACCACTAGTACCACCTAGATCTCTGGAAAACTACATAAAAAATGAATCAAATTCTTCCATATTCGCAATTTCCATAGACTAAGTATTTAGCCAAACAGTTTCTTTGGAAAAAAATACGTAATACCCATAAATTAAAAAGTATCCAGAAAATCCAATTACTGAACAGGAATTGATCTTGATGGAAACTATATCTGATCATAGAATAACTTGGACCCCACATTTCATGCAGCTTAAAAACCAGGTTTACCATACCTTAAACAGGTACAGGGTGCCAAAATCGAAACATGATGAGTAAAACACTCTCTGCTCAACTTAATATTTAACAGATGAACTTTTTATTCTGAACTTACTTATAAAAGGGTGGTAAAGTATGAAAAATAAAATTCAGTACATAATTATCAAAGAACTACACAAAATTGTGGCGAACAACAGATTAAACTTGGATTCATTGATGACTATAAGGTTTGTACAGATTGAGAATCATATTTGTGGCTAACAGAGTAAGTATTTGTTTTCTAAAGTTGTTCCTTCTTTCAAAATAATGAAAATAAAATAAAAGAACAACTTCTTCTACGATTCTACAATTTAAGCTGAGGAATCTCAACTCCGTAGTTCCATTTCAGGAACCAAATGTAATAAAATAGTGAAAACGTGGAGTTTCTTACTAGTCATGCACCCCTATATTAACCAATAATCTCACGTGTACTCTATTTCAACCAACTTGCAAGTATCTCCGTTAGTTGCAATAAGCGACAAATTTAGGATTATGCTATTAAATTTTATTTTTTTCAGAAACATAGAATTAAAGAAGAGATTTATTAACAGTAAGCAAAAAAAAAAACCAACATATGTATGACATTAAATTGCTTATCCACAAACTTGCTATGATTAACCAACAGCAAATGGTTTCATTTCCACAAAATTGGTATTCCAATGGTCAAGTAGTTGATTCTCCTAAAATGAAGCTTAAGCAAAAGACGGGTAAAAATCCTATGGAGCTATTTGATGGCAGTCTACCCATCACGAGATCACTCGGATAGTTCAACTCTTACAATATGCTGACCGACATTAAATTTGGAGCATAGGTTTGTTTCATTTTAAGGATTTCGATATGGTTCTGAAGCATACCAGATTTAAGGGTAACTAGAGCTGTGCTTCTCGCTACAGTGGGTGATCCTGAAAGGTGGACAGCCTAATCCAGGCAAAGAAGCTTACTCTGAACTGCACAGCAGACTTTTATCAGTGCACTTAGACGGTAGGAGTGGATTTTAAACTGAAATTGATTGAAACCAAAGTTATCCTCGAAAAGCATTTTGCATATTATAAAAAGGAATTACATCAGCCAAACAGGACTTGCTTTTTCTTTTTTCTTTTTTTTAGAGCTAAAATCCTTCGAAAGAAAATGAATATACAAAATGGTCATCTTTGTTACTCGAATTCAGCCTGGCAGGACGGTGTTCTTAAATCTAACTATCTATCACTGAATTTAGGCTTATAGCCTCAACTACCAGGTGCAAAATGAAACAAAAATAAGCATATTTTGACTTCAGGTTTTGAACATTTGAGCGGGAAGAAGGAAAATCTCTTGCTGGAGCACGTCAATTCCTAAGGAAAAACTCAATTACCCAACCTCATAGGTGGGTCAAGTTACTCTTTCCTATGCTGGACTAGGTACCTAAATATTCTGCCACCAGTATGAGTGAGTTACGGCGCAAAGTGGAGCTGAAACCCTCTATACATCTTTAGCAGGGTAAATACCAGGTCCTCTAGCTTTATAAATGGAACTGTATAGTATACCATTTTTTGAAAAAAACATTGCTCAGCATATAAACAAGCAACACTTTCTACAAAGTAAAATACAATTAGTTATAAATAAACAAATCATCTCTTTCTCTGTTACATTAGTAAGGTTGCTGAGGTTCAAATGGTCAATTGATGTGATAAAAATACACAATATCCAGAAAGAAACAGTGAATCTGTAACCTACAAAGTACATATCTTTATTAGCATTAATTTTCTCTTGGGCATTTCCACAAACAACTAGATTACACGTCTGAGTTAGACTTGTTAAGGCTTCACATACGCAACCATCGATTAAATTAGGATGGAAGCTAGTTCGAAATAAAAATAAAAAGGTTTGACATTCAGAATTACTAATTTAGGGATGAACGCTAAGTCGAAATTGAAACAATGGAATTGTAAGAACTTAGGAGTTTTTTCTTTCCTAACTAAATTGACTAGATACGCTCTTTCGGCATTTACCTTATTATTCGATTCACGCAATTAGGTCAGTTTGATTGAGTCCAACAGACATCCAGTGCTATAACCTGTTCTACTCCAGGTTTCCCTTCTTCTTCGAGATGTTTTGCAACCTGTTCTACGCATGCCAGTGAAAAAGTGCGTATTGAAGAGAATTTTGTAGTAAGGGTGCCGAGACGAGTTTTGGTACAAAACGTGATCCAAGTTCCGACTTCCGAGTCGATGTTGCTAATTGTCACATGCCAATTTAATCGCCTAAAATTTTCATGCGACATGACCGGCAATGATTGTAGTTCAGTGAATCAACTTCACCCAAAATCATTTAGCCTTGCATGCTTACATCAAAGCACGTATCTGCCTTCACTCATAAGGCATCATTGCACAACGGAAGTCTTTTTTTCTTTCTCTCTAACTCTTCATGCCCCCATAAGCATAAGAGGTTCTGCCATGCACTTGAACAATTCTCACACAAATCAGCAACACAATGAACACAAAGATATACTGCAACAAACCCATTTTATTGCACTAAAGGAAGATTACAAAACTTGTCCATCACACTAACTAAAACAAGTCATTCACCCTCTTGGTGAATGCCTAAAACACTCCCTACACTAGTGGTTCTTCAACACTTGAACAACACCAAACTTAATCTCTAAGCTATTTATACAAGCTAAATATCAGGCCAAAACTTCTGTGCAACCGCTTGCACATCCTATAGACAGCCACATGTCCACAGGTAGTTTTCCTAACCGCCAATCTGCTTTTCAACTGCCACCTTTTGTGTTGTCATGCAGATTGAAGCCACACTTGTCTTGAACGGTTAGGGACACTCTACTAAGGTTATAAACTCATTTCATAACCCTTCCAACTCGTCTCGCACCTTTGGCATGCTTGTGAAGCCAATAACCAACTTATAACCGCCACCTAAGCCGTATTGCACAACTGTTGCGCTTTACTGAATCCTGCCTCGCTCCAAAGCTCAGCCATCTTGGCCCTGCATGCTTATCACTCTAAGCTAATGCACAGACAATCCTTGTGCTTCAATCACTGAGGCCAGCTCCTTAAGCTCATTCTGTTGTTTATGCGTCATATGCTTCACTTAGCCAATTTGCTTGACAATAATAATGCCACTCTTGCATTACTAGCTTGTTTGCATTGTTCAAGCTTTGGCCAGCCTTGAACTAATGCCATAGACCAACTCCTGGCCTATTCTTCACTCTTGCATCATCCTTGAGTTTGGGCCAACTCAATTCCACGGATATGCATCAATGCCAACATCGCATGTTGCATCTGTCAACTTTGGCCATGTCTTGCCAATCCCTCAATGAAGCCTCATTGTGTCGGCCAATAAGCTTCGTTACTTAGCCAAATATCTTTACAGTGAGCGCTACCTTTCTGCTTCACTGGCCCTGCGGGGTTATATCATTCTTAGCACTTGACAGTCTACGCAGTGTTGCGCCATTCTGGCTGCACACTGACTTGGCATGCAACTCTGTAACACGCAATCATTATGCGTCACTTGCCTGACCTGTAACACTAATCTACGTTTACTAGCTGACAGCCTGACACACTAGGCGGTCAAAGTGGTGGTCACTTGTAATATTGTTTTTGTTCACTTGAAGAAAGCAACGTTTGGACTATCTACATCCACTTCTTCAAATATATTTAGATGAGACATGAGAGTAATGTTTGATAGTCTGTTCTGCATTTAGACTTTGAGAAAGATTAGTATTTCAGAACAGGTTCAAATTCACTGACTAATAAATTCCAATTTAATATCTCTAAAGGGAGAAAAATGCTATTTAACCATACCTTCAAATTCTATTGAGTTTAGATGTTGCTTACAAGAATGAATCTGCATTACAAAAATGACACACTAATACCTTCAAATTCATATGAGAAGATACACCATGTCCTATTCTAAACTGTGTTCCGTGGCTTCAAAACTCAAAATCTTCTACATGCCCAACAACACCACCCAACGGAGGCAATTGTGGAAGCATGGCGTGGAGTGGCCGGGAAACCATATAGCATATCAGACAGAAAAATAAGTAAATAAATCACTTCAGATCACAAGCAAGGAATTCCCATTTTGCTTTGATTTTCCTTTTCTCTTTGTTTATGAGGAATGTTAGACTGCAGCTCGGATCTGTTTGTCCCCCAGGCAAGTATGGAGTCATGGCATAGCCACCAATACTCCCTAAAGGATATAAACAGCCACGGCATTGTTGAAGGAAGGCTAGTATTCAGTGAAGTCGGAATTCTGAAAGAACATGATCCATTTAAAAGTCATTATAGGAATATATCCAGATTTAAAAAAATAAAAATAAAAATTGTGATCAATAGTGACGCGCAGAGGTGCTAGGATATGCAGGAAACTCACCTTTTCCCGGTAAGAAGTCCATAGGCTGACATTGCACCAGAAGAGATGGAAACTCCACGAAATACATCTTTGTAGTGTGGTAAAACGATTTGTCCTGCAAAAGTTTCCTCCCCGAAATCAACATCCTTATTCGCGAAGTCAATTGAAAAAAAATAGAAACAAGATCTTCAAGAACTAAATGCTACTTCTAAACTTTGGAAATGTCACGGAGCGACTTTGTAAAGAGATGAAAAATTACAGAATTAGCATATTATATGTTACATTGATGACTGATGAGTGATACTACAGAACAGAGAAACATCCAACCTGCTCCATACAAATAAGATCTTTTAAGTAAGACTAAACTAATCTATGAGAGAGGAGAAAGAAAATCACCAACAAGGTACAGTTACGGTTAAAGATTCATTTAGCTAGAGTCTCAAACAGTCGTTATTTCCACCATTGACAACAAAATGCAACCAAGGTTTGCAACTAGATAAGCACTATCATGTTTACCCATTTAAAACAGATAAAGAAGAGAGCGGGAAGCAGAACTGCTTGTGGCTCTTACCTATACTTGCAATGTTGCTTCTGAGAATTGAAACCAGAATTCTAGGCCTTTCGCTTTTCTTCTCTTCTGTTTTCATCGGCGGTAGAGCTTGTTTACTGAAGAAACCCCTCCTTGAAGAATCGGGCTTTTTGTTACTAGGGCACGGTACTATTTCAAACCATAACCCAGTTGGAAATCTTCTTCGCCTCACCATCCAGAGAGCAATTTTGGCATACGGTGTAGCATGAAGAATAGATATAGCAACCTCAATCATAATGCATATCAGACTGATGGTTGTATTCAGAATACTGAAGAAAATATAGAAGACTGACGTTGTTGGAATTAATAGTAATAGTGGTGTAAACAGAAGCGATCCAACCACATGCTGCTTCACAGTGTAGGCATTACTATCATATCTTTCCCGAAGTGGGTTCCATTTTCGACCCCTGCCAGGTAATAAGAACACCACATGAGCCCACCAAAACAATTACAGCGAAAGGACATCTAGCATATCCTGTTAACCAGGTTTTAAAGACTGTTTTGAAGACTGTTGCCTAAAAAGCAAACTCAGGAAATATATAGGTAAATTCACCTGAAAAGACGCCAAAGAGCAACAAGTGCCTGGATCTGCAGATAATATATAAGCGAGAACAATCGATGAAGAGTCGACACGTGTAAGGTTGCCAGCATAATAGTATCTCTGATTATAGAGGCAGGTACTGTCACTCCCAGTACAATCCCGCATACAGCAAGCCCTTCAATAAAATATCGAAAGAGGAAGTGCAGAAGGAACCAAAGGGTAGACCAAATTTGAATTGCATTAAGTGAGATAATTCCTAGAATTCCTGCTAGTTCTGTATTCAATTTAAAGCCAGCAGGGACCCCCATTAGCCACACACAACCAGAACGCAACAAATCGTTTGTAATGCCATGAGCAAGGTTCAATATCCATGGACATAATGCTTCTATATTGAATAATAATGCAACCCCAACAATATTTCCAAAGAACGCATCAACGACTACACTAGACCAAACGAAATGCTGACGCAATGCAGCTTTATGTACATATTCTGCATTTGATTGATACCTACACAACATTTCAAAAATCAGGATGAGAGCTAGTATCATATGGACCTTTTAAAGCTAAAAAAACAATCTTGTCAAGAACCAATGTGAAAAGGCCGACTCATCATCAGGAACCACATATTAGTACCACCATGCCACACGTGAAGAGGATTTCAACCAAAGTTGTCCTGCTGCGTATGATCGTAGAAATCCGAAATTTAATGTAGTTATCACCAAGTTAAAACATTTTATATTTGTGACATATTGGTAGGTACCCTTACCTAGTTAACCCTGGGCTATCTGTATGTTCATTCATGACATCGGTCTATAATAAGTAACAACTCACAAGCATTATTTTGGAAGAAGTAGTAATTAGCAAATATAGAACTACTCCCTCCATCCCTCCAAAGATGACCTATTTCAAGTTTGCACTTTGCACAATTCTTAAGGAAAGGATGGAAAAGGGATATTTTGTACTTTTTCCAATTATATCCTTGTGGCTTATAGATAACAACTAGTAAAATTTAGAAATAACACATCTCTCAAACTATGCCACGGATATTTGTAAATTTTAAACCGTTGGAAAGCATTTTAAAACACCTATGCTACGAATATAAACATGACTATCAAATTATACATATTGCTTATACTAAGATTTAATAATAATAATAATAATAATCCATTAAACGGGCAATTTTAGAAATATGATCTATAAAGGTCAACTTTTGGAGGGACAAAATTTTAAAATGAATAGGTCGTCTTTTAGGGGACGGAGGGAGTATATCATTGAGGATAATAAAATTTACCTCATACCCCAATCCCGGAGATAAACCGGCCAATATAGAAGCTGACAACTGCGAATATGAATATTCCTGCATGTATGACCAAATGGCCTTGCCACTATTTTGTAAAGGAATAATCCGGGACCACAATGCATAAATCTATGACATAACTGCAGAACGATGTACAGAAAAGTGAAGAAGGAAGCCACGAGAGCCGCTCCTAGATGCAACGTGACATTAGCTAGCCTGAACAATCACAAGACAGGCTATTAATAGCAAGTTTCATGACAGAGAGGTATCTAAGAATAAAGAGATATATGTAAAGACAAAAAGATTACCAGGACATAACTGGAAATTTGTCAATGGAATTTTGGGGACCAAGGCAACTCTCGAGGACTATTTTAGCAGCAGTAGCACTATTGATAGCGCATATGACCATATCCTGCATTTGATTCCAAACTTTGTTTACCAGATCATTAAGAGAAGGCTATAATACAAGTAATAGGGATATCAAAAGGACTTCATAAAAAAGGACAAGAAGTCCATGCCAATATTACCAAGTCTGTATGAGGTCGTTTCTGGTGAAGTTCCTGAATCCATATGGGTCTCTTGGGATGTATTCTCACTTGTCCGGATGAATCCCATGAGTTCAATGAAAAATGGTGTGAGCCAAAAGTAGGCGGGTCATATAGAATTACCTGAATCCATTTAAATAGACCAAAAAGATTTTAGAGAGAATCTGAAAAGGAGAAAATATAGCAATAACCAGATAAAGGTACTCCTCACTTACATACGTGAACGTCAAAGCTAGCCAATACTAGCCCGTCTAAGTGTACGTGATGCAGTGTTGGAGTCCGAAGGGCATTTCCACGTGAAGAAGCAGTGTCATATGAGAGCTGGATCCAGTTACTCCTACTAATAGATTCATGCCTATGCTGTTCTAGGAATCCATCGAGTTTGCAGCATCCACAACTCCATCTCTCAAGATCTTGGAAAGACGAGTTTTTATTCTTTTGTGAATTTATGTCGCCATTGGTCGTCGATGAGTAATTTTCTTCAATTTGAACACCTTCATCCTGCCCATTAAAGCTGCAGCCTGCTGCACAATTTCCCAGCATAGAAAATGTTGATTTACCTTGTAGAATTAGAGGCATCTTTGCATTTGTAAAACGAAGAATCCCCTGAAACAACAATCAAAAACAATTAGCATGGGACAGAAACCTGTTCAAAATAGGAACACCTACCTATATAAATTCCCACACTCTATGATTTAAGTCAGTATATGGAAGAAGAAAAATGAAAGAACTTTACAACACAATGAGACTTCTGGTAATAGTGCATTTAACTTGTTTCCAAAATCTCGAAAAGAACAGAACTTGTTTCCAAAATCTCGAAAAGAACAGAATGATACAACAAAAAGATCACAGCGCAAGAATCTTTTGAATAAATGGCTGAACTCACAGTGAGAAAATGTGAGCACGAGCAATGTTGCAAAAACTGACAAGTGCATCGAACAAGTCTCTCATTGATATTTCTGATTATGTCATTCTCAAATCTTAACTTCGAAGGTGTAGACGAATGTTATGACCCTTAAAAAATGTAGATTATCTCCTCCTTATACAATTCAAATACTTGCAATCAAGCCTAAATCAAGGAACCCTAAAATTATGCCAAATTTCATCAATCTAAGACAACAATCCTAACTAAGAAAGAATAAAACAAACACTTCCATGCAAAAACATCAAATGAAGCAAACTCAAACTCCAAAAATAATTCTCCATGTGTTTAGTTAGCAAAGCCAAAATCAAAATACCTGAAAATCGGGTTGAAGATGAGAATGTGAGATCTTTTCTGGTGAAGCAACAGCGGAAACAACAATGTCATATGAAGTTGAAGACGGAAAAAACCAACCAAATAAAACCACTGAATTAGGGGTTTTTTCATCACACGAGGTGTTGTGTTGTCTAGGCCACCAAATCCGACATTTTTGTTTCATTTTTTTTTTAGTTTTTAAGAAGGTAACAAACACTGATGAATGCTCATGAAAAAAAAACCTAGATTATGTTCTTCAAATGAAACCCTAATTTATGAATGGGAATGGAGAACAAGTATTTGATTCCAGAGAGTTTTGACTGAGATAAAGCAGAAAAAAGCAACTGCAATTGTGTGTGATCAGTGAAAAGATACCGAGGGTATTATTGTCTGTATATTTACGGGCGACTGCTACAAGGCAAGGAGGTGATACTTTTGTTAATTAACTAGGTATCCCCGGTCCCTTCGGGGACATCCGATAAAAAAAAAAACTAGGTATCCCCGGTTCAACCTCTCATGTTAGTATCAGTTTACATAATTTATTTCTTTCTCATTCCATGGTATACTCATAATTTTATTACATTAGTAAACACCTAATAATATCAGTACTAATCGAATCAGTCTGCATTTAGGCACTTATTTCCAGCAAAAAAAAATAATCAATCATTTGATTTAATTTCATCAAAACTCCAATAATTGTTATCATTACTGGAGCGTTTGTAATCGAGTTTCGAGGTTAGTGGTCCGTTTATAATTAACCAAGACATATTCCGACAATTGCAAATTTTTTTACCTAACAGACCATTATCCCTTGCAACATGTGCGCTTGCATTGGCGACTACCAGTGCCTCTAAGAGTATTGATCAATATGGAGGTATGAGTCAATGAATTCAAGAAGAAGTAAGTGCTAGAACAAAAAGTAGTACCATCTTTTTTTTGACTGCTAAAACCACAACATAAATTTACACAGGTTCAAATCCAGGGACAACTGAGTCACAATGACCTGCGAGCCACAACCGGATGATCCCAGTGAAAATAGGAAGATTATTCAGGAAGAAACTTAGTTTAGTTTAGAATGTAATGATGATAACGATGAGAGAACAACAAATGAGATGTCTTTTTTCTCTACCAAACATATTTCAATATATTTAGAGAATGATACAGAACAGAAGTGCTCAAATTGGGTCAACTCCATGAAAAGATTAAATTGCTGGTAATTTACTTTGAAAGTACAATATGCTAGTCTTTTACTTAACAAAAGACATGTAATAGAGCGTAAGAGCTACAACAACGTTATACTAAAGCATCAATTTGGTGAAAAAATAATGGTATAAACCTGCTCAATTTGGTAAACAATATTTTTTAGCAGATAAGATTCTAATACGTTGTTACTTGTTTTTCTAATCATCTGATTTAGTATATGTAACCAATTTGATTGCTTACAAATTTTCCGAGCAGTTGCACATTGATAAATTCTATTGAACAACTGTATCAAGTTTCTAATGTTTAATGAAACTTCTAGAATTCATTCGCGTATCTACTAATAGCAATAACAATGTAACACAATGTACATGTTTGGATTACATGATCATAAGAATCCATAAAATCGTTCATTAACTAACAAAGAAAAATGAGATGTTCATCCACACTTTCAGTTGTCATATTTTTACTAAACCAGTAACCACACGTTCACAAAATCACCAAAAACATAATCTATGTCACCACTTTCATTCACCCCCATCGATCAACGACATCATGAGAAACATGATCAACAATATGATATGGTTCCCTCTTCCTTAGATCAAAAAGATAAAATTGAATCTAGTGAAAGCAAGTACACTATTTAGATTAAAATAAAAAATCAACTCACGAAAGGTAAAAGTCATATAGTCCTAATTTTATTCCGCGCACTTACGTTTTCTTGAATTTATTGACTTCTGGTATATCCAAATTGATTAACACTCTATAGGCAGTGGTAGTAGCTAATTCAAGTGCACCTGTTGCAAGGTATAGTTATCTGTTAGGTGAATAAATGCTAATGTCAGCACTTTCTGCGGTTAATTAGTAACAGACCTCTAACCTTGGAACTCACTTAAAAACGTTCCGGTAATAATTAAAATTATCAGAGTATTCGTATGTTCCTCTACAACACCCTCTCCTACTGATTTGCACCATTCAACCCAAACAACAACGTCATATGATTAATCGTCAGATTATTAAGGATCTCAGTTCATAATTTAGAAATAATATACCTTTTAAATCAAAGTTACTTATTTTGTATCTTCGATGACTATCTCTCTCTTATGAACTTCGACATACCCTTTTTGGCCATCAAATGCAACCATAGTAATACCTGAAAAACATTTCAATCTTTTAATAGTATTTGCAAGTAACAATGTTGTCAATTATATGTATCTTATATATGTCGCATGGAAAATACAAAGGTATCTTGGCTCTTACTTAGATGGAGTGTGGTGTCCTTCACTTTTTTTCGCACTTTTGAAATTTATAAAATTAAATTTGTGGTCAGAAAATCTTGATTCACCAATGTATAGTTGCTTCATTTCGGTGAACTTGATAAACCACAAAACGTGTTTATAGTTAACAATTTGGAAACTTTCCTTTGAGGAAGAGAGATTAAACCTTTCGATGGAATATAAATTCCCTTCCACCAGCTGGGTTTCTAATATTTCTATTGGCTGCTTTGTACCTTTGCATGCCTCTGGTTTTTCTGTGATTTGCAATAAACATATATTTTCCCTACATAATTCAAGAGATATTCATCCAAAGAGGGGATTTTCTTATCTTTTTATCCATTAAGTGCAGTTCCAGCGCATACACTTCCTTTGTCTTTCGATTTCCTGATTTCCAAATCTTTAAAATCCTTGCCCTGACCACCTTATGACGAACTTGGTAAGGATCTAGGTAATCAAACAAATTATAATCCATGTTTCCTACTATTTTATCTGCTTAAATTATCGTAGGCAGAAATGTAATCGGTAAACCTTTAGACCACTGGTTAAAATATAATATTTATATGCATAAGAATGATTTTGCAAGAAGATGATCACAAATCTTGGTCGTTTGCTCCGAGTATTTGCTCCCGCCATGTTTACCTGTATCAGCGTTTGTTTTTCTAATATAAGCATGAAATTTATATTAATTATTATTAAAAATCACGCAATCAAACGATTTTATTAGACATACAAAGAAATAAATTAAGAGAAGCGTATCCGGGGAATCATGTGTTCTGTCTCGCAAAAGAGTCTTTGGTATATGTTCAGAGTACGCGGTCGTTTGTCCTATGTATAAATTTCAAAGAGGCCTTTTTAAGGAAATCGGTGTTTCCATATAATTAGAACTGTATTAATTTCCCAATAAGGAAATCAGCGTTTTATAATAACCAAATTTGTATTAGGTTTCCTGTACCCAGCCTAACTCAATTTTGTTATCTATTATCAGTCGACTCCCTAAACTAATACCCCTAAGTGAACATGAATTTGGGCGTGTTGTATTTTATAGTTCAAATTGGGCTAGTATTTGACTTGTGGCCATGGGCTAGTAGTTGTAATTGAGACTTTGAGGCACTGAGAAAGAAGAAAACAAAACTATCTTTTAGTGTTTCTTTTTTTTCCCGGATATAAGAGACCATGAGGTTCAAGCAGGTAAAGAACTAAAACAATTAGATGTGGAGGTAAACACTTATGTAGTTCAAACTTTAAAGTAATGACTATAGATTATAGCATTCTGAGAAGTGCCATTAAATTATAAGACATCATAGTTTATCCATTTTTGTACCTTTTTAGAGTTTGATTCTTTAAATGCATTCTTGAAAATTTGAACGCCAAGCCTTTTATTATTCTCTCCAAAATCATCAGATCGAGTATCTTCTTTGGGACAGCTTATGCATTAGAATGACAGATAATTAAATAGATTTTCTTCCTGAAGGTAAAAATTACACTTGAACAAATGCATAGTTATCGAGACAGAGATTTACTGAGATCTATCTTATAGTCCCGCAAAATTTCTACTACCGCAAAATTTCTACTATTTGCAGCCACACTAAATCTACAAAGTATTCCATACCCCTTGTAGAATTGTAATACCAAGAAAATTTCTATTTTGGAAGAGATGATTTTCCTCTCAAAGACAGAAAATAGGAACTGAAAAAGCACAATGGAATAACAATACATAAAATTCCGAATATAAATCAACTTGGCTGTACCTGCAACCCAATATCATGTAGTTGAGTATTGATGGTGGTTTCCTCAGCGTATTCGTGGTGAGTTCAGCAAATTTTTCTGCCAAGTACCATAACACGACATAGCTTCAACAGAATAAACTTTCTTGATGCCACTGGATTCTCAAGTAATGACTGGAATCATAAAAAACGGCAGTTCTTGAAGGCGGGAGAATAGCTTGTAAACCTTTACTATAAATACTCCCACGTGTAAACAGAAGCAATAAGTTAATCCAATGAAATAAGTATAACAACCAAACACTGCCATTGACAGAGAAAAATTAACACAATCAAATAATCCATGTGATGGGAATTATAAACAAAACCTAGACTTGATTCCTTTGTCGCTCACTTAGAGAGCCCAGTCTTGATTCTACTTTTACTTGCTCAATTTTTTGCATTGCCCTGTAAAGTGGTTAATCTAGATGCTTACTCGAAAGCTACATTATAATTGCATTGCAGGGAAACATGGGTTTAGAATCCGAGCAAACTTTTCCTTCGTATGGTATGTCTCTAGAAACTCAAGTTGCTCCTTCCATATATTTGTGTTCAGGTCAAGTACTCCAATATCAACTATTATAACAAAGATTGAATCTGTTAGGTTTTGGATGCACACTCCAGTTCTCAGGGTTTCACTTATTGAACTATCTACACTGCACCCATGAGTATCATTGCTTTGAAAACTTCACAAAGAATTTGAATTAGCTTGTTCTATTCAGATGCTTCTCATGTACCGAGATGATATAGGACACCCCTCATGATCCCATAAATGTGTTGCACTACCTAATGAAGATTTAATATTAACAACAGAAGCATATGAGGTCCTAGCCTACTCAAATAACAATGCCATCTGCGGGAGTCGAACCCACAACTACATGGTTGAGAACCATGTGCTCTTCCATTTGAGCTAAGACAGCAAGTAAAGTGATTACATGAATGAACCATATGGTATTGTACTAAAATACTATCCAAGAGTAATTTAGAGTAAGGTTTAAAAAAGGATCAGAGGGATTCTAAAGAAAGAAACACACGACAACATTATATTAATGAAGTTGCAATTACGTCGTCATATATTTCCTCTGTTTTGATAGACTCCTACTTTACCAATCCCAGTTCAGAAGGAATCCAAGTTCAATGTTTTCATGGACACTCACAGATCACAGTGATTTTTTTTTTTTTGAAGCATAACATATTGTAAGTAATTGATAATCCAAAGAGATCAGTCAAAGAAAGAAACTTTACTAATGGTTGAAGCCGATTTTTTGTTTTAGTAAACTGTAAGTTCTTAATTGTTTTTTACTATAATAAAAATACTTAAATTTTTGTAGATATCGTATTATTAAGCCATGGCCATGACCAAGATCCAAATTAGATAACAGAGACCTAAACATGGGATACTAAAAAAAATATATTTAAAAAACACTACCAACAGAAGAGAGACTTGAAAGAAAATAGCTATAGAACATGAATTGAAGAAAACAAAATTCTAGAATCATGTTCAAATGGGAAAAATATCTCATTATCCACACCCATAGAGACACGACACGAATATTCACCTGGTATAGGTAACATATGATTCCCCTTTGGCTTTGCACGTGATCTTTACATGTATAAGTTTCCTTTTTTTTTTGAAGCATGGTATAAGTTTCCTATTTGAAGGTATAGAAGAATACCTGAATATCTGTTGATTGGGCCAAGCCCATCAAAGGCATACTCCATGTACGTCTGACAAGGTCTGCATCCTTGAAAATGTTGTATCTATTGGATCCAAATTAAACTAAGTATTAGACTATCGTAACTACATGAATTGAAAAATTATAGAATACTACTATTTAGCATGCATACATCAATAGAAAGTTAGACCCCTAATTTAGGGGAACTTATGACGTAGCACATATTATATATCATTTGCAGATTCCAATATAAACTGAACACGATTTAAGATGGTAGGTCACAGGCTTATGGATGTTTCACATCCAACCAACCAAAGTATTTTAGCACAAAAGAAGATAATACCTGTCCTACTATTGCAGTGAAACCCCCAACAACAATAATTATCAAGTTTTCACTGGTTCCAATAGATTTGGATCCGCTCATTCTAAGATATAACTTCTTAAAGTAGTTGTATCCATAGCAATACACAACAGTGAAAGATTGCAAATTATGGGTTCCAAGCCCTTGGAACTATGGAATAACTTGTAGGAAATGCTTCACATATGACATCAAAGAGGTTCCTACAATGATCATCCACCGCAAGTATAAACAGTCTACGAAGAGTGCTGCAAGTTGTTCTCCTGTAAACTAATTCACAAAATAATGGTACTCGTGGACGTCGGGATTTAAGAATACACAAATAAAAAAATTATTTAGAAGCTTGAATGTGAGACTATGTAACCCGTTGATCAATGTCATAAGACATAAACAGTTCTAATAACGTCACCTCGTCGTGCCATTATCTAATTTGGAATTTTGATCGAGTTCCAGCTGCTAAAGCATAATTATCATTCTCAATTGATTTTGCAGTTGAGGATTTAAGAATACACTAATAAAAAATTATTTAGAAGCTTGAATGTGAGACTACGTAACCTGTTGATCAATGTCATAAGACATAAACAATTCTAATGACGTCACCTCGTCGTGCCATTATATAATTTGGAATTTTGATATCGAATTCCAGCTGCTAAAGCATAGTTCTCATTCTCAATTGCTTTTGCAGGTTTCAACTGAAAGCAAAGATGCAACAGTGAACTTAGAGATTCGTGTTTCCTATTCTGATCAAGTTAACCTTAGAGATTCTTATTCTAGAAAAGTTCATAAGTTGAACAAATTAAACAATACCCCCTCCCTACCTGAATTGCATGTACAAACTCAGAAACCCCTTCCAAATTTTTATTTTCTATTAGTCTCAGCATCCCTAATATCCGCAACAAAAACATCATCAGCTCCTACATCAAATCGAATGAATTGAAATAAGAATACACATGAATACCTTTATACCAAGAGATTGACTTATTACCAACACATGCGTTTCAACATTAGAATCCACGTACTTGAGATAGTTCCATGTGATTCAACATCAATTCCTGTGATGAATAGATATGAATTTCCATAATAGAAATCTCTAATTCCAGTGACCTTGTACAATAGATACAATCAAAATAGTGTACGCCCAACTATCAGAAATAGATTTGAACTTTTGTATTAATTTGTTATGCAATGTTTAAATTCATTTGATGGTCATGCTTGCAATGGTTCCGATATTGACTACTCAGTTTATGCAAAGAGGCTTGGGGCCAGACAGATGTTGATTCTGAAGTTCTTAGATTAATTTTGAAGTGGCTAATGAAACATTACACACATACCTTTGCACAACAACGTTCCTGAAGATAGTGTATTTCACATGCATTCTGTTCGTTTTGACTTCAATCAAAGAGCGGAGCGACAATCATTATTCCTAATAAGAGGATCAAACTATTATCTGGATCGCCTCTATCAACGGAAAAGTGAAGTTATAAAAGAAAGAAAGCTTGCACCATCGATAGATCCTCTGGGAACCACCAGTGAACAACAAAAAATATCAGCAACACCCCGATATATGCCCCTTGCACAACATGAGTAATGAATGCTTTTAATCTCTTCTTTTTCAACAGTTCCAACAGGTCTACATGTGCATGCATCTGAAAACGGGGGGATTTCACACCACTCAGCATTAGTTGCTTTTACAAAAAGCATCGACGGAGGGCCTAAAAATTAGCGCTTTAAAAATACATATGCATCCAAAAATGAGGCCTTATAAACTACTACAACAACAACAGAAATTTCTAAATATTCAAAGAAACAATATCCACTACTAATTAATACCGAGAAACATACCCCGTTCAACTGCGTAGAGAACCTGGCAACAACAACATATGCCGTTTTTCATATTTTTGAAATCCATTAGCCGAGATAATCAATAACAATACAATATAGATGGAATGGCTTGCACATTTATAAAGCACCAGTAAATTACACACATCAGTATAAAGTTATTTAAATCAAGCAAATTTACCACTCAAAAAGGCTGTACTCAGTCTTACCAAGGCCAAAACCAACAAAAGAATTAAACTAACTAACTTTCAGCATCTGAGTATCCATTGCTTCTATCTACATCCAATTTAGGTATTCAAATAAAATCGAGTTTCAAGAGAAAAGCAGCAAAAAAAGACTCACATCAAGTAGAACATCACAGTAATAGCAATATCCGAAGCCTCAGTAGTAATCCAATAAAAACATCACCGGTCAAAACACCAGCAAAACCTTGTTGCCAATAGATAGTCACCAACCTAACCAAAAACAAAACCTCTTTTGTTAATTTGTGTTACCCTGGGCGGGAGGGTCATCCGACTAATAGGTAGTCAAACCTATTTTGTTAATCTGTCAACTTAACCAAGCAAACTTGTGAGTGAATAACTGTCTTTCCCGAGGGAGAGAGAGCACCTGTTGGTAGTAAGAGAATCAGGTGTTGTAAGAAAAGAATTGCAGATTTACAGCAAGCAGTATAGATCTACTTCCTTTGCTCCGTCAACAGATGGATATCTTAGATGATCATCTTCTCATCATTAGACCACTTACTCTATCACGAAAGCTCACCAATTGCACATCTCAACTTGATGAATTGCAGTCAGTAGTCAATCAGCGTCCTATCAGTTTTCAAATTCACTAAATTACTACATTACTAAAGATAAAATACACATACCTGCTTACCACCTTCCCTGCTATTTGGTTAAGAGAGTGCATGATCTTAAAGATGAGTGATACTATCCCTCAAAAAACAATAACTGGGATATACGTGAGATAATTTGATTTCCAAGTCTTTCAGGTGTTCAATTTCTACTTCTTTTAAAAGTACTTTTATCTTCAATATTCTTACTTGTTGCAATGGGCTTATGTACCTTATTTTTGAAAACCTGATAACAAATTTTAAATATCTGAAGTTCACTAAACAATTGTAGAACCTCAACTTCCTGTACTTAGATCTCATTTTGTAGCTGAGAACTCAGAAAACCTTCTCTAAATTTACAGCCTCTAAGATTTTCACCTAATTTAGCCATATCTGATACAGATCCATCATCTTATGGATACCTACCGATCCCCGATGCCATATTGGCATTCTGCCTGCACTCATCTATTTAATCATCCAAATTACAAATCGAATGAATGTATATTACCTGGAAATTTTCATTATTAGTTGCAACGTCAAGTTGTATCCCATGGCTTGCCCATCCAACTGAAACACTATCATCCACTCCAAAGTCATATAATTTAGTTAACTACATATATCAATGCAACACCTAATTCACTCATCCAGTAAATAATACCCAGTGCCAAATACAGTAAGATTGAGAAAAAGTTGTTACCTTACTACTGCAAGCATTCCATATATAAACACAATTATCCAATCCAAAAGCCTGACTAAGGGACCTGATCTCGGTGCTATGATGATGCTCAAATATTGATGCCAAATGTGTTCTTATGTCTAATTGCTCAACCGACAAATTAAATCTCCTATCTGGACAATCAGGTATATATGAAATAATATAGAAGAAAAAGGAATTTACTTTAAACTAAAATCACAAATTGTTTACAAAGATTTTGAGCATGATAGGTAAAAGTAACCACAATTTCGCAGGTTCAGGCTTATGTTTCCATATTGTGGCTAAGAGAACATCATCAGTCAACCAAAAACCCTAATCACATAAAAATAAACAAAAAGCCGAATCAAAACTTAGCAAATAAAAAATAAAAAATCTGAGACACACAAAATCACTTCAGAAAAGTTTCAATTGAAACTGAGTGAGAAACTGGAAGATTTTCCATCGGTGAAGATGAAGAAGAATATAAGGTTGCCATTAATCAATCAAATTCCAAACAACGAATAAAAAAAGCCCCAACAAATTTCAATACCTAATCGGCTTGCTGCATCAATCCGATTACAACAACCCTAAAAAGCTTCGGATATTTCTGATTCGACCTTTACCCGGCACAAAACCTGAAAAAAATCAACAAACTGCAAACCAAAAACACATGCAAATAAAAATTTAAGTTTTTCAGGTGAGGGGAAAAGTATTTGTAGATGCAGAGAGAAAGAGCAGAGAAATCCAGTTAGAAAATCCTTTTGCTTTCGAGAAGAAGCTTATTTTAGAGCTCGAGCATCACCCCACCGTATCTCTGTTGACCCATTTGGAAAGGAATATCAAGGACTACCTCATTTCATTGCAAAAATGGACGAAGAAAAATGCAAACTGTCCTGCAATGCAATACGAAGCTGAACCACTGGTTATGCTTCCTAAAGGAGCAAAGCCGACTGCAAGATGTCTCAACCACTCTCATTCTCAACATCTGCCAATTCTTCCTATAAACATGCCATTTTAATTGTTGTCATCATCATCTACCTATCAATATCTTATTCTCTCTTACTTTCAACATAATCTGTGAAATGGCAGGATTGTAAAGACCTTCCGCCCGGCTAAAACTCAATGTTTTCCAAGTTATTTTGCTGTTTTTTGTTCCACAATACATGGAAAGCTTAATAGTATGTACTGATTTGTTCCACAATACATGGAAAGCTTAATAGTATGTACTGATTTTGAAACTTTATGTTTGAACATATGTATCTTGAACCAAGAAGTATCTACAAAAGCAACATATGATGTTAGGTGATAATCCCACTATTAGATTACATTATTCACGTAACACAGTAGTGAAACAAAAATTTACATTAATAACAGTAATTGAAATTTCTGATCAAAACAAAAAAACGGTAACTGAAATGCTATCGATGTGAGACGTAATTAGAGGAAAACTACATGATTTGAGGTATCTAATTTTCATTGACGTCTAGTATGAAATGGAATTTTTTTTTTTTTTTAAGAAATGGAAGTTATGTTACACTTTCAGACACACCATGTAAGCTACTCATCAGGTGTAACATCTTCAATTGAATTCTCTATCTTTTCGAGATTTAGAATAAAGAAACCTAAAAACAGAAATTTGACTTATAAAATTTACCAAAATTTTAAACTTTCACTGATTGGACCATATGATATTTTTTCTGCAACAAACATAGAGACTTTGGATTAAGACGTAGCTTAAACCTAGAAACAAAAATCTTATGAAATATACCCAGAATGAAATCTGATGAAACACCCATTGTAAAAGCAAAAATTTGCGTGAAGAGAGAAAACGGAATAGCAGAGGCAGCCAGAAAAACCATTCAAACAAAAAGGTAGACAGAAAAAAATAACTTCAAAAGTAAATAAAGTTTTGTTGATAGAAATTATGCGGATGGTTTACCTTTCAATTACTCTTGTAACATCTTTTTGATTAATTCTTTTCTGTCTGCATCGTTTTTCTCAGCCTTAATTAACAGAACAAAAAATATAACAATAAGCCGACATATACTAAACGTAAGCTATTGATAAGTTCAATCCCATAAATTAATCAAGATTGGAAAAAAACTGACCTGAATTGGAAAAAGGCTTCTCCTTTGGATATGGTTTCAGCAGAAATGTGCATTCGTAGCTAGATCTCTTATTACACCACAGTAATCAGCATCCAAAAGTTTGAAGAGACTTCTATTTGAACCGTTTATGGTTGAGAGGAGTAAAAGATCCTAGAATTTGCTAAACCCAGAAACCCCAAAGACCCTATTTTGCAACAATCTTACGAAACTTATTAGAACCACACAAAGGAGTAACTCAATAATTCGAGATGAAAACAAATCAAAACCCTAGATACATATAAGAAATTGATAAATTAGGGTTTTCTGCAATGAATTTTTAGATCCATACCTCTTCGAAGTACTACAATATCTACGTTCTGCGAACCATACAAAAGATCTGTAATTTCTGCAATTGGGAAAATCATACAGAAATTACGATAATCTGTGGAGAAGAGGAAAAAAAAAACCGGAGGAGTTGGAAAGGGAAGTAGATTTATGTTCACCCAGACCCCACCCCGTAACATAGTCCATCATTCCCAGCCGTCCAAGTCAAATAAAATCCGGACGATAAGGACCGCGAGATGACCCTCTTCGACGAATCATGTCCACCGATTGACTCTTTGATCAAGGAGTCAATTACCACATCTTTTTGTAACAATGACTAGGTACCACTGGGGCCGTAAGGCCCCGGTGATACCTCCCATGTTAGTGTCAGTTTAAATAATTTATTTCTTTCTCATTTCAGGGTATACTAATAATTTTATAACATTATTAAACACCTAATAATATCTGTACTAATCGAATCAGTCTGCATTTTGGCACTCATTTCCAGCAAAAAAAATAATCAATCACTTGATTTAATTTCATCAATACTCCAATAATTGTTATCATTTACTGGAGTGTTTGTAATCGAGTTTCGAGGTTAGTGCTCCGTTTCTAATTAACCAAGACATGTGGCGACAATTGCAACTGTTTGTTACCTAACATACCATTATCCCTTGCAATAGGTGCACTTGCATTGGAAACTACCAATGCCTCTAAGAGTTTTGATCAATCTGGAGGTATATCAATGAATTCAAGAAGAAGTAAGTGCCCAGAACAAAAAATAGTACCATCTTCTTTTGACTGCTAAAACCACGACATAAATTTACAAAAGTTCAAATCCGGGGACAACTGAGTCACAATGACCGGTGCGCCACAACGGAATGATCTCGGTGAAAATATGAAGACTATTTTAGGAAGCAACTTAGTTTAGTTTTGAGTATAATAATGATGATAACGAAGAGAGAGCAACAAATGTCTTTTTTCTCTACCAAACATATAGCTAGAACATAAGTGCTCAAATTGGGTCAACTCCATGAAAGATGGAATTGCTGGTAATTTACTTTGAAAGTACAATATGCTAGTCTTTTACTTAACAAAAGACATGTAATAGAGCGTAAGAGCTACAACAACGTGATACTAAAGCATCAATTTGGTAAAAAAAAATGGTATAAGCCTGCTCAATTTGGTAAACAGTAATTTTTAGCATATAAGATTCTAATACGTTGTTACTTGTTTTTCTAATCATCTTATTTAGTATATGTAACCAATTTGATTGATTACAAATTTTCTGAGTAGTTGCACGTTGATAAATTCTCTTGAACAACTGTATCAAGTTTCTAATGTTTAATGAAACTTCTAGAATTCATTTGTGTATCTGCTAATAGCAATAACAATGTAACACAATGTACATGTTTGAATTATATGATCATAAGAATCTATAAAATCGTTCATTAACTAACACAGTAAAATGAGATGTTCATCCCCACTTTCAGTTGTCATATTTCAACTAAACTGGTAACTACACACATTCACAAAATCACCAAAAACATAATCTTTGTCACCACTTTCATCCACCCCCATCGATCAACGACATCATGAGAAACATGATCAAAAATATGATCTGGTTCTCTCTTCCTTGGATCAAAAAAATAAAATTGAATCTAGTGAAAGAAAGTAAATTATTTAGATTCAAATAAAAATTCAACTCATGAATAGTGAAAGTTTTATTAGAACTCGATATAACCAAATTTTTCACATTTTCCCAACTCCAAACTCCAGTAACTAATTTCAGTTAAAGCAAGACATTGAACCTGACGTGATTCGAACACTCAATTAAAGCTATATAGTGAACCTGAAGTGATTCGAACACGCAACCTTATGACACAGAGTCAGGTGTGCTACCCTTGCGCTCCCAGATTCATATGCGTGCACATAAATCACTGGTTAGGTTAAAACAGTGAGGGGTGCCCAGAAGGCCCAGCCACGGGATCCAACTAACTCAGATGGTTACATGCTTCTGGTTAAATGTAAAACTCATGAACTATACACGAAACTGACGACATATTTGTTGGGGTACAAACACAGACTCGAGCTAGGACGCACACTAAAATAAAACTAAAAATCCGAAGTATGAAGTATTTAGCTATAGTAACTTATAGTTAGTTAAACAGAGTCATTTCTCTCAAAATGGATTGATTTCTGTAGTCCATATGCCAAGCCTTTCCAAATAATTAATGCTTGTACATAAGATTCTATTATGCATATTATACATATAGAGTTTGTAGATTAATGTTCGTCTCATTCGTGTTAAACAGTATGTGAGACCACAATGAGAACACAATGCAGTCAAAGTAGATAAACCTGCAGTATTCCAAATTGAGAGTAAAACTATGAAAGAATTGGGAATTACCTCCCTCTTTCTGGAAGCAATCCTAAAGTAAGGCCAAATGGAGCAAACAGAGGAGCATTGTACGAAGATTTGGCCGGTATCTTCCTCAAACATACCACATAAGATACATAAATGGAGTTTCTGCATAGCACACACCACTTCAATTATTCTTTTCTCATTCCAATATATCTAAAAAACTTGGTTCTAACCTTCAAAAATTGAAAGAAATACAATATACCATATTCATGTATTCCTTCAATGTTCTACCTGATACACATGAAAATACATGTACCCGTATATCAACATATCCAGTGTCATTAAGCAATCTACATAATAAAAATTCAGTAAAATCGTCAACTGAACAACCTACATAAAAAGCCAACAATGTAAGGCTAAGATGTAACCTATTGCCTATTGTGGGTGCTTGGTTTGAGCAAGTTTTAATAGTTTTCAATATATTCAGTGTCACTAAGCAACTCAAATTACAAATTAAGTTGTTAAGGACCTTCTATTACAAAGGTTAACATCAACATGTATATTATGAGGATCTGGTTTCGTAATATCGACGTGTAAATTTTGCGGATCTGGTTCCGTGATGGGATGTTTTTCCCTCCCCTTTACTCTACGCTTCCGCTGTGACATTGACCCTATACTGCTGACGTTGAGATAATGTTGATCTGGCATATTTGCTACATGAACTGTGAAAAATAACGTGGATGGAAAAATGATAGAACAGGTTACACCTTCGTTTGATTTTCCGAAGAAAATCCCATCACGGATCAGATTGGTCGAATTGACTTTTCAAGAAGGACGGTCAGGATCAATTGTGTCCCAGAGAGAACAACGACTTATTCTAACCACCTATGATGTAAGGAAGCCGAGTCTGACTAACTCCTCAGTCCTACCCTTGACTCTCCCCAACTTTGTAACCCGTTACACCTAAGTTACCATATCTTCGAATTTGCTTCTTCTTTCTCTCTCGATCAGTTTTTCATCCAAGCTTTTTACATAGATTTGGACAAACAGTCCCAAGCCGATAAAAAAATTAAAAGAAGAATATGATGGCGTTGAATGATGGAGAAATAGTGTGTTGAGAGTTTTGAAAAGACAACAAAGAATAATGTTTTCGAGTTGGAATTTAGATAGAGTTTTGGTCGAAAAATCAGCGAGGGAGTTTACTGCCATTGGAAATATGAGCTGTTACCGTTGATATCAGAGATGGATAGATATTGAAGAGATGTTTAAGAGTTCCGATGAGTCTAATGTCAAAATGTTATAGGGAAGGAGATTTGATGGCCTTAGATATCAACACCAAGTCCCATACATCTTCACTGTCAGAAACATACCCATCAATTGCTCGGCATAATTCCCCAGCCAGTTTTGCCCTAGTTTTGTGCAGATGCGAGCCATGGTTTTTTGATTTAAGATCAAAGAAAATAACGCCTACTTGGACATATATTTTGATTAAAGAGCAAAGAAAACAAAGCCTACTTGGAAATAGACAGTGAACATATCCCTCATGGAAAACTGATAGAACAGGTTACACCTTCGTTATTTATGTGCGATTGGGAGCTGATATATTATATGGTAAAACTATTTTGGGAGATGATATATATATATGCTAAAACTTTGAGCTGCTGATATATATATGGTATAAAACTCTTGAGTTTAATAAGTATGGCCCTGGTTTCTTTCGTGAATTTAGGCCAGAACAAAACCAAACATTCCTAACCGTCGAAGTAAAATCTCCATATGGATGCCATGGACCGAAGGATGACCTTTCAGATAGATCATGTCCATTAATTGACTCTTTGATCACAAACATTAAGACCACATCTTTTTCTAACTAAATCTGGAAAGTCATATGCAGTCTGATGAGGATAAAGTGCGTCTTGTATCTCTGTCCAGTTTGGATTCCCTGTCATAGTAAGAAAGATATCTGGATGATTACATATCATTATCGTTTTCATGGGAGTCCTTCTTTTTTGAATCCACGTGCATATTCACAACCTCATCTTCCATACCCACCTGCGCATGAGAAATTAATCGTCGAAACCAATAACTATGATTAAAATTGCACAAAAATAAATATTAACTAAGCTAAATCAGAACATCAAAATAATAAATCTTCAGCTATATCATTTATTTACCTGGTCACCACACGCAAAATCACTACCCATATATCGTGCACTACATGTCGCTTCATCACCCGCATATTGACCACCGAATGGATCCTCCACAGCTTTTCTCATCCTAGTACGCTTACAAAGATGTTACAACAATAATCCACATTAATGATAGATTTGTATGTTATAATAAAATGACGTATTCTGAATGAGTAACGATTGTGAAATAAAGGACTGTTCTTACGCGTAACAAACAATCATCAAAAAATGACGGACGATTATTTTATTTTCATCCTTTTTTCTTTAGTTTTAAACCTAATCTTTAGGATGCTATTATACTCTGACTTTTAATCTTTTGTTGTCTTAATCTTAATCTTTAGCATACACTAAATTCTCCCAGTCTATTGTTTATGTAAATATATTATTTTAATCTGACTTTTAATTGATAATACATGACGATAAACATGAAACAGAATGGATAAAAACTCAGGATTAACAAAGAAATCTCACCATTTTATTTTGTGTCGGTGTATCGCCATCTTGTTGTCCCATCACAACTTGTTCCTTGATTTTCCCACGTATCAAAAGTATATAATACTTTTCCTCCTCAGTCAAAGAAGCATACTGCAATTTTTTTTTTTAAAATGATCAAATATTACTATTAAAAACTCATCAATGTTTCTGGTTGCACACGCATGCGTGCCTTGGGGACCAAATCCAATTTTGAACCGTGATAAAGATCACTGCAAGCAGCCATTCTATCCATAACTTCCTGCTTCTCTCTCACAGATGCCCACCGCACTTTCTAGGCTGCATATCGTGTCTGAAAGTTCAAAAGGAAAAAATACATAATGAATCAGATAAGTGAAGCACAAACACTTTTTTACATTTGAATCAACACATATAAGATTCTTATCGAGGATACTTGTCTAGTTCTTTTAACTTTCCGCACTGCTTACTTTTTGTATGCTCTCTCGGCCTTTTTCCGTTCATTATACGCCTTATTTTCCTAGCCTGAATATCAGAATAGGAGATAAATTAAAAGAACAATTAAAAAAACAAAGCCTACACAAACAAAAATATGAATCCATACCTTACGTTCCCCTAGTATGTATTGTGTGTAAGGTTGTTGACTAAAAATCTGAAAAACGAAGAAATATATTTACTTAAGCATATACGCATATACATAAAATTCTGACACAATAACTCATTAACCAAATAGACTGGAACTACATTGACAAATTCACTGTTCACCTGGGTTTGTCTTTGCACCTCTTCCAGTACACACTGTCTATATTCAGTATCGTCTAATACAACACCATTGCTCTGTGTTTGCTGACGCATTAATTATTCTATACTTTGAGGTTCCTCTTCCAAATTAACTTCTCCATCACAGGTAGTCGATCCCTGAAATATAGAAAAATATAATACAACACAACCATTACTCACAATTCAACCACTCAATGTTGCTTTCGACAGTGTAACCATTCTCATATTCTCTAAAGTAAATATATAATGTACTAACCTGAGCATCTAATGGACTATTGACACGCTCACCCTCTTGTTGTTCTATTGCTTGCCCAGACCCTTCACTGCGAATATTTAATAATCCTTGACTATATTTTTCACGCTCTTGTTCCTTATCGTTCAAACGACGCCTACATTGACCCTCCACTCTCCGAAGCTGAAAACCGCAGTCAAAATATAATCATACTTTTAAACACAAACCATACATCCATCCATACACACACATTAATTAAAAGAATGAAACTTCACCTTTTTCCTTTCTGCTATGAACTGATTTTCAGGTCGTGCATTGAACTGTAAAAACAACACAATCTATTATAAATAAACAAACACGTTAATGTATATCAAATAAAATAAAATTGGACAATAATAATATTGCTCCTCACCTGCTCCTGCGCTAACTGTTCTTTTAAAACACGCACGTTGTATTCCCGTTGTTCTCTTTCCTGCCTAATATCCTCCTCCGCTCTATCCTACAATGAGTAAGTTTATAAAAAATTAACTGTAATTTCAATACAAATATAATCTCCATTGAATATTAATGATAGCCATTCTATATTTATAAAGTACATGTTTTTCAATTTCAAGTTGTTGTTCAAACTTCAACATTGCTTCGCGCTCCACCTGCTCCTGGTTTTCCCTGTCACTCTACCTTTTTTCTCCCACCTTAAACTCTGAGCCAAAGACCTTGCCTGCAATACGCATAAGATGTAAATTAGTCATATTCATTTCTATGACAAACGATGTAAACAATCATATTTCGAACATACATTAATGGTTTGTTGTTCATCGTTGTCAGCCTGCGATGATGTTTTCTTCTGCCTCTTTGAAGAACTGATACATAAATCTATTCATTAAGCGTACTGATAAGTAAAAATGTTAGAATTCAATGCTAAATAATCAAAGACTAACCTCATGGTGTTTCAAATCAGTTCGATAACATTTGTAAACGTTTACTAACCCAAATACTCTGAATTGATATTACTTCACACAGATAGTTTTGGAGAATGAAGTTATTCTTCTGTTGTGATGTTGTACGAATTTCACTTATATTATGACTGTTCAGCACTCTTATATAGACGCAAATCAACTTATATTAAAAATCCTAGTTGTGTCTGTACTTTGGAATTTTCCAGGTTTAGAAAACTGAATTCTATTAAAGTTTTTTTTCTTAAGATTCCCTATTGTTTTGTCTACACAATAATAGGAAATTGAATTCTATTTGATTTTTTTCAATGGGTATTTCAGATTTAGCAAACTGAATTCTGCAATGGAAACAAAATAACGCATTAGTTTTATTATTGTAAAATAAAAAAGATGTGCATGAACAACGAAATAACCTAACATCTTCATCATCTTCTGTTTCAAATGGCAGTGGTGTAAGACAGTAATCGTCAGCATCATCTCTTTCCGATGGTAATGATATAAGGCAGTTATTGGGTTATTTCTAATCTAGCAAAATAAAAATAACAATTAATTGTGCATAAGACTACCTTTTCGTTAGAACTTTCAATTATCACATGATTTTGAGTTTTTACTACTTTTTCTAGTATTAGGTGAATAATCTTAAAACTTATGGAACCTGGCCAGGTTTGAGAATCACCAGCATTGTGCGCGATCGTATTATTACTGCAGAGTGCATGTCAGCATCATCCAGTGTAAGTTTCCAATTAGGCAAAAATGTAGGGGCCTAATCCATGTATGATTTTACATTTACTTATTTTTACCGGCCAGGAGCATGTATAGATGTTTTTTTACATATATATTTTCTCCGATCAGTACACTTGTATTCCTATTAATATTTCGCATGGAAGACAATTTGTCATTTAGGTTGCTTTTTCTTGAAGTCGACTTGTCATTACCATTTGTTCTGATTTCCTTACGTTCAGATTTCATAATCCTTGCTTCAAAATACATTCAATTGCTTGGTAGATGTGGTTCATTCTGAAACTGAATCTTTGGATTCCTTTGCGATGCAAACACTGGGTCATATTGGATTGCGTGGTCCAATGCCAGCACTTGTTTGTGACTCTGGTTCAGTTAATTTCGTTATGTATGATATGGAGTTAGGGAAAATTGGGAAAATGCCCCAAAGCGGGGAGCAATGTTGGAAATCTGTCCCAACATTTAAAAATTTGAAAAAATGCCACATTCCGTCAAAAACTCAGTAAACTCACATGAGAGAGCCGACACACGTGAATAAAAAGACAAATATACCCTTCAAAATTCACGGTTAAGGGTTCAAAATCCAGGATTCAGGGTTTACGGATCATGTTTAAGGTTCAGGTGGTGGAGGCGGCGGTTTTAATGGTAGTTCTGGTGGTGATGGTGTCTTTACACATGTGACCTAACTGGGTTGGATGTCAAATTAACGGAATGGGGCATTTTTCCAACTATTTTTAATGTATGGGCAGATTTCTAACATTGCACCTCATACTGGGGCATTTTTCCAATTTTCCCATGGAGTTATTGGGATGCTTGATATTTTCATTTATAGTTGCATCAATGTGATGAGTGACGTTCTACTGCAGGTGAAATTTTGGTGGTTTTGCAAGAAAAGTTGGCTAAATTACTCGCTGGAGAGGATATCAAAGCAATCCAGAGAACGGTGGTCTCTCCGGGGAATGTTTCTGCAAAAGAAACATGGTTTTCTTTTCTAAAGATTGCCCTTAATTTTATATTTAGTCTATCTCGATCAAAGGTGGGTGGTTAAATTTATTTTCCTCATATACTGATCCTCTATAACAATCTAGCGGCCCATGTTATCATAACATAAAAAAGTTGTGTTAAACCATCAGCTAAGAGTTCAAGTTAGTGCTAGTGCAGGATAGTCGACATACCAAATTAGGCACATGACCGTTCATCAACTCCTAGAATAGGAGTATCATTCGTGGATTGGATGCAAGGCGTACTTGCATAGTTATAGCTTCGATAGATTTTTTACTAATTAGCAGAAGGTATCCAAATTCGCTAGGCCAATTATTATTAATTAATTTGAATGCTGAGTCAAGTTGCTCTTCTTCAAAAGGCTTTGATACATAACCATCTATTCCCCATTCCATGCATTTATCATTTGTTTCCTGGAATAAATCAGCTGTCATGGCTAGTATTGGTGTGTGCCATCTTGGAACATTCCCAAACATCTCCTACCAATAATAGTCTGCAGTGGACCCTCGAAATAGTGAATTCTGTCTACGGTTTCACTTGAGTTGTGCATAATGTACTTAGTTTTTTAGTTTTGTACGAAGCTGGAATTGTATCCATTTTTGGAAATGGACTTTAGGTACGTGTATAAGTATGGTTGTTAAATGATTTGTATCAAATGAAGCTGCAAAAACTATCCAATAAAATTCTAAGTAAAATAAAACTGGATATACTACACCATTCTCCTATCTTTAATGGATCATAAAACTGGGTATCATCTTGGCCATTAGTCGACGTGCGCTTCTCTTGCGTTTTTTATTCCTTTCCACTGTTTCTCCCATTATTCATCGAATTTTATAGGAAATTGCCTCTTGTGTAGGAAGAATTGCAATGAAGTTAGCTTTTAAATTGTTCTAAAAAAATAATTTAAATACAAAAACACAATTCACCAATCACATCTATTCAGTATTCACTTTCTTATCAGTCAATGTAGGTTTGGTAATTCTTGGCAAAAACGTAATTGCCAGTAACTATTATTAAAAATCTCATCAACCAACTTCTGCAGGCTCCTTATAAATTGCCTAGCTGGCAATTTTTCCCTTCAAGAGATCAGTTACACAGTGAGCTGGACCACTATCGCCTATCATAAAAGCAAATCGATAGAAATGACATGCTTTACCAACAAGGACGTGTGCAGAAAATTAAAGGAATGAAGTACCTTGTTTGATAATGTCGATATAGAAGGGTAACCATCCTTTCTGTAGCAGATATACTGAAGGCAATGACCACCTGAGTTCTATTGTCCACTATTCAATCATATCAAATTCTTTAGCGATATATATAAAATTTTCCCTAGCATTAGCAAGTTTTATATGAATGGCTATATTAAAAGTATATATTCATATCACTTGTTATTTTCACCAGTTGGGATATGTTCCTGTGCTGGCTAGGTGAGGATAAAACAATCACTTGAATATTTCAAAGTAAATACAACATACTGACTCCATATCGTAACCCAACAGGCTAGAAACCATTCAGATGCGAGAAATTATATGATTCATCGCGGCAACACAAATCAGACATCAGCTGGACATTTAGTGTGAAGACTTATCAGTCGCTAAAGCCAAAAATATGATGCCTTACAATCAAATCAGACCAATCGGTAAAAAATCTCAGAATGAGGAAGTAAGAAAATGTACTTTTTATTGGATCCATCCACACTCTTTCAAGACTGCATACTGTTTTTTTGTCCCTGAGAACCACAAAAACATGCCGTTTGAAGCTTCTTCTATGCAAGATATGTATCCGGCTGCAAATTTCCATAGAACTTAAGAACCGAAACTCATTAATGAAACAAATAAAGTAAAGTACGCATCTTAGAAATGTTTGAGATACCTGGAGTTCATTAAGATATTTGATTACTCGAAGATAATCTCGTACGACTTCAAACATAATAAGAAAAGTAGTCCATAGCCAATAATTGATAACCCATCTCCAATTGTATTGGATTATATGTTCATCTGAATGAATTCATACTGTGTGGATTTTAAAGATACATAAAATTTATTATATCTGTTATATCTGTACACACAAAATATTTTTAAGCCATCATGCTGCACTTTCAATTTTCAAATGCAATCAGTTTTTTAAGCTGAATCAAAACTGATCATCTTACCCGATACATATGCCTATCCACCAGAGACTACAAAAATCAATTTCAAATCCATATCTTTACGCTGAAAACTTAAGATGAAATCAAAACTTATCATCTTATCTGGTACATATGCCTCTCCACCAGAGACTATAAAAATCAACGACAAATCCATATCTTTAGGCTGAAAACTCTAGGCTTCTCATTCTCTAGTCCATCCACATCATGCACACCCATATGTTATCAACTCCTTTAGGTAAAAAAAAGTAAGATATGTAGTATTACCTTAGCATGTCATAAATAATAGCTCTATCGCCATCTCTTTAAATTGACTCCATACGCTTGCATCCAACAATGTTTTATTTATCTAAACTCATCAGTAAGTTGCATTCCCTGAAAACAAAGACTGGGCATAAAGTTAATATTTCAATCCTAGTTATCAGTATTATCATAATTGGTAACCGGATCCGGATTACATTAGTTTATATTGAATTCAAATCTAAAAAGCACTTAAAGGTAAAGTATTCTAGGATTTTAACATGTGTGCCTTGTTTCTTCTTTTCCTTCTGATTCAACTTTGCTTCCCGAATTTTCTTTGCATCAAAAATATTAATATATTATTCAAAACCAAACAAATCAAATCTAATTCACATAAAATTCAATCAAATTAGGGGAAATAAAACACCTAAAGGGAGCCGTGAGACTACCTTACGGAATAAAAACCCTATAAAAGCATCTAAATTTCAACAACAATTACAAACCTTGTACTTTGCATAGTTAACTTCTGCACTCCAGGCAAGATTTCATGAACCCTCTCAACCTAAAGCTTCATCCTGCGTTAGAACATAAAGAAGAAAAGAGCTGCTTCGTTAATGAAATACTGATCAATTAGATTCAAAGAAATATTGATCAGTTTTTAGGGTTGCAGAGAAGAAGAGTTGTAGCTAATGTCGAGTCTGAAGAAGAGATATCAGGGAAATCTCGCTAAGGAATGAACGTCTCTCGATTATTAGTAAAACTCTTGAGTTTAATGAGTTTGGCCCTTGTTTCGTGAATTTGGGGATTCGAACAAAACACAACTATAATTCCCATCCGTCCAAGTCATAGCTCGATCAGGATGATTCCGACCGCGGGATCAGGGTCCCCGACGAATCCTGTCCGTCTAATGACTCTCAAATATCAGAGTCAAAGTACACCTTTTTTTATAACAATGATTTAAAGAGATATTACAAATCAGAAAGACTATCTTCTGGTAAGAAATTGGTCGGAAGCCTAGCAACAAGCTGAGCTCCTACACATAATGGCGTAATTGTCTTTGCCGTCTTGCGTTGTCATCGCGTTAAGGATCAGGAATGTCTGGAAAGCATCTCGAGGGCAGGCTGGGCAGCCTATCACCCAATCGATAAGGCCAACTAAGTACGTCGAGGACTCGAGGTGATCCGTGAATCATATACCTGCAGATACAAGTGCGGATTTGGTGTATCGTATCGGTATTTGTTTGACAGTGATGCAATATTTGTTGGATATTTTAATAAATATTTGCCGAAAGGAGGTCTAAATGGCGGCAACGCCACTATTTATGTTCGACCTGGCAGGTCAGGTCGCGGGAGTCTAAGGAACAACGCCCCTTAGTAGAGTGCGAGACATCGTCTCTGTAGAAATTTTCTGGTTTTGAGTTTGAAAAACTAATTCGGTTTTCCAAAAATTTCTACAGACGAGTTTGTCCGTTAATGGATGTCTTTTGAAGGCATATATTGGAGATGAAGACACATCTCAAATAGACATGAAACCCTCGATAAATTACGAAGACTTTATCCCATTTCAACAGATCGAAAATCTCTGGTTTCTTTTCTCTTTAAGCATCATTAGATTCTATCTATTGTGTGTTCTTGGTTAGGTCAAGGGAGCACAACTTTTGAATCCAACAACGTTATTAGGGCTTCATTGTATCTTGAAAGTATTATTTTATTGACCAATTATACTCACCAATCATTAATGAAAGGTCGAAATATTTGCTGAAAAGAATCGCAAGTCCCTGAAGTTAGTGATACAACATTCTTTTCTCTTGTTTGTATTTCATCCTCTGGTACCCTATTTCCGACAATTTTCTAGCAAATATATTTTTGAAAATGGAGGGTGAAACTTCAAATGTAATTGCTCAATTCTTACAAGCATGAACTAGATTCTGAATCGCTTGTAACGTTTTGATGGTGAGAATTTTACTCATTGACAAGAGACCGTGAAATTTTTATGATCACCATCATGTTGTGGTACATTCTTGAAAATGGATTAGAGGAAATCCCTGCCCCAAAAGTCGATGACATTGATGATTTGAAGGTCAAATGTAAGAAGCGTCAGGAAGATGAATTTATGTGACGTGGTCATATTTTGAATGCCCTTGAAACTACAATGCCCATCAAAGTATTTTGTCTGCAAAGGAATTATGGACTACGCTTGATAAAAAATACAAGATTTATGACGCAAGCAACAAGAAAATCCTAAGTTGAAACTTCATGGACTTTAAAATGGCTGACAGTAAGTCAATTATTGTCCATGTCAGTGAACTTTTGCTCATTGTTAATTATCTTAATGGTGATGGTATTGATCTTATATCTTAATTCGTTGTTGGGGTTATTATTTCTCGTCTTCCCCCTTCTTGGAATGATTACAAGAAGAAACTTAAGCATGATGAAACTGACGATGGTTAAGAAGGTCTACAACGTCATCTTCATATAGAAGAGGACTCTCGTAATATCTCTCCACCGTTATATGGTCTTATCTTGTTACACACAAATGAAATATACTTTCATTTAGATATGGGTAACCGTACCTAAACGTGTAGATATATTGAGTTGGCTCAACAATAGTTAACCGAAGTTAGCCATATGAACACCTTTGTATTAACCACATTCATCTAACACTTCTAGATCAAATATGATGATCAATCAATTATGAAAGATAATAAAATGAATCTACTTTTGTTACTCATAGAGTTGTTCAATTGTATATATCTCATAGAAGTATACATGACATAATTGAAGAAAAATCGGATTTGATTCATGATTGTACAAAGTACTTATACAAGAATCAATTCATGAACATTAAGTCACGGTTTGCAAAGATTGCATTCCTTAATTTATAAATATATTTGTCCATGAGTATGGAATCATATTTAACCGATTTTAGAACTTTAACCACTAAGTTTGCAAACGGGTACGCAAACTTTAGTTCCGAACTTTGGTCTTGTCCAACAGTTTCCCGGACCTAACTCAGGTAGAATTGTACGCATACTGGTATGCAAACTTGGTTCCCGGAATTTAACACTTAAAAGTTAAAACCGTTCGCATGCTGGTATGCAAACTAGGTTTCCGGACCTGAATCATACCAATTTTTTTTGCATATTGGTATGCATACTGTGTTGTATCCAGACAAAGGTTAATTGTTCTAAACTCCCATTTCAATCATTGAAACATCTTTAGAAGACGACAATAGCTGTCTCACACAAACTATTAGCTTATAAGTAATTTTCAAGTGATCGAATAATCAATACGAAACATTCTGAGTCGACATCAAATGATTGTCTCACACAAATCATGTAAGATGTTTCAAGGCAATTTTCACATGATCATCTTTTGACTTGTTATTTAGTTTCTAACAAATAAATGATTTCCAACTAAACTCGTCAAGAATAATGATGAACGTAGCTAAAGCAAAAATCTTCCAACGTATATTTCGATAAATATATAAGCGAGTTAAACTCAGTTCGAAATATCAAATGTGTATAATATAAAAGTCTATATAGTTATACGACTTAGTCTCATTAGGAGATAAAATAGAATAGACTTCTGAGTGATAGATAAGTTTTAGTCTCCACATACCTTTTGTTGATGAAGTACCTCCAATCTCTTCTCAGTAGATCTTCGTCTTCAATCGATGAATGCCGTGAAGTCTAAAGCTCAACTACACATTCTGAAAATGCGGGGTACAACAACCACACCCAATAATTCGTTTGGCAATCTGAGAGGACTTACTCCAATATACTTTATAGAAAATGAACTAGACGGTCAGACTCAATCTAGAGAAAAGTATACAAGAGTTTATATCTCTATCTCTCAATTCAGTCTGCAATCAGCAAATAGAAATCTACGAGCCCGATTGAATATAAGGGAAGTAACTTGAACGGTACCAAAGACCAATGTTTAAGGATCAATTAATTTTAATCAACAACCAAAGGTTGGATTTCCTAATTGATCGATACAACGCAAAACCTGTGATATTTCAATTATATAATAAAATATAATGCGGAAAAGAAATAACACAGACACCAGAATTTTGTTGACGAGGAAAACCGCAAATGCAGAAAAACCCCGGGACCTAGTCCAGATTTGAACACCACATTGTATTAAGCCGCTACAGACACTAGCCTACTACCAATGAACTTCGGACTGGACTGTAGTTGAACCCTAATCAATCTCACACTGATTCAAGGTACAGTTGCGTTCCTTACGTCTCTGATCCCAGCAAGATACTACTCACTTGATTCCCTTAGCTGATCTCACCCACAACCAAGAGTTGCTACGACCCAAAGTCGAAGACTTGATAAACAAATCTGTCTCACACAGAAAAGTATATTGGAATAGATAAACATGTCTCCTACAGAAATACCTATGAGTTTTTGTTCCGTTTTTTTTATAAATCAAGGTGAACAGGAACCAATTGATAAACCGGTCTTATATTCCCGAAGAATAACCTAGTATTATCAATCACCTTACAATTAATCGAATAGCAAAACAAGATATTGTGGAATCACAAACGATGAGACAAAGGTGTTTGTGATTACTTTTCTATCCTGCCTATCGGAAAAATTAATCTTGAGCCAATTTTATAATTGTACTCAACCACAATAAAAACATCAAGATCAGATCACGCAACTACAGAGAAAATAGTTGGGTCTGGCTTCACAATCACAATGAAGTCTTTAAGTCGTTAACCTACAGGGTCTCGAGAGAAACCTAAGGTTAAAGGAGAATCGACTCTAGCTATGCAACTAGTAACACACAGAAGTGTGGGGATTAGGTTTCCCAGATGCTAGAGTTCTCCTTTATATAGTTTTCAAATTAGGGTTTGCAATCTAAGTTACCTTGGTAACAAAGCATTCAATATTCACCATTATATGGAAAACCTGATTCAAACAAGCTAATATCTTTCAACCGTTAGATCGAACTTAGCTTGTTACACACAAATGAAATGTACCCTTATTTAGGTTTATGTAACTACCTAAACGTGTATACCATGTTGGTTCAATAATATTTAACCGAAGTTAGCCATATGATTACTCTCATATCAACCTTATTCATCTTAACCATAAATAGTTCTAATGACTCAAATGAAACTAGTTAAAGAGTTGTTCAATTGCTATATTCTCATAAAATTATACAAGAACACAATTGAAGCAAAATCGGTTTGATTCACTCGAATCAATTCATGAACATTGTAGCCACGGTTTGCAAAGATTTCATTCCTTATTATATAATGTTAAGTTCATGTACATAATCGATTTTAGAACTTTAACCTTCAAGTATGCAAACGGGTACACATACTTGAAATACCCGGACCAAAATTGGGTTTCGCCAGTACGCAAACGAGTACGCGAACTTCCAATTCCAGCAGAAATATTCGGACATGAACCTTACACAAGTATGCAAACGGGTGCACATACTTAGGTTCCCGGATTTCTCAAGCCAAAAGGTACGGGTACGCATACTATGGTTCCCGGACATGGATTACATAAGTGCAAGAGTACACAACATGTCATATCCAATAATTGTTAAGTGTTCTAAACTCTTATTTAAATCTTTGAAACTTTCTTAGAGGATGACAAAAGCCGTTTTCATACACTATTAGCATCAAAGCAATTTTCAAGTTATTGAAATAATCATAACGAAACATTCCAAGTCTACACCAAATGATTGTATCACACAAACCATGTAATATGTTACTCGGCAATTTTCACATGATCATCTTTTGACTTGCGTCAAGAATATAAGATGAACTTGGTCGAAGCGAAAGCTTGCTAACACATATTCCGAGAAATATGTAAGCGAGTTAAACTCAGCTCGAAATCTCAAATGTGTATAATATAAAACTATATCATAACACGACTTATGTCTCAATATAGGAGATAGAGTAGAAATAGACTTCCAAGTGATAGATGAGTTTCAGTCTCCACATACCTTTTGTTGATGAAGTTCCACAAGCTCACCTTAGTAGTTCTTCGTCTTCAAATGATGAACGCCGTGAAGTCTAACGCTCAACTACACAATCTATGTCCTGGTCCGACACATCTATAAATAAACTAGAAATCAAGACTTATAGTTTTGATCACTAACATTGACAAACATGCTTGAGATAGCAACACCTGCGAGTTCGACCGAGCAGTGCTCTAACAATCTCCCCCTTTGTCAATTTTAGTGACAAAACTATCAATACATATGGATTACAAAATAAATAAAACTTTGTAGCTTCTCATCCAAATGCTTGATCTCCTTGGCATCTTCAACACAACTCGAAATCTACGTCACTTCCAAGTACTCCATGATTCTAAACGTGTTCAACTCAGCATCATAGTTGTTGAAGATACATAGCGATAACAATGAGAAAACAAATGCTCTCAATCATTTTTATACAGTGTCATAGTATCATTACACAACATCAATGTTCAATTGTATCACAACTTTGACAATAATACTATGGTGATATGTATCACTCCCCCTTAGTCAATATTTCATCTCGACATGAAAACCACATTGTTAGAGCATTGCTCGGTCGAACTCGCATGCGTTGATATCTCAAGCATGTTTGTCAATATTAATGATCAAAAATATATGTCTTGATTTCTAGTTTACTTATGACTAAGTCTCGGTCTAGGATAGTTTAGTGTAGTTGAGATCCAAACTCCATGGCGATCATCTTACGAAGACGAAGAACTACTCGAGGAACAAGTGGAACTTCATTCGACAAAAAGGTATGTGGAGACTTGAACTCATCTGTTACTCTAAAGTCTACTCTATCTCCTACTCTTGAGACAATAGTCGTATAAGTATGATAGTTTTCATACATACACATTTGCTATTTCGAGCCGATTTACTCGTCTATATTTTTCTCGAAATATGTGTTGGTGAGCTTTCGCTTTAACCACTTTCATATTTACCCGTAACGAAAGTCATGATGACGTTTCAATCTTGAAAATAGCTTTGATGACGATAGTCGTGAATAACGATTGTTATAACATTATAGAAGAATGTTTCAATGATTGAAATGTAGAGTTGAGATTACCAACAATGGATATAAGCATATATAGTGTGTTCGCACATTAGTGTATAAATCCATGTGCTGGAAACCAAGTGCGTGTATATGTGTGTTATGTGCGCATGCGGTATTGGTAAAGGAGACAGGTTGAGTACGCGTACCCACGGAAGTTTTCGAACCGAAAATTTCTGCTGAGTGTGTAAACTCAAATCGGGTAGCTACGGTACGCATACCTGTACGCATACCCAAGCTGGTTATTTCTCAAATAGGTAGTTCATGAACTCAAAACAATAAATTATAAGGAATGCAATCTTTGCAAACCATGGCTATATTGTTCATGAATTGGTTCAAGTGGATCAAACCGATTTTGCTTCAATTGTGTCTATGAATAAAGACCTAAGCAATTGAAAAACTCTTGAACTAGTTCTTATGAGTCATTTGAACTAGCACTACACCAAATTCTGGGATTAGAAACAGAACCAAGCCGTTACGAAAACGGGTTGTAACGGCTCTTGCCTGTTGCAAAAGTGGGTGTTACATTTTTTTTGTAACGGCTTTGTGGCCGTTACAATTTTGGTTGTAACGGCCCTCTAAATGTTGTGAGCCGTTACAATTTTTAACGTTGTAATGACTCAGGGCCGTTATTTAATTTTTTTTTTGTAACAACGGCTGTCGTAACATTGACGAGCCGTTACTACGTGGCATATTGTAACAACTTAGAGCCGTGACTACGTGGCACATTGTAACATCTTAGAGCCGTTGCGAACTTTTTTGTAATGACAAAAAAATTATCGCGATCAACCTTGACTGGTCAAAATTGGTCAATAACGACCAATTTTGACCAGGTAAATATTGACTTGAGTTCATTGTCTGCTGAAAGTATCGGAATTCCAACTGCATACACTTTACATTATCCACCGTCCACACTCAACAATAGTTTCTTCCATCAATATATTCATAAAATCACGTTCAATCAATTCATATAAAAAAAGAACTCAAATTCTCTAAGTACCAAATTATACTTTGTGAAGTATCAGGCTCTAAGGGAATACGTTAAGTTCCAAATCATTTTTACTTATAAGTTCAGATCATACACTACATAGTAACTTACTTAAAGCTTACAGATACTTCCCAAACACTAGTTGCCAAGAATTCTTCATCAAGTTCTTCATAATCCCTCGCTTTAAGTTCACAATGCCCAACCCATACTACACGAAACAAACCAGAAAATCTATAAGAAAGGATACCAAATTTGGAATTTACAAGCATAAAAAACTGAACATACAGAGAGGTCACAGGCTCTCAACATGGTATTTTGCACAAGGCCATAGATTCCACCATCAACGTAAACTAACAGGGGAGAATGTAAAATAGTAATATGAAGCAAACCAAAAAAACCATGTTAAGACAGTGAAGTATAGTTTCATGAAAATGACTAAAAACTTAAGAAAGATTGAATAACCGCACAACTGACATTCCGTAGGATGACAGTGACTTACTTCAGGCCAGATGTCTGTAATGAACTCCACAATATTATAAGATACGCCTCCCTGGACGCCAACTTGATTTCAGGCCATAAATTATATAATTGGAGATCATCCAAGAAATGATCATGCTTCTATTCAATCACCGTGTGTTCCTGCCATACACACACACGCGCACGAGGAGTTAGCATTTGCCTTATTTATTCATGTCATACTAAGTTGCTGACTTAAACGTAATTTGTCTCTGTGGTCAGACCAAACCAGGGAGAAGAACATAAGATAAAAAAGGACAGTCAAATACATAGTGAAGTCTGCAGCGGCTTCAATGGGGTTTGACTTCATTGCAGCAGCTTCATTTCTTAATGCACCAACAGTCTCTGTTGTAGGCCATCAACTCACATGCCTCTGCAACAAATCAGACTCTCATGGTAAGAACACAAAGAAGATACAACCCACTGAAAATTTGATAAATCAAACATGATTATTCTAAGGCAGGAATGTACTCAAAAATACTGCAGCACTTCATCCCAGTAGATTAACCTAGTAATTTCACCAGTTAACTGGTTCTGAACCTAATCCTTGATATGGAACCAATCAGCAACTTGAAAAACAAAACTTAAGAAATTTGTAAATACAATTAGCACTTCAATAGGGTAAAGCTATGGGATTGTAAACATGGTATATGCTACAATACTTAAAAACATCTGCATCTCGATAAATTAAAGGTCTTAATCTATAGTTATCCTACTGACCTACAGAACAAAACTTAATTTACTGCACTGAATTGTATTGATCATCGGAACGTAACACATGAAATGTATCGAAAACTTAAATAAAAGTTTTAATCCAAGGATCACATTCTATCCACAATTACGTATAAAAAAAACTGATGTTAATTTGATGTTAAATTCTATTATTTGGAAAAATTTTCATTGTGAGAAAGAATTTTCATTTAAAATAAGGTTAATATACAACAGACGTTTAAACGGTACTACTAAAAGGATCTAACTCAAAGAATCTAGCAACAAATCATGGTCTAGCATGTGCATGTACAAACCATGGCCCAAGTTCTCGGTTCTACCCGAAGGTCCCGAACTCAAAAATCAAAATGCAGGATCCGGATGCTTACACCAAAAATTGGCCCATTTACAAAGCAACAAGAATTTATGGAAGGTTTTTTTGGAACTCAGATATCACCCGAAGGATCAAAATCTTCCTTTGGGAGTGTTTTAATTAGCTAACTTTGTTCAGCAGATTAATCCTCATTGCACTTTTGGCTGTGAAGAAAATGGAACCATCTAACTATTCTTTAGCTGTCACTTAGCTAGATTTGTATGGAATATGGATGCTCCCACCGCTCCAGGACCTATAAGTGCAGGCTCTTTTATTTCTGTCTGATTTGTAAAAATCTTGGATATCCGACAAGGATTCAAGCAAAATATCGAAACAGCAGCCACTAAGTGTTTAACCATACGAAAAGAAAGATGTACTAGGGGTTTTCGGGGAAAACAACAAAACCCATTGCAAAAATTGCTATATAGAGGCACATCCATTTCTCGACCAGATCACGTACCTCCCTTTACACTCAAACACTATACATAGGGTTTCTCGTATTAAAGATCCAAAGGTAAACTGAAACAACTAGATCAAAATCAACTCAAAAATCAACATAGATGCCTCTTGGGTATCTAAAGTTTGTAAACGCAAGTTTTGCTCTAATTCTTTGTAATGATGCGGGTACATTTGCGGATGCGAGAGCAGAACGTTTAATGATGCAAGTACATTTGCAGCAAGCAGAACAGGACCTTTAATTAAGCACTTCCATCCAAGAAGCAGAAGCAATAAGAGTTCTCCATGCAGCATTGTAGGCGGAGGAAAATTTCCAAATTGAAAGAGATCGCAAGCAATAACAGGACTTTTAGTAAGAATGCCCTAAAAATACTCACTTATACAAGTGTCGTGTTTTCGTATGTACAACAAATTACCACCGCAGCTGCAATCGTAACATCCCCAAGTATTCTTGCATTTGCAGTCAGTGCATTGGCACACAGAATTCTCCCTGCATTCATCCACATCTGGAATGCACCGACATAGTATGAATCGTTAGTGTATAACAATGTAAAGAGTATATTTTTCCAACATAGGCTGCTAACAGAGGTGGTTGACATTAACCAAATGCAAAGTAGATGCGTATTGGTCATAAAAGAGGATGGTGGTGGACATATTATCGAGAAAGAAAGTACTACTTGATTTCCAAGTGTATTTGGATGTACACTTGAGACTATGGGTTTCTGTTTTGATGAATTGAGGCTACAATTAATGTATTCATGGTGTACTTGGGTTTGTTAAGTTTCAGTAGTGGTGGGTAAAGTGCTTTCGGCTGTACTTTACAAAATGATCATGGTGTAATATAATATTCATGGTAATTATACAATTTCCCAATTCACGGCATCTTACACTTTCGACTTGTACTTCCAATCTTATTTGCAATAGATACCTTTCTTATAATCCAAAAAGGAAAAGCAGTTTTATGACACTAGCCTGGACATTCATGCACGGGCCTGGAAGGACTTGTAATTCTATAAAAAAAAAACCTTCAAGATCCAATATAAGCAACTTTAATAGCTAAAACCCATCTTTTCTTACTAAATTAGTGATTACAACAACCTATTTAACATCCAAAACACACATAACAACTTATAACAAGCAGTATACACACAAAAAGATCCTCAAAGATATGATTCACACCAACATTAACTTAATATCAATGGAATAAAGGAGAAGAAATTATACCAGCAGTAACGAAACATATGTTGTATTGCATCCTCTTGTGAAATCTACCTCCAGGCTTCTTCTCTTGTGAGTTCTCCTCTAAGTTTTCCAGCACAATTCACAAACAACCAGTTATTAGATCCACACACACAGATTCAAAATCAAAAAATGGTGTAGAATTGAGATTGAAACCGAGAGGTGACTGAAATTAAAATCACAAACAACTAGTTATTAGTTTCCCTGAAGATTATCTGAATCTGGAGGTGTCTGAAATTAAAAAAAAAAATTAGTTAGGGTTTACAACTGAAATTAAAATTTAAAGAAGATTTACTTAGGATTTGTAATCGAAATTGAAATCTAAGCTAATGAAGTATAACAAAGTTGCTCGTGAAATCATCTCTCTATTAACAACAACAAAAGCATAACAACAAAAATTGATTTAGGGTTTTATTCCTTCACCATCTTCGCTAGATTTTCGCTAGATTTAAAGGAAAATCAACTTTTAACTTTCCTCAACCTCATAACAGCGAACCTTGTGATCGATTTTGTTTGAGAAAACAAAGAAGATGATGGAGAAGATTTTGAAGAAGAAGCTGCATCGGGAGCTTTTGGAAATGGAAAAAGAAGAAGAAGATAAGGAGAGTAGAGAGTTAGGGTTATACGCATGTAGGGATATTATGCCACCTTGGCATGGGAGGAAACATCCTTTAGTTAAAACTAAGTTGGGTGGAAAAAAAACCCAAGTGTGACCACCCTAGTGTTACCAAGCGTGTGACTGGCACGCCTATAAAAAAATTCGTAACGGCTTAGCCCTGTTACGAATTTTTAAGAAATTAGTAACGGCTCCAGCCTGTTACGAATTTTTTGTAACGGCCATTTGTAACGGGAATTTTGTAACGGCCACAAAGCCGTTACGAATTCCTGTTACGAATCCAGGAATTTGGTGTAGTGATAGTTATGAGAAAGATGAATACGGTTAATATGAAAGTACTCATATGGCTAACCATTGGTTAACTATTTGTGAACCAACTAAGTGTACACGTTTAGGTACGGTTACTCAAACCTAAATGAATACATTTCATTTGTATGTGACAAGCTAAGTTTCGATCTAACGGTTGAAAGATATTAGCTTGGTTGAATCAGGTTTTTCATCTAACGGTGAATATTGAATGCTTTGTTACCAAGGTAACTTAGATTGCAAACCCTGATTTGGAAACTATATAAGGGGAACTCTAGCAACTGGAAAAACTAATCCCCACACCTCTTGTGTGATACTAGTTGGTTTTGCTAGAGTCGATTCTCCTTTAACCTTAGGTTTCTTCTCGATACCCTGTAGGTTAATGACTGAAATACTTCATTGGGATTGTGAAGCCAGACGAAACTACTTCTCTTGTAGTTGAGAGATCTGATCTTGCCATTTACTATCGTACGAGTTCAATTGAATAATTGACTTGAGATTATATCTCCGATAGGGCAAGATAAAAAGAAATCACAAACATCTTCGTCTCATCGTTTGTGATTCCACAATATCTAGTTTCGCTACCATACGATTTAGATTATTGTGAGGTGATTGATAATACTAGGCTGTTCTTCGGGAATATACATCCTTAGTTCCTGTTCACCTTGATTTATCATAAGACGGAACAAAAACTCATAGGTTTATCTGTGGGAGACAGATGTATCTATTATCGTAGACTTTTCTGTGTGATACAGATTTGTTTATTGAAGTCTTCGACTTTGGGTCGTAGCAACTCTTAGTTGTGGGTGAGATCAGCTAAGGGAATCAAGTGCGTAGTATCCTGCTGGGATCAGAGACGTAAGGAGCGCAACTGTACCTTGAATTAGTGTGAGATTGATTAGTACAGTCCAGACCAGTCCAGACCGAAGTTAGTTTGTACTAGGCTAGTGTCTGTAGCGGCTTAATACAGTGTGGCGTTCAATCTGGACTAGGTCCCGGGGCTTTTTTGCATTTGCGGTTCCTCGTTAACAAAACTTCTGGTGTTTGTGTTATTTCTATTCCGCATTATATTTTGTTATATAATTGAAATATCATAGGTTGTGCATTAAGATCAATCAATTTGAATATCCAACCTTTGGTTGTTGATTTACATTGATTGCCACTTGGATATTGGTCTTTGGTACCATCCAAGTTTATCTCTCTAGTATTTGATAAAGACTCCTTCATTTCGATTTGCTTGAGTAAAGATCAAATCGAGAGATAGAGATATTAACTCCTTGATATACTTTTTATTAAGATTGAGTCTGACTGTCTAGTTGATTCTCTTAAAAGTATATTAGAGTTAGTCCATACAGATTGCTAATCGAAATATTGGGTGAGGTTGTTGTACCCCCACTTTTTTAATTGGTATCAGAGCAGGCAAACACGTTTAAAGACCTTATAAGTCTGTGTTTGTAGCGATTTGACTCTATGGACAGTAGTGCTATCTCAATAAATACACCACCAAATCCAGGGATTGCAGAATTTTCTTTTATGACTGATTTAATTAAATCTGTAGAAGAAATTCTATCTAAAACTCCACCAGGTTTAAAATACCTTGAAGTGTTTTCAGGACTTGAAAAGAAATTTTAAAGTCTATCTTGTGATGTTGATTTATTTCTCCAGAATGAACAAGAGTCTCTTGACATACTAAATCAAGTTATGCTAAATAATATTCATGTTGAGGTTGATATTGATTTGCTAATCAGTGAGTGTAATACTCCTCTTCTGAGTAATCTATCTAGTTTTAACAAACTGAACGAATTACAAGAGGAGTTTAAATCTCAGTTATCTGAGTACATCACCTCAAAAGATGAATTGATTCATTGCTCAATCCCTGATACTTCGTATCAAGATAGTAGTTGTCTTCTTTCATGAAGAAGCTAGGATGTCTCTTTTTACCAAAAGAGTTTCCCTTCGTAGTACTAAAAACTATGTGCATAAACTATTTTTTATAAGTTGGAAAACAAGAAATCAGAAACACAAATCTTTTTGGGTTCTCTTGAAGTTCTTTGATAGACTTGTAAAAACAGTTCCTTGGGTGTTTCTCAACACTACAGGATGTAAGAGTTGCGGGAAAGAAACTCTTTCTTGGTGCCATGGTGAGCAAGACATTGTTCACCTCAACACAGCTTGTTTGTGTTGAAAGTGCATCCTCACCAAGAAATGCCATGTTATTATGTATACGGTGAGGGAAGCACAAGAACTGGGGCACACATATCAAGTTGGGTATGATTTTGAATGTTGGTAACACAGTAGAATTCGATCGGATTCTTCTCAAAAGTTCGGGATGTTTGGACTTCATGGTACACCTACTAGGTATGCATAACATCATTTAAAATCAAAATCCATGGGTTTAAGTACGCATACCCGTTTGCATTCTTAACGTCGATTTTCGGTAAACTTGTTTTGGCCATAACTTCTTCGTCCGAACTCGGATTGACCTCATTCTTTTTGAATTCTCTTCCTCTTTGAATTTTATTAAAAATGGAGATGAGAAACATTGAATTTGAATGAGTTAAGATTGGTTATTGTCCTGTCTCTTGTTTTTGAGTGTTTTGCTCCGTTTCGTCGCACTTGTTCCACTTCTCTTGGACTTGGGCACTTGGATTCTTGGAGTACTACTCTTCTAAGCTCATTGTAGCTTTTACAAGAATGTTTGTGGTGAATAACAAAGAAGGAAGAGCAAGAATGGGCAGTAGCATGTATTACCATGGGATTCTTGAATGTTCACAATCATTTGTGAACTATAGTGCATGGTCGTTAATGACTTTGTATGTTCTTCTTTGTTAAGAAAATCTTTTTATACGCCTTTGGTAGCTATTCTTGGTGTAAATCCGGGCGAAAAAGATTGATTCTACCCTCTAAGGACAAATCATCTTATATGTGCATTACGAGTTTGTCTTGATGCCTAGGAAACTTCTTGAGAATTTATTCTTGTTTTGAGAAGGATAACTAAAGTTTGGAATAGCCATGATTGTGATTACACATAGCTATGTCCAACGTTTTCATCTTCATGTTTTTTAGGTTTATTTGTTTAAATTCTAAAAAAGTTGGTTTGGAAGATGATTTTTGCAGTATTAACCTTTATGGTTTTATATATTGCAATATGTTATGGGATATGTGTGTTTGCGTCCGTGAACTTTTATTGTCCCATACGTTGTCAAAAGTTATCTCGGGTATATGTCGATATGCATGTATTGATACAAGATCGATGAACTTTTGACAAACAAAAGTTAAGCCTATTATGTCAATTTATTGATGGAAGATAGGTTAAAATCTTTTGTTTACAAGGATTATGTCTATTGAATGCCATTGTGTAAATGGTGATGGAAAATAGAATGAATCCTTGTATATTCCATGATATTGATCTTCCCTAATCCATATTTTATGTATATACTGTGCGGCTCCATAAGTCTTCTCGTGTGAGCATTTACAACTAGACTAATCATAGATTCGTTTGTGGTTATTTTGGTTGTGTATTCCAATTAATTTAATCATGGGTTCTCTTGTGGTTAGTTTAATTGATATTTTTGGATACAAAATCATTTTGTGGTTTTTGATGTCCAAAGAAATCCTTCTTTTGTCGCAAAAGTAAGGTCGCTCTTGTTGTTCTTTCGGGAATGACATGAAATGGGGGAGAGTTCTTTTGAACTTGTGCTTAAATTCCATATCTTTCTGGGGAGTGCGGATATGGAATATTTGAGGGGTTATCTTGTATCTTTATAAACTTTGTGATGAATGCATTTAGCTTCGGCTTTATGATTGCATCTAAACAAATTTGATATGTACTTTTCTTTGATCTTGAAGTGTCTCCATGAAAATTTCATTAGGATCCCGTTTTCGTACCTTTGCCAATTTTATTGACAAAAAGGGGGGGGAATTAATATGTAGTTCACACTACAAATACATATGGTTTTCGGATCATTATGTAAGGGGGAGTGGTTTTCGTGTTGAAACGAAGTATTGACTAAGGGGAAGTGATACATATCACCATAGTATTGTTGTCGAAGTTGTAATATGAGAACTTTGATGCTGTGTAATGATACTATGACACTGTATAACAATGATCGAGAGCTTTTATTTTCTCATTGTTATGGCTACGGAACTTCAACAACTATGATGTTGAATTGAACATCTATGGAATCATAGGAGTACTTGGAAAAGACGAAGTTTTCGAGTAATGTTGAAGCACCAAGGAGATCAAGCATGTGGACGAGAAGCTACAAAGTTTTATCTATTTTTGTAATCCATATGTATATATAGTTTTGTCACTAAAATTGATAAAGGGGGAGATTGTTAGAGCATTGCTCGGTCGAACTCGCATGCGTTGCTATCTCAAGCATGTTTGTCAATATTAGTGATCAAAACTATATGTCTTGATTTCTAGTTTACTTATGACTAAGTCTCGGTCTAGGATAGTTTAGTGTAGTTGAGCTCCAGACTCCATGGCGATCATCTTACGAAGACGAAGAACTACTCGAGGAACAAGTAGAACTTCATCCGACAAAAAGGTATGTGGAGACTTGAACTCATCTGTCACTCAAAAGTCTACTCTATCTCCTACTCTTGAGACAATAGTCGTATAAGTATGATGGTTTTCATACATACACATTTGCTATTTCGAGCTGAGTTTACTCGCCTATATTTTTCTCGAAATATGTGTTGGTGAGTTTTCGCTTTAACCACTTTCATCTTTACTCGTGACGAAAGTCATGATGACGTTTCAATCTTGAAAATAGCTTTGATGACGATAGTCGTGAATAACGATTGTTATAACATTATAGAATAATGTTTCAATGATTGAAATGTAGAGTTGAGATTACCAACAATGGTTATAAGCATATATAGTGTGTTCGCACATTAGTGTATAAATCCATGTTCCGGAAACCAAGTGTGTGCATATGTGTGCTATGTGTGCATGCGGTATTGGTAAAGGAGACAGGTTGAGTACGCATACCCGTACGCGTACCCACGGAAGTTTTCGAACCGAAAATTTTTGCTGAGTTTGTAAACTCAAATCCGGTAGCTAAGGTACGCATACCCAAGCTGGTTATTTCTCAAATCGGTAGTTCATGAACTTAAAACAATAAATTATAAGGAATGCAATCTTTGCAAATCATGGCTATATTGTTCATGAATTGATTCAAGTGGATCAAACTGATTTTGCTTCAATTGTGTCTATGAATAAAGACCTAAGCAATTGAAAAACTCTTGAACTAGTTCTTATGAGTCATTTGAACTAGTTATGAGAAAGATGAATACGGTTAATATGAAAGTACTCATATGGCTAACCATTGGTTAACTATTTGTGAGCCAACTAAGTGTACACGTTTAGGTACGATTACTCAAACCTAAATGAATACGTTTCATTTGTGTGTGACAAGCTAAGTTTCGATCTAACGTTGAAAGATATTAGCTTGGTTGAATCAGGTTTTTCATGTAACGGTGAATATTGAATGCTTTGTTACCAAGGTAACTTAGATTGCAAACCCTGATTTGAAAACTATATAAGAGGAACTCTAGCAACTGGAAAAACTAATCCCCACACCTCCTGTGTAATACTAGTTGGTTTTGCTAGAGTCGATTCTCCTTTAACCTTAGGTTTCTTCTCGAGACCCTGTAGGTTAACGCCTGAAAGACTTCATTGGGATTGTGAAGCCAGACGAAACTACTTCTCTTGTAGTTGAGCGATCTGATCTTGCCATTTACTATCGTACGAGTTCAATTGAATAATTGACTTGAGATTATATCTCCGATAGGGCAAGATAAAAAGAAATCACAAACATCTTCGTCTCATCGTTTGTGATTTCACAATATATAGTTTCGCTACCATACAATTTAGATTATTGTGAGGTAATTGATAATACTAGGATGTTCTTCGGGAATATAAGTCCGAGTTATCAATTAGTTCCTGTTCACCTTGATTTATCAAAAGACAGAACAAAACTCATAGGTTTATCTGTGGGAGACAGATTTATCTATTATCGTAGACTTTTCTGTGTGATACAGATTTGTTTATTGAAGTCTTCGACTTTGGGTCGTAGCAACTCTTAGTTGTGGGTGAGATCAGCTAAGGGAATCAAGTGCGTAGTATCCTGCTGGGATCAGAGACGTAAGGAGCGCAACTGTACCTTGAATCAGTGTGGGATTGATTAGGGTTCAACTACAGTCCAGACCGAAGTTAGTTTGTAGTAGGCTAGTGTCTGTAGCGGCTTAATACAGTGTGGTGTTCAATCTGGACTAGGTCGGGGTTTTTCTGCATTTGCAGTTTCCTCGTTAACAAAACTTCTGGTGTTTGTGTTATTTCTATTCCGCATTATATTTTGTTATATAATTGAAATATCACAGGTTGTGCGTTAAGATCGATCAATTATAATATCCAACCTTTGGTTGTTGATTTACATTGATTGACACTTGGAAACTGGTCTTTGGTACCATCCAAGTTTATCTCTCTAGTATTTGATAAAGACTCGCAGATTTCCATTTGCTTGAGTAAAGATCAAATCGATAGATAGAGATATTAACTCCTTGATATACTTTTTATTAAGATTGAGTCTGACTGTCTAGTTGATTATCTTAAAAGTATATTATAGTTAGTCCATACAGATTGCTAATCGAAATATTGGGTGAGGTTGTTGTGCCCCCGGTTTTTCAATTGGTATCAGAGAAGGCAAACATGTTTAAAGACCTTATAAGTCTGTGTTTGTAGCGATATGACTCTATGGACAGTAGTGATATCTCAATAAATGCACCACCAGATCCAGGGATTGCATAATTTTCTTTTATGACTGATTTAATTAAATTTGTAGAAGAAATTCTATCTACACCTCCACCAGGTTTAAAATCCCTTGAAGTGTTTTCAGGACTTGAAAAGAAATTTGAAAGTCTATCTTATGATGTTGATTTATTTCTCCAGAATGAACAAGAGTCTCTTGACAGACTAAATCAAGTTATGATGAATAATATTCATGTTGAGGTTGATATTGATTTGCTTATCAGTGAGTGTAATACTCCTCTTCTGAGTAATCCATCTAGTTTTAACAACTGAACGAATTACAAGAGGAGTTTAAATCTCAGTTATCTGAGTACATCACCTCAAAAGATGAATTGATTCATTGCTCAATCCCTGATACTTCGTATCAAGATAGTAGTATTGTCTTCTTTTATGAAGAAGCTAGGATGTCTCTTTTTACCAAAAGAGTTTCCCTTCGCAGTACTAAAAACTATATGCATAAACAGTTTTTTATAAGTTGGAAAACAAGAAATCAGAAACACAAATCTTTTTGGGTTCTCTTGAAGTTCTTTGATAGACTTATAAAAACAGTTCCTTGGGTGTTTCTCAACACTACAAGATGTAAGAGTTCTTTGGAAAAAACTCTTTCTTGGTGCCATGGTGAGCAAGACATTGTTCACCTCAACACAGCTTGTTTGTGTTGAAAGTGCATCCTCACCAAGAAATGCCATGTTATTATGTATACGGTGAGGGAAGCACAAGAACTGGGGCACACATATCAAGTTGGGTATGATTTTGAATGTTGGTAACACTGTAGAATTCGATCGGATTCTTCTCAAAAGTTCGGGATGTTTGGACTTCATGGTACACCTACCAGGTATGCATAACATCATTTAAAATCAAAATCCATGGGTTTAAGTACGCATACCCGTTTGAAGCAACAAATGCAAAGTTGAAGCAAAACTACTCTAGGAATTCCAACCTCAATTGCCCAACATATCAAGATAAGCGCAGGGGCAAGAGTTATGGAAGACTATTGAACCAGAACAACACCAATAGACTGTCGTAAGTGTTGAAATGTAGCAGTGTCTAAGGTTTGGTGAGAATATCAACCAATTGTTGTTCGGAAGTCACAAATTCCATATTAATGATACCATTTTCATAAAGATCTCGAATAAAATGATACCTTATGTCAATGTGCTTAGTTCTTGAGTGCCCAACAGGATTCTCGGTTATACGAATCGCACTTGAGTTATCACAAAAGATCTTCATTATTCCCGAGTCAATTCCGTAATCAGCAGGCATTTGTTGCATCTATAGAAGATGAGTACAACATGAGCCCGGCAGTGTGATTAATGTAGCGTATGATCCTTTTTGCAGATGCAAGATGAGATTCCTTTGGATTCGCCTGAAACCTTTCTCATCTCGATGTAGTTTACCAATGGTAGGCATAGGAGTTAGTTTTGGAGTTGACTTATCAAGGTCGAATCTTGAAACAAGATCTTTTGCGTATTTCTCTTGAGATAAGTAAATTCCATCCTTGTGAACATTGCTCATTTCAAACTCCTTACCAAGAGAGACTTGAAAGTCTTTTGCAAGTTTCTCCGACGTTGATCCATAGATGATATCATCTACATAAACTTAAGCAATCACAATATCTTTCCCACTCCATTTGGTAAACAACGTTTTATCAGCTCCACCTCTTGAAAAACCTTTACTAAGAAAAGATGTAGTTAGTTTTTTGAACCAGGCACGAGGCGCTTGTTTTAACCCGTATAATGCCTTATTGAGTTTAAGGACATGATGAGGGAAATCAGGGTTTTCAAATATCTTAGGTTGAGCGACATAGACTTCTTCCTTTAAGTTTCCGTTTAGGAAAGCGGATTTGATGTCCATTTGAAACAGCTTAACCTTAAGAAAACAAGCATGAGCTAATAACAGTCGAATGGACTCAAGGCGTGCCAAAGGAGCAAAGGTTTCGTCTAAGTCGATTCATTCAATCTGTGAATATCCCTGAGTGACAAGCCTGGCTTTGTTCCTGACAATGGTGCCAAACTCATTGGACTTGTTCTTAAATATACGTTTAGTACCAACAATATTGATATTGGGGGGACAAGGTACGAGTTTCCATACATCTTGCCTTTGAAATTGATTTAACTCTTCATGCATTGCATTCACCCAATGGTTATCACTAAGAGCTTCATCAATATTCCTTGGCTCTACTTGCGATATATAACAACCAAAATTGTAAATTTTTTGAAGTTGTCCTCTCGTCTTAGCAGTAGACTCCCTACCTCCAATGATATTGTTAGTATCATGATTCCTTTAAACCTAGAGATGCCTTGGTGGATCACGATCTTGTTCAACAGGAATAGCCTGACTAGAGCTTTTCTCCTCATCACTTGAGACATCAGGATCATCAACCGTTGGGACAACTTCTACTGATTCTAAGGTTTCTTTGATTTTCTCAATTGTCTCGGTTGGAGGCAATTCAGCAGGAGAGTCATCATGACGAAAATTACTTCGATCATCAATGATAAAATTTGCAGATTCCATCATGACTTGGGTTCTGAGATTAAACACTCGGAAACCACGACTTTCCGATGCATAGACAAGAAAAATACCTTCATCGCTTTTCGAATCAAATTTCCCTTTCTGTTCATGGTCCTTTAGAATGTAGCACTTACTGCCAAACACTCTGAGATAGTGTAAGTTGGGTTTCTTACCGTACCATAACTCATAGGGAGTGTTTAAGGTCTTTGACCGTAAATAAAAACGATTGAACAAGTAGCAAGCCGTAAAGACAGCCTCACCCCAAAACCTTAACGGTAAGTTTTTGTTATGGAGCATTACCCTTGCCATTTTCTGAATGTTTCTATTCTTCCTTTCTGCCACACCATTTTCTTGTGGAGTGATAGGTGGTGAGTATTGATGAATAATACCCAGAGAGTCACAATATTCAAATACCTTGGTGTCTTTGAATTCAGTGCCACGATCGCTTCTAATTTTCTTTAGTTTGCGACCCTGTTCATTCTGGATTCTATTAACAATAATCTTGAACTCACTGAGTGTTTCATTATTGTGAGCCAAAAATGCCACCCAAGTGAATCTGGTGTAATCATCCACCATAACCAAAGCATACTTCTTTATAGCCACCGTAGATTGTTGAATTGGGCCAAAGAGATCCATATGAACTAAATCAAGTGGAGCTTTGGTGAGAATATCTCGAGATGATTTTTGTGGAACTTTCGTTTGTTTACCCTTTTGAAAGGCACCACATACACCCTCAACCTTAGAATTGATTTTGGGAACGCCTCTAACAAGTTCTTTGTTAATGATCTTAGTTAGAAGACGATAATTGATGTGACCAAAACGCTCATGCCAAAGATGAGCAGATTCCACCTTAGTCAAATTGCAACAATTATTGAACTGAGTATCTAGAAGATAGCAGTTATTTTTGCCACGTGATCCTTGAAAATTACTTTTCCAGATTTGTCGACAATGTCACATCCATTAGTATTGAAGACAACCTTATGGCCTTTGTCACAGATTTGACTAACAAAAAGAAGATTAGCAGTCATACCTTTAACGTATACGACATCATGTATTTTAGGAACGCCGGTAATTTGATCGTCCCCTTCTTGCTTATGTAGCAGCAACTTCCATCTCCAAAAGTTACAGGTCCACCATCAAAATCACTTGTGTTGATAAACCATGAGAGATCTCCAGTCATATGCCTGCTACATCCACTATCAAGGAACCATTAAAAAGGTGATGTTGACTTTAGAGCAAAAGCTCCCATACTAGCACTACTAACCACATTTGGCTTTCTTGTTAGTGTTGAATGTCTTTTAAGAGTAGACAAAAGTTGCACAACTTTCTTATGAAGATTACAAGCAACTTTTAATCATTTATTGAAAGGCAAACAAACATGTTGAAAGTGATCATGAGAACCACAAAACAAGCACGTATTAACATCATTAACCTTGTTCGAGAAATTCTGAGCACTATCAGGTTTCACAAAGCCTAGACCTCGATTATCACATGACTTAAGGAAATTCTTCAAAGAAGAATTATATGAGTTATTTAAGACAATTGAAGATGATTTTACAGATTTCAAATCTTTAAGCTTTGCACTTTCTACAGAAAGATCAGAGTTGAACCGGATTTGTTCATCTAACTTCTTCTAGAGGTCAACTACCTCTTCAGAGCGTTCTCGAAGTTCAGATTTTTTGACATAAACTTCGCAATGAAGACCATTAATTTTTCTTATCAAACGATGTCTTTCGAGACAAATAAAATTGATGAGTTTTTTTAAATCAGGATTCTCAATCTTATCGATGGTTTTTAGAACACGCTCGATGTTGATTTTATCCATTTATGGGGAAGCGTTTTCAGAGACAATGTTGTCCATCATCAGATCTTAACGTGTGTGCCTGCTCTGATACCAATTGAAAATCCAAGGGTACAACAACCACACCCAACAATTCGTTTGGCAATATGAGAGGACTTACTCCAATATACTTTCTAGAGAATCAACTAGACATTCAGACTCAATCTAGAGAAAAGTATATACAAGAGTTTATATCTATATCTCTCAATTAAATCTGCAATCAGCAAATAGAAATTTGCGAGCCCGATTAAATATAAGGGAAGTAACTTGAACGGTACCAAAGACCAATGTTCAAGGATCAATCAATTTTAATCAACAACCAAAGGTTGGATTTCCTAATTGATCGATACAACGCACAACCTGTGATATTTCAATTATATAAGAAAATATAATGCGGAATAGAAATAACACAGATACCAGAATTTTATTAACGAGGAAAACCGCAAATGCAGAAAAACCCCTGTGACCTAGTCCAACTTTGAACACCACACTGTATTAAGACGCTACAGACACTAGCCTACTACCAATGAACTTCAGACTGGACTGTAGTTGAACCCTAATCAATCTCACACTGATTCAAGGTACAGTTGCGTTCCTTACGTCTCTGATCCCAGCAGGATACTACGCCCTTGATTCCCTTAGCTAATCTCACCCACAACCGAGAGTTGCTACGACCCAAAGTCGATCGAAGACTTGATAAACAAATCCGTTTCACACATAAAAGTATATTGGAATAGATGAATTTGTATCCCACAGAAATACCTATGAGTTTTTGTTCCGTCTTTTGATAAATCAAGGTGAACAAGAACCAATTGATAAACCGGTCTTATATTCCCGAAGAACATCCTAGTATTATCAATCACCTCACAATAATCTTAATCAACTAGCGAAACAAGATATTGCGGAATCACAAACGATGAGACGAAGGTGTTTGTTATTACTTTTCTATCTTGCCTATCGGAGAAATTAATCTCGAGCCAATTTTACAATTGTACTCAACCACGATAGAAACATCAAGATCAGATCACGCAACTACAGAGAAAATATTTGGGTCTGGCTTCACAATCCAAATGAAGTCTTTAATTCGTTAACCTACAGGGTCTCGAGAGAAACCTAAGGTTAAAGGAGAATCGACTCTAGCTATGCAACTAGTAAAACACAGAAGTGTGGGGATTAGGTTTCCCATTTGCTTGAGTTCTCCTTTATATAATTTTCAAATAAGGGTTTGCAATCTAAGTTACCTTGGTAACAAAGCATTCAATATTCACCATTAGATGAAAAACCTGATTCAACCAAGCTAATATCTTTCAACCGTTAGATCGAACTTAACTTGTTACACACAAATAAAATGTACCCTCATTTAGGTTTATGTAACCGTACATAAACGTGTACACCATGTTGGTTCAATAATAGTTAACCGAAGTGAGCCATATGATTACTCTCATATCAATCTTATTCATCTTAACCATAACTAGTTCAAATGACTCAAATGAAACTAGTTAAAGAGTTGTTCAATTGCTATATTCTCATAGAATTATACAAGAACACATTGCTAAATTGGTTTGATTCACTCGAATCAATTCATGAACATTATAGCCACGGTTTGCAAAGATTTCTTATTATATAAATATTTAAGTTCATGTACATAACCGATTTTAGAACTTTAACCTTCAAGTATGCAAACGTGTACGCATACTTGAAATACCCGGACCAAAATTGGGTTTCGCCAGTACGTAAACGGGTACGCGAACTTCCAATTCCAGCAGAAATATTCAGACATGAACCTTACGCCAGTATGCGAACGGGTGCGCATATTTAGGTTCCCGGATTTCTCAAGCCAACAGGTACGCGTACGTGTACGCATACTATGGTTCCCGTACATGGGTTACATATGTGCAAGAGTACACAACATGTCATATCCAATAATGGTTAAGTGTTCTAAACTCTTATTTCAATGAATGAAACTTTCTTAGAGGATGACAATAACCGTTTTTACACACGATTAGCATCAAAGCAATTTTCAAGTTATTGAAATAATCATAACGAAACATTCCAAGTCTACACCAAATGATTGTATCACACAAACTATGTAAGATGTTACTCGGCAATTTTCACATGATCATTTTTTGACTTGCGTCAAGAATATAAGATGAACTTGGTCGAAGCGAAAGCTTTCCAACACATATTCCGAGAAATATGTAAGCGAGTTAAACTCAACTCGAAATCTCAAATGTGTATAATAGAAAACTATATCGTAACACGACTTATGTCTTAATATATGAGATATAGTAGAAATAAACTTTCCAAGTGATAGATGAGTTTCAGTCTCCACATACCTTTTGTTGATAAAGTTCCACAAGCTCTCCTTAGTAGTTCTTCGTCTTCAAATGATGAACGCCGTGAAGTCTAAGGCTCAACTACACAATCTATGTCATAGTCCGAGACATCTATAAGTATACTAGAAATCAAGACTTATAGTTTTGATCACTAACATTGACAAACATGCTTGAGATAGCAACGCATGCGAGTTCGGCCGAGCAGTACTCTAACACATTATATCCAAATCCGAGACATAGCTATAAGTAGACTAGAAATCAAGACTTATAGTTTTGATCACCTAAAGTTGACAAACAAGCTTGAGATAACAACGCTTGCGAGTTTGAACAAGCAGTGCTCGAACAGTTTGTTTGGGTGTTATTATACCCGCGCTCAACTCAGAATCTACTTATAATCACGTCCCATACCTAGACGCTCTTTATATTAACACCTACATGTGAACGCACTCTATACCTGCGCCGACCCTCGCATGCTCACTATATCTACGCCCCACTAAATTTAGTCTTAGTCTGTTTCAGTGCCTCAATTTGGTCTCAAACCCTATAAAATTCAGATTAAATTTGGTAATTTACTCCCAATGAGTGTGATTGATTTTCATACCAAATTTGGTTGTAGTCTGTGATTATGGACGTTTTTAGCACTTATGTGTTTCTAATAATATTGGAAATATTTGTAAATATTTTTAATTTTGTTGACATTGATTGTGTACACTGGGAAGGTGGAAATAATTTTTATTGATGACAACATCGGAAAGGTGAAAGTGGAGCTTGATGACAACATCAGAGGTGAAAGTAGAGCTAGATTATGTTGTTTTGGTGATAACATCCCTGATAGTCCTATCATATTAGTACTCAGGGTCAAGAACATAGTGCTAAATAACAAGATCCATATATTTTACAATGCCACAGGTTAGCTTTTATTAGTTTACTTTGATAATCTATATGTTACAAGGTCTAAGTATCAACATGATGAACTCATACCTAGTAGTTTAAGCCAACAAATGCGATGTTACTCATTGATCAATCCTTTTCACAACGGGGAATCAATAAAATTTCGACAAACAATCTCACTATCCAATGCATGAATATCATGATAGACTTTGAAGATTCATCTACTTATTATACATATCCTCTAAAAACGGGTGTTAATACCCAAAAATCGCTCCTAGGTAAAACAATGTACTGTCAAAGTACTTTCTTTAGGTTCAAAAATCAAAATCGTACAAAACGAGCCTTAACCAAGAAGTTGATCGTTCACGTTTTGCTTCGGTTACAAAGAGAGAAAATGAGTTGATCTTAGGGGAGGGAAAGCAAAGAAAGTTGAGGAAATCAGTGTTAATTGAATTGGGTGTGGGTTTATTGAACTATGGAAGAAGAAGAGCTTGGGAATGATAAGCTTGTTTTGTCTTCTGAATAGACAAGGTAGTCTATTTATAGTTGTAGGGAACACTCAATGTCTCCTCGTAAGTAGTGGAGGTTGTGGAGACATGGAGATAGTGGGATAATGGTATGCTTACGCCCATGATGTTAGGGAAGTTTTTGGAAACCGTAAACCATCATTCCATTACTTAGCCACTTCTTTTAACCGTTCTCAACTGTTGACACTACTTGTAACTTTCTTATCATGGGATGTTGCCATGCCGCACATTGTTGTAAACCACCAGACCAATACCCATAAATAATTCCCCCATGCAACATGTTTTGATTTCTCGTAAGAATTAGTAGAGTCATGGAATGTCTCTAGTCTTATCCAGGTTGCCACGATATAGTTGACTGAGTAATAGCCTAAGCTAGCTAGACTTTGTCGAAGTGGCATAGCTTGAAGAGACAACTCGGCTCCAAGGTTATGTGTGACTAATGATGAGTTTTCCATAAGATGGCATTGTAATCATCCAGCCATAATAATACACGTAGATAACATAGTGCACCAAGTTAATAGCTAGCTAAATCGTGACACGGGGCGCGACCTAGTCGATAGCCAGCCAAGTCGGCACGGACATGGGTGTTAGGCTTGGAGCAACGTAGCCGTGTCCATATGGCTAGTCTAGGCCGATAGGCAAAAAGGTCGTGACTACTAGCTAGGCCAGGCCAGACTAGGTAGGCGTGGCACGGTCGTGGCTATGAGACAAGGTGGTGTCTTGGCCATGGCTCGGATGAGACAAGGAGGCCGTGGTCACTGACTAGGTCGGGCCGAGAGATAAGGAGGCCGTGACTACTAGCTTGGTAGCCCAAGAGACTAGGAGGTCATAGTTAATTAGGCTAGAGACAAGATGGTCTTGGCCACTGGAAATTCCAAGCCAAGAGATAGGGAGGCCGTGACCTGATGACTATGACGTTCCTGGCAAGTGACGCACAATGATTGCACGTTACAGTGTTGCAGGCCAAGTCAGTGCTCCGCCGTAATGGCGCAATGCGAAGCCATAATAGCGCAACGCTCAGCCATAATAGCGGTATACTGTATAAACCGTGGCACCCTACGGGGGGGCCAGTGACGCGCAAAGCTGGCGCTATACTGTAAACATATTTGTCTAAGTAATGAAGCTTATTGGCTAACACAACGAGGCTTCATTGAGGGAAAGACAAGACATGGCCAAAGTGGCAAGATGCAATGGCATTAAAGCATATCCATGGAATTGAGTTGGCCCAAACTCAAGGATGATGCAAGAATGTAGAATAGGCCAAGAGTTGTTCTATGGCATTCGTTCAAGGCTGTCCAAAGCTTGAACAGTGCAAACAAGCTAGCGATGCAAGAGTGGCATTGTTATTGTCAAGCAAATTGGCTAAGTGAAGCATATGACGCATGAATAACTAGAGTGAGCTTAAATAGTTGGCCTCGGTGATTGAAGCACAAGTATTGTACGTGCATTATCTTATAGTGATAAGCATGCAGGGCCAAGTTGGTTGAGCATTAGAGCGAGGCATAATTCAGTAAAGCACAACAGTGGTGCAATACGGCTCAAGTGACAGTTAGGAGTTGGTTACGAGCTTCACAAGCATGCAAATGACGCGAGACAAAGTAGAATGGTTATAAAGGGAGTTTATAAGCGTGGGAAAAGGGTCCTAACTGCTAGAGAATAGGTGTTGGATGATGGCGTCAGTTTAAAGAGAAACTGGCTAAGGTGGCATTTTATAGGCGGTTATGGAACTGCTCCATGGGACAGATGGCTGTCCCCTGCGTGTGCAAGTGTTGTGCATGATTTTGGCCATTGTAACCACTGTATAAATAGTCCTAAGGAGTGGGAAAATCAGTAGGCTTACATAGGAGAGAGTTTTGTAGACATGTAGTCTCATACTTGAGAGAATAAGGCATCATTAAGAGAATGATGGCATGTTTAGTCATGTGATGGACAAAAGTTTGTAATCTTCCTTTGATACAATAAAATGGGTTAACTGTATCATGTATTTGTGTTCATTGTGTTACTGATTTGTGTGAGAATTTTTCAAGTACATGGCAGAACCTCTTATGCTTATGGGGGCATGAAGAGTTAGAGAGAAAGAAGATGAAGACTTCCGTTGTGCTAAGCCTTTAGAGTGAAGGCAGATGCGTACTTTGATGCGAGTATGTAAGGCCGAGTGATTGTGGGTGAAGTTGGTTCACTGAACCACAATTATTGTCAGTCATGTCCCATGAAAATTTTAGGCGATTAAATGGGCATGTGACAGCTGGTATCAGAGCGGTGTTTGGGGACACTGTTCTTGATTTTTCTCTATTTTACTCAAGTTGGTGTCATTTGTTTGTCGAATTCAGTGAAGAATTGTTTGGGTTTCACCAGTATGGAGACTAGAAGAAGTTGGTCTTGTGTGGATAAATCAATTGGAAAGAACTTTGAAGCTTGAAGTAGCAACATGCCAAGAAAGTTCAAGGTAAAGGTGCCTGAATTCCAACCCAAAGTGTTAGACGAACATGCCAGAATCATTGGAACCCGGGTTTTCAAGTGATTGCATGACAAAACTAAGGAGTATGCTGACTTCTATGGTGGAAGTCAGATGTTTAAGTCCATGTTTCTCACAAGTATATGAAGATGATGCATTAGGAATGCATAATTTCGTAGTGTTATCAATAGCGAGTACATTACAAGAAGTAATAGGAATTTTGCGAAAATTACTGAACTCAAAGTTGTTGATGGCCTTTGCAGTGGAAAAGTAGATGAAGAACATGTCTATGCGATAGATTGAAGGTGTTTTCATCGTATCCAGTTGGATGGAAGATTAAAGTTATCTCTCTCTCGAATGCATGTACCTTGGTGGTAATACAAAGTCTGGTTGCGAACCAGCATTTTTGTGGCAATGTGATGCCATAAAAGAAAAATTAGATGGATAATTCTTATCTAGCATAAAGATTATTGAAAGGCTAAAGAAATAAGCGCAAGTTAGGGGAAAACCGATACACCACGGTCTTGTGTTTGCAAAGAGTTCTTCGTTGATGCTAGATGTGCACAAGGAGTGTGCTTGCACTTGGTTTATGAGTGGGATCAGTATGCTTGGACAAGGGTGTCCAAAGACCTGAATTTGATCATAACCACAAGAGGATGTTCTTGTCGACTGCAAATCAACAATTGTTGCTACTGAAGTTGATTTTGGAGAAGGGGAAAGACAAGAGTTTCCAGTTGTGCATGGACAATAAAAATGAGTTCCAAGCTTGAAGAAGAATGCGGCATTCTTGCTTCATGGAACGTAGGCAGTGACGCCTCATTTGCAAGGATTATGGCCTTGTTTGAAACTGTCCAGAGTGTTTATCCGCATAAGTCATTGAGTGATATGACTTTGCTGAGTTCTATGGTGATGCTCAGAATTACCAAGTTAAGTCTGTTCCAGTTGTGCAAAGGTGCACAAGTTTGCATTAAAATTCGGGTGTTGACTGGCATAGAAAATGTGCAACATTAGCATGCGCCAAATAGGATTTGGGCATAGCCAAGATGCATGATGCAGTTGGAGATGCAAGTTAGGCGAATTGTAGATGCATGGAGAAAGAAGGACAAAGTAGTGGTGATGCATAAAGATGGCATGTGGCCATTATTGAAGAAATCTTCATGAAAGCTAAAGCAACATGATGGCATCAGTTTGAAGGAGAACTCAACTAAGTGTCAATTATATTGGGCATCGTTATGGGAGTTGCATAAGAACGTGGATAAGTAGAAGAGTACATGTAGCAAAGTAAATTGCTACATTGGGGACAGTAGGTGCTGTCTCGCTTCCTTTGTTGCTTAGAAGCTAAGATGAAGTCAGTATTGCAAGGCTTGTTAGGTCTTACAAGTTGCAATCATTTGGCACGAGTATTTGCTCAAGTTTGAGTATACTTTCAGTTTGGGTCGAGTGGACCTTGGTGTTGGAATGAAGTCTCTCTATGTAAGGTAGTAGTGAATGAGGGTATTTGAAATGAGAGTTCTTGTCTCTTTCTTTCAAAGTAAAGCTAGTTTACGTGGAAGATGCTACACATCATATTAAGCCAAATATGCAATACAAGACGTTGAAAGTGAAAGAAGCAAATAGAGTTGGTGGCATAGTCGAGTTTGTTGTTGAGAGTTATGTGGAAGTGCGACGGAGTTTGGCAGCGATAGCATGGAGTAACACAGCAAGAATGAAGATGCAAGTCCATCAAGTATATGAGTTAAGAGTAACTCATAGTTAGGAAGAACATGATGTTGTTTTTTCGCAACATTAAAGCGTAGCAGTTTGAAAAAGCAAGTGATGCTTAAATTGCTGGTTTCAAAGGCGCGTGAAGAGGATTGATCGCCGTCGTATGCGTCAAAAATAATTTCACTTTCCTAAAGTATATGATAAGAAAGAGTTCGTATCCACAGAGAGGCGATTGTAGTTATTACGTATTCAATTTCTTAAAGTAACCAATTGGGGGGATTTCTGAATTTTAAGTAAGCAATAAAAGCAAATTAAAAGCAAAGTAAATTGTAGAAAGTAATCAATGGAGAGAGATATTGGTCAAGGAATTAATCTTCAATCTTAGACATGTGCTTGCATATACGATTAGAATTACGATTTAATCTCTTGTGTTATCAAAAGCCTAGAGAATCAAGAAAGCAAGATAATCTATTAATTTCTCAAGTTCATCAACACACACATTAGGGCTACGTATGTGAATTCTACCTAAAGAATAACCTAACGCCTTGCGCTAATCAAGTTCAATTCCTAGGAGCATTAAGTTTCAGAAATCGGCTAATCAATGCAATTGTCATGCGTTGCACATAACAATTCGGACAATGGTCAAACTCTACATATGATTACGAGAGTGTATCACTACAAACCGTAAACATATCATGCTACTTGTATTCAAGGTTATCGCTTGATGAAAAACCCTAAAATAGCTATGGACTAAGATGCAAGTTCAATTAATTGGCCACTTAACTAATCAAACACCATAATCCTATCACAATACTTCAATCATGTGATCATAAAAACAGTAGAGAATTGAACGATAATCAAGAGAGAAAACTAATACATAAAGCAAACACAAGTTTTAGAAATAGGACTACATCCTTAACCAATAATATAGAATTTAGCTACTCATAGCTATGGAGTTCATCACCAAAAATATAAGTTGAATAAAGAAGAAGATGAACAAAAGCAAACCCTAGAAGCGTAAACAAAAGCGGCTCCCCAAGTTCCAAGAATAAGATATGATTTCCAAAAGTTGTAGAATTCTTCTTTTTATAGCCTTTCCTCTCTTCCAAAATTAGGTCAAGCCTTCAAAGTCCATTAGATAAAAATCCACCAAGCCCATAATAGAGAGAAACCCGTGTAGAAAATATGTCCAAAAAGTCGTCGCCGGAAAACTGGTATTGTGGCCGGAAATCGACCGGAGAAGTGGCCGGAAATCGGCTCCGGTGACCGGCAAAGTCCGCCCGGTCACCGGTAAACGGGTCAACTCGACCAGGTTAACTCAGTCAACTCACTGAGTCAAACCGGGCCAATCACTGAGTCATTGAGTCAAGTGGAATCAGGGTCTAACTAGCCTAGTTGACTAGGTCTTGCACAGCCTGAGCCTCTTGCATCATCATTGTGCTTCTCCATTTAAACCCAGCCATGATGGCCCTGGCTCATACCTACAGCTGCACTATTCCTCTTGCCTTTGTAAACAGCAGCTACACTCCAGCTGCTTCCATCGCAAAACAAAGACCATCAATCCCGCCATTCCGGCTCTTTTGTAGCTCTTGTAACTTCCCAGACTTGATTGCAGCCTTCTCGATCTTCTAAGTGCAACTCCATTCCAATATAGTTCCACCACCTCACCACTCATAACCACCCATCCATTGCACTGCAGCCCGGCTACAAGCATCAACTAAGTACATCCAACCTCCAATGCACAACTCAGGCAACTCTGCAATCAACTCAAGCCATCTAGCAGCACCAGCTCTTTTGCTGCTCTGCAACTTCAGTTTCAACAATTTGCCAGGCCAAACCAACCTCCATAAGCACTACACCAGCATCTATTCATTCATGCACTACTGCCTCCATTCTCAACATAAGCTTACAGCTCAATCAAGGCAACCACCAAGTCCCCTTCAACACATACTACTGCCACAATCCCTGTAGCTGCACATTGCAAATCATCACAAGCCCATCATACTACTCCATCCCAGCAGCACATCACTTGCAGCCATCTCAACCTGCACTGCAAAATCATCTGAGCAGCTCCACATACCTGCACCAACACACATATACTCCTTCCCTGGCAGCAAACACAACACCACCATTGCAACCACAGCATCAGGCCATCATCAAAACATCCATTCTCATCTCTTGGCTCCAAGAGCATCACAACCCCTGACAGCAGCATCACTTGAAATTCCCTGTTAAGCACATCAGCAGCACAATCCCAGGCTACTTCCTCTAGCATACACAAAACCCATTAATTCAGTCCATCCAACAGCACCATCTCTGTAATGCCAGACCCATCTTCTCATTCTCACATTACTTCTAGCTCCAACCTTGCCTTCTTACCAAGCCACCACAAACATCAATTAAACACCACTACCAGATCAAGCCATCAGGAATCTCTCAAACCCTTGAATCTCAAATTCCAACTCCATTTGCATTTCCTCTATCGAGCCTCTGCCATCTCAAGCACTGGATGAAGCTCAAATGTAACCTAAACATACATCTATTTCAACCTATTGCATCCATTGCAATTGTAACTCGGGAATTCCAATCAACCCATTGTTCTTGAATTTCCACCAATTCTTGCAAACAATCCACCGCAGCTACTCTGTCAAGATTCAACCACCACAAAGAAAAACCCATTAATAATCATCACATCCGAATGCAGATTCAAAACCCATTCTCTCAACCAAACATCGAACCCATCTCCTAGACAAAGAACAAACCCATAGCTCTCACCGCCACAGACTCGATCCAATCTTCCATTAAGTTCTCAATCTGAGACCCCTTCGTCCATTTTAACTTCGGCAGCATACCACAACTGTTCTTCTTCATCAGCAAAACCACCAACCCATTTTCTCTGAGATCTCAAAATTAATCCAAACCCTAACTTTAATTTCTCTGTAATTTGAGCAAGCAAATTGTCGATGTCTTACGGATCTTCCACTTCTCGATTTCAATCTTCCACAGCTCCACTTTCCCGATCTCTCTGTCATACAGCGCCACCATTTCTCTCTCGTTTCTGAACTTGGTGGAACACAAATGATGAGAATTAACTTCTCTGAATTTTTTTGGTTTTTGATGTAAGAAATGCAAGCGGATATAACCACTCAGGTTAGGCAGATAAGGGGTAACCAAAGTGATCATAGACACCACTCATCAGATAAGGGCCATCTTGATTTGCAACCCCTTAACCTCTATTGTGCTCTCAATAGCACATGCATACGAAATGACACTTCTGCCCTTCTTGCTCAAATTGAATGATTTCCGCTTCTTTTCCTCCGTGCAACTCCAGAGTACCTAATAACTCAAAACCACGCGTAAAGTACATAATTCACAAGAAAAATGGCAAAGAAAGCGTAACTACTAGATAGTAAATTAGGTGTTTTAGACACCTATCAGATTCCCCCACACTTAGACTTTGCTAGTCCTCGAGCAAATCAAACAATTCAAAAAGATACATACAACTCCGTGTCGTCGAGGCTACGGTCACTTTTAGCATAAATAACAAGCCTTTAAACCCCTAGGTGTCCCTAGTGGACGAGTTATAGTCTCGTGAGGGTTTACTAGAGATATACCCACAAAACCTATTTTTCCAACTTACTAGTTCTCCGTAATGATAGTATCCAACGCGCTAAGAAGACATAGAGATTCTGCACACTAGTCATAAGAAGTTAGACACATAAATGAACACAATCTCATTCTTAAAAGTTGAGAGAGAAATAACCATCCCTTCTCGACTAAAATTCGGGTTCGGAGTGATCAAAAGTCTCGACTCTGCCTCACAAGAAAGGGTTTTATGAAATTGCTCTCAATAATAAACAGCTTTTTATGGGTCACACATGTGTCCAGGTTGGAATGAAGAGAGAATCCTGAGACACGTTGAATGGTAGGAAGGCTTAACCCTCCGAATGTTTTGAAAACCCACATCTTTTAATATTTTTGAAAACCCATTTTTCTGACGATCTCTTCGAAAGGAAATCAACCATTTAACGAAGGTGAGAATATGCTTACTTACCTCGTTATCCGTTCGGTGTGCAGCTAGCACCACTCTCACAGCATCCATAGAAACGTCTTGGTCTTCTATCGGTGTCTTCATCTTCGTCTTCGGTCTTCAACTCTTGATGATAACTCTTGAACTCCGTAAAATCTCGACAATATAACTCTTTTCCTCAAATTCCTTGTCGCTTGAAACTTCATTATAGATATTCCTTCTTTCCATTGGATTTATTGAAAGAATACAAAACTAAAGACAACTATACAAACCCAAAATCTTATTTTTTTTATTTTTTATTTTTTATTTTTTTGAAATAAGAAAAATAAATACAAAATAAAATAAAATACAAAGGCCATGGTGTAAGCACTTTACCACTTGATTCTTCACAACTTGTATGTCTTGATATCATAAACTTCTCGAACTCTCATCCTTGATAATTTCGCTCTTATACAATAGTCTTCAACTTATAAAAATTCTGCTCCTTGTCTTGTTGCTTTACTCAAATCGAAATCTGCCCATTTCGTATTGTTGCTTGTAAACCTTGAACGTCTTCAACTTTCCTTCGAATTCGTGATGCTCCTCTTGTTGATGATGATGGTGTTTCTATGGACCTTTTGGTGTAGAGAGATAAGGTGGATGGTGCTAAGCGAACAAGATTACAAGTGGTATGTAAGTTAGCAATTCGATGTCACCAACATGGTTGATAAAAATAGCACTCAAGAGATCAAAATAGTGCTTCTATGGTGGGAAGTTGGACAGCTCACCATTCTGCCCGGAATTTACGTACGGTGACACACACTCTAAAAGCACAAATTTAGACAGATACAAGGAATTGAAGGTCGGTGCCTCACATTATGTAACATGGGTAGTCTCCACTATAGGGGATCACTGTTCTAATACCGAATTCAGTCGCACCTTATTTTCCACTGGCATGGTTAAATCCAACTTTAACTCTCATACAATTAAGAAACCCGATCATGTTCTCTGTCATCTCTAAGTTCAGTCACTATTATGAGATTCTCGATGTAATCTTAGCGACATGTATACTATGTGACTCTAAACTAACTACAAGTTGGAGTTTTCTTATTCACTAATTACACAAAAGTTGAAAAATTTGAAAAATTTACAAAGCAAACCACAAACCACTCCCCACACTTAAACTTTACATTGTCCTCAATATAATTGAATCGTCCAAAGAAAGTCAAGGTGGGAAATCCTAACGGAAAAGTGACACAAAATCAGAAAAAGTAAAAACATGACAAGAAAAGAAAAGAAAAGATAAGAGATACAAAACCGATGGGTTGCCTCCCATTTAGCGCTTGGTTTAAAGTCGTCACCCGACTATCTCCTTGCTTTCTATGACTCCTCCGGAGGGAGTACTTCCACAAGATTAACTCCTTCCACGACATCCGAAGAGAAGTTCTCATAATATGGTTTCAACCGGTGCCCATTCACTTTAAGTTCATTACCCGTATCTAAACTACGAATTTCCACCGCACCATGAGAAAACACATTAGTCACAATAAAAGGTCCAATCCAACGTGACCTTAATTTACCCGGAAATAATTGCAAGCGAGAATTAAACAAAAGCACTTTCTGCCCAATGCAAAATTGTTTCTTTGTAATCATATTATCATGAAAAGCTTTCGTATTTTCCTTGTAAATCCGTGAGCTTTCAAATGCATCATTGCTAATCTCCTCTAACTCTTGAAGTTGTAACTTTCTTTGCTTTCCAAAGACCATCCAACTCCGTGTTGCATTGCTTAATAGCCCAAAACGCCTTATGCTCAATTTCCACGGGTAAGTGACAAGGTTTACCATACACAAGCCTAAAAGGAGACATCCCAATAGGTGTTTTATATGCGGTTCTATACGCCCACAAAGCATCATTAAGTCGCGAACTCCAATCTTTCCTTGTGGGATTCACCGTCTTTTCAAGAATGGATTTCACCTCTCGGTTGGAAACTTCGGCTTGTCCATTTGTTTGCGGATGGTAGGGAGTTGCAATCCTATGCGACACATTGTACTTCCTTAACAAGCTTTGCAAGAACATGTTTTTGAAGTGTGAACCTCCATCGCTAATTATCGCCCTTGGAATGCCAAACCTTGCAAATATATTAGCTTGCACAAAATCTGAAACAATTTTAGAATCATTAGTTGGGGTGGCCTTAGCTTCCACCCATTTCGAGACATAATCCACAGCAAGCAAGATATAATAATTCCCATTAGAATTGACAAAAGGGCCCATAAAATCAATTCCCCATACATCAAAAACCTCCACAAATTGAATAATAGTTTGCGGCATTTGATTTCGAGCACCTAGATTGCCGGTTCTTTGGCACCTATCACATGTGATACAAAATGCATGTGCATCCTTAAACAAAGTTGGCCAAAAGAAACCACATTCTAGTACCTTGAGAGCGGTTCTCTTACTCCCAAAGTGTCCTCCACAAGCATATGAGTGGCAAAAAGACAAGATAGAATTAAATTCAATTTCGGGAACACACCTACGTATTACTTGGTCACTACAATGTTTCCATAAGTATGGATCATCCCATATGTATTGGTTTCCTAACTTCTTAAGTTTGTCCCTCTCAGCACGAGACAAGTTCTTTGGGATTTGCTTAGACACTAAGTAATTAACAATATCAGCGTACCATGGTTCTCCAAAGGCAATTGAGAATAGTTGCTCATCCAGGAAACTTTCACGCAACGGGATAGTCTCCTTGTCCACAGCAAGACGTCTCAAATGATCCGCAACGGTGTTCTCAATTCCTTTCTTGTCTTTGATTTCAATATCAAACTCTTGCAAGAGTAAAATCCATCGTATGAGCCTCGGTTTCGCCTCTTTCTTTGTAAGCAAGTATCTAAGTGCTGCATGATCAGAAAAGACAACAACTTTTGTACCAATTAGATAAGAGCGAAACTTTTCTAAAGCAAAAACAATGGCTAATAACTCTTTTTCAGTGGTTGTGTAGTTTTGTTGGGCCTCATTTAACGTTCTAGAAGCATAATAAATGGCATGAGGTATCCTCCCCACACGCTGCCCAAGCACCGCACCAACCGCATAGTCACTTGCATCACACATGAGCTCAAAAGGCTTACTCCAATCCGGTGGTTTAATGATAGGGGCTGAAATCAAAAGTTCTTTCAAACGATTGAATGCCGCCACACACTTCTCATCAAAGTTAAAAACCACATCTTTTGCAATAGGTTACAAAGTGGTGATGCTATCTTGGAAAAGTCCTTGATGAATCTACGATAAAAACCTGCATGACCAAGAAAAGAGCGTATCTCCCTCACCGTAGTGGGAGGGTTAGAGCACGAATAAGGTCTATCTTAGATTTATCGACTTCCAAGCCTTTAGAAGATATTATATGGCCTAAAACTATGCCATGAGTTACCATGAAATGGCACTTCTCCCAATTTAGCACAAGATTTGTTTCAACACATCGTTCAAGGATTAGAGACAAATTGTTCAAGCAAAGGTCAAATGAATCACCAAAGACACTAAAGTCATCCATGAACACTTCTATTATGTTTTCAACATATTCCGAAAAGATACTTACCATACACCTTTGAAAGGTAGCCGGAGCATTGCATAGGCCAAAAGGCATCCTTCTATACGCAAAAGTACCGAAAGGACAAGTGAAAGTAGTTTTCTCTTGGTCCTCCGGCGCTATCACAATCTGATTATAACCTGAATAGCCATCAAGAAAGCAATAGTAAGAGTGTCCAGCTAAACGTTCAAGCATTTGATCAATAAAAGGTAAAGGAACGTGATCTTTTCTAGTGGTGGCATTCAATTTTCTATAATCAATACAAACCCTCCAACCGGTTTGCACACGAGTTGGGACAAGTTCATTCTTATCATTCTCCACCACCGTCACACCCGATTTCTTTGGTACCACTTGTACCGGGCTTACCCACTTGCCATCGGATATGGGGTAGATAACACCCACGTCCAAAAGCTTGAGTATCTCCTTTTTCACAACTTCCATCATGGGAGGATTCAAACGGCGTTGCGCTTCCCTTGTAGGCTTTGAATCATCCTCCACACGGATCTTATGCATACAAACGGCAGGGCTTATACCCTTGATATCGGCGATTGTCCATCCTATGGCCGTCTTGTACTTCCTTAGCACCCTTAGAAGTTTTTGCTCCCGTAATTCATTAAGCTCGTTAGAAACAATCACGGGTAAATCTTCATTGTCACCCAAGTACAAGTACTTTAAGTGACTTGGAAGAGGTTTCAATTCTAAACTTGGAGATTTAACAATAGATGGCACAAGTTTTTCATTATTGCAAGGTAAAGACGCATATGAAATATTCTTAATTGCTGATTTTTCCGGTAATGAGTCAAGAGAACCAATGGTTTCTTTCATCTCATCACTATACGCATAACCATTGTCAATAGGTGTAGTAAGCACGGTTTCCAAAGCATCAACACCATTCAACTCAAACATTTATTGCGCCAATGTGTCCATCACATCAATGGAGAAACAAGAGTGGACATCACTAGGATATCTCATCGTCTCGAAAATGTTGAAACGTATTATTTCTCCATCAAACTCCATAGTTAGCGTTCCCTTGTCAACATCAATAATGGTTTTCGCTGTTTTCATGAAGGGACGCCCAAGTAGCAATGGAAGAGACGAGTCCGGTGAACCTTCATCCATCTCTAACACGCAAAAGTCCGCTGGAAATATAAGTTGATTAACCTGCACAAGAACATCCTCAACAATACCCATTGGGTAGACATTAGAACGATCGGCTAATTGCAACACAATTCCAGACTTTTTAAGAGGACCAAGATCAAGTGAATTATACATAGACGCAGGCATGACATTAACGGATGCACCTAAGTCCAACATAGCTTTGTTAAATTTGGTGTTACCAATTGTGACGGGAATGTCAAAGCTACCGGGATCCTTGCACTTAAGTGGGAGTTTATGTTGTAAGATTGTCGAAGCATTCTCCCCCACACTAAGCACTTCATTACCTTTGAGCCTTTGCTTATTGGTACACAAGTCCTTCAACACCTTTGCATACTTTGGAACTTGCTTGATTGCATCTATGAGTGGTATGTCACATGGATCTTCTTGAGAATGTCTAAAATCTCCTTTTCTAGTTCCGCCTTCTTGGAATTTGCAAATCTGCGAGGGAAAGGTAAAGGAGGAACATAAGTAGAAACCGGAGTTTTAGAGTTAGAAATAGGTACCTCAGAAGTTTGGGGAGAATCCTCGGTTTTCTCCTCCAAAACAGGTTCCTTTGGTGCTTCCACCGTGCCCGAATTAGCAACTTCGGGTTTCACAAGTTGTGTACCACTTCTCAATGTAATTGCATTAACACCCTCTTTTGGGTTGATAGGTTGAGAAGGGAGTTTCCCACCATTTTGTGCCTTCAATTGATTCAACTCCATAGCCATAGAACCAACTTGAGTTTGCAACTCCTTAACCGAACTCTCCGTTCTTTGCATAAAAGATTTCAGCAACTCCTCCATATTGGACCCCATTTGAGGTTGTTGTTGTTGTTGTTGAAATTGTTGTCTCGGTTGGAATTGTTGTTGTTGAGGTTGAAATCCACTCGGGTTGTTGAAACTAGGTTGTTGAATCGCTCCTTGCTTATTGGCATAGCTAAAATTGGGGTGATCTCTCCATCCCGGATTGTAAGTGTTGGAGCAGGGATCATACCGTCTTTGTTGATTTGGAAAGATCGCATTAGCTTGCTCGTCTTCATAAGATTGAGAGGAACTTGGTATCACCGCGGCTGCAACTTGTTGAAGCATTGCGTTCATGTTACCCATTTGTTGACGAAGCTCTTCAACCTCGCTCACTTCACTCACCCTTCTTAGAATCACATCCGAACCACGACTCAAGAATTGTTGTGAGTTCGCTGCCATGTTTTCAATCAACTCTCTAGCTTGTGCCACCGTCTTGTTCACTAATGCACCACCACCCGCAGCGTCGAGGAGATTCCTATCACTTGATTGGAGTCCTTCATAGAAATATTGGATGATCATAGCGTCACTGAATTGATGGTGAGGGCAGCTTGCCACCAACCTCTTGTATCGTTCCCAACATTCATATAAGGATTCTCCCACATTTTGCTTCATCCCACAAATCTCCTTGCGAATTTGAGTAGCCTTTGATGCAGGAAAATATCTCTCTAAAAAGAGTTTCTTCAACCCATTCCATGTTGTGACACTTCGGGAGGTAAGTAGAACAACCAATCCTTAGCGCTATCCATCAAAGAGAAACGGAAAACTTTCAACATTGCACCATCCGCCGCAACATCCGCTGGAAGCATGGCCGTGACAATGGTGTGGAAGTCCATAAGATGTTTGTTTGGATCTTCATTCACCATGCCATGGAACTTTGGTAATTCTCTAAGCAACCCCAGCTTAATCTCAAAAGTAGAGTCCGTTTGAATACACCCCTGTTGTATATCAAGCCTATGAGAAGCCAAGTCCTTGAGTGAACGATTTGCATCACCCATTGCTTCTTCTTCTTCAACTTGTGGTTCGTCTACGAATGGAACCTCTTTTTCTTCTTCTTGCTGGAAAGTCTCTCCTTCTACCTCCAACTCGTGCTCGTCCGTTGTGTCTTGACTTGGTTGGAGTATTGTGCCTCGTCGAGTAGCTATCCCGCACCTTGGATAATTCCAATCCTTAGAAGCCAGAGATTAGGTACCTGCAAAAAATTCTCGCAAACAAGTGAGAAACAAGACAAGGAAACAAGAAGCAAAGATAAAATCAAAAACAGAAATAAGAAACTAAAAACTTAATAACTAGCCGTATGCCTCCCCAAACGGCGCCAAAATTTGATCGTTGTCGTATGCGTCAAAAATAATTTCACTTTCCTAAAGTATATGATAAGAAAGAGTTCGTATCCACAGAGAGGCGATTGTAGTTATTACGTATTCAATTTCTTAAAGTAACCAATTGGGGGGATTTCTGAATTTTAAGTAAGCAATAAAAGCAAATTAAAAGCAAAGTAAATTGTAGAAAGTAATCAATGGAGAGAGATATTGGTCAAGGAATTCATCTTCAATCTTAGACATGTGCTTGCATATACGATTAGAATTACGATTTAATCTCTTGTGTTATCAAAAGCCTAGAGAATCAAGAAAGCAAGATAATCTATTAATTTCTCAAGTTCATCAACACACACATTAGGGATACGTATGTGAATTCTACCTAAAGAATAACCTAACGCCTTGCGCTAATCAAGTTCAATTCCTAGGAGCATTAAGTTTGTATATCGGCTAATCAATGCAATTGTCATGCGTTGCACATAACAATTCGGACAATGGTCAAACTCTACATACGATTACGAGAGTGTATCACTACAAACCGTAAACATATCATGCTACTTGTATTCAAGGTTATCGCTTGATGAAAAACCCTAAAATAGCTATGGACTAAGATGCAAGTTCAATTAATTGGCCACTTAACTAATCAAACACCATAATCCTATCACAATACTTCAATCATGTGATCATAAAAACAGTAGAGAATTGAACGATAATCAAGAGAGAAAACTAATACATAAAGCAAACACAAGTTTTAGAAATAGGACTACATCCTTAACCAATAATATAGAATTTAGCTACTCATAGCTATGGAGTTCATCACCAAAAATATAAGTTGAATAAAGAAGAAGATGAACAAAAGCAAACCCTAGAAGCGTAAACAAAAGCGGCTCCCCAAGTTCCAAGAATAAGATATGATTTCCAAAAGTTGTAGAATTCTTCTTTTTATAGCCTTTCCTCTCTTCCAAAATTAGGTCAAGCCTTCAAAGTCCATTAGATAAAAATCCACCAAGCCCATAATAGAGAGAAACCCGTGTAGAAAATATGTCCAAAAAGTCGTCGCCGGAAAACTGGTATTGTGGCCGGAAATCGACCGGAGAAGTGGCCGGAAATCGGCTCCGGTGACCGGCAAAGTCCGCCCGGTCACCGGTCAACGGGTCAACTCGACCAGGTTAACTCAGTCAACTCACTTTGAGTCAAACCGGGCCAATCACTGAGTCATTGAGTCAAGTGGAATCAGGGTCTAACTAGCCTAGCTGACTAGGTCTTGCACAGCCTGAGCCTCTTGCATCATCATTGTGCTTCTCCATTTAAACCCAGCCATGATGGCCCTGGCTCATACCTACAGCTGCACTATTCCTCTTGCCTTTGTAAACTGCAGCTACACTCCAGCTGCTTCCACTGCAAAACAGCACCATCAATCCTGCCATTCCAGCTCTATTGCAGCTCTTGTAACTTCCCAGACTTGACTGCAGCTTCTCAGTCTTCTAAGTGCAACTCCATTCCAATATAGTTCCACCACCTCACCAGCTCATAACCACCCAGCCATTGCACCTGCAGTTCCAGCTACAACATCAACTAAGTACATCCAACCTCCAATGCACAACTCAGGCAACTCTGCAATCAACTCAAGCCATCTAGCAGCACCAGCTCTTTTGCCGCTCTGCAACTTCAGTTTCAACAATTTGCCAGGCCAAACCAACCTCCATAAGCACTACACCAGCATCTATTCATTCATGCACTACTGCCTCCATTCTCAACATAAGCTTACAGCTCAATCAAGGCAACCACCAAGTCCCCTTCAACACATACTACTGCCACAATCCCTGTAGCTGCACATTGCAAATCATCACAAGCCCATCATACTACTCCATCCCAGCAGCACATCACTTGCAGCCATCTCAACCTGCACTGCAAAATCATATGAGCAGCTCCACATACCTGCACCAACACACATATACTCCTTCCCTGGCAGCAAACACAACACCACCATTGCAACCACAACATCAGGCCATCATCAAAACATCCATTCTCATCTCTTGGCTCCAAGAGCATCACAACCCCTGACAGCAGCATCACTTGAAATTCCCTGTTAAGCACATCGGCAGCACAATCCCAGGCTAATTCCTCTAGCATACACAAAACCCATTAATTCAGTCCATCCAACAGCACCATCTCTGTAATGCCAGACCCATCTTCTCATTCTCACATTACTTCCAGCTCCAACCTTGCCTTCTTACCAAGCCACCACAAACATCAATTAAACACCACTACCAGATCAAGCCATCAGGAATCTCTCAAACCCTTGAATCTCAAATTCCAACTCCAGCTGCATTTCCTCTATCTAAGCCTCTGCCATCTCAGTACCAGATGAAGCTCAAATGTAACCTAAACATACATCTATTTCAACCTATTGCATCCATTGCAATTGTAACTCAGAATTCCAATCAACCCATTGTTCTTGAATTTCCACCAATTCTTGCAAACAATCCACCAGAGCTACTCTGTCAAGATTCAACCACCACAGCAAAAACCCATTAAAAATCATCACATCTGAATGCAGATTCAAAACCCATTCTCTCAACCAAACATCGAACCCATCTCCTAGACAGCAACAAACCCATAGCTCTCACCTGCCACAGACTCGATCCAATCTTCCATTAAGTTCTCAATCTGAGACCCCTTCGTCCATTTTAACTTCGGCAGCATACCACAACTGTTCTTCTTCATCAACAAAACCACCAACCCATTTTCTCTGAGATCTCAAAATTAATCCAAACCCTAACTTTAATTTCTCTGTAATTTGAGCAGCAAATTCGTCGATGTCTTACGGATCTTCCACTTCTCGATTTCAATCTTCCACAGCTCCACTTTCTCGATCTCTCTGTCATACATCGCCACCATTTCTCTCTCGTTTCTGAACTTCAGGTGGAACTCAAATGATGAGAATTAACTTCTCTGATTTTTTTTGGTTTTTGATGTAAGAAATGCAAGCGGATATAACCACTCAGGTTAGGCAGATAAGGGGTAACCAAAGTGATCATAGACACCACTCATCAGATAAGGGCCATCTTGATTTGCAACCCCTTAACCTCTATTGTGCTCTCAATAGCACATGCATACGAAATGACACTACGCCCCTTCTTGCTCAAATTGAATGATTTCCGCTTCTTTTCCTCCGTGCAACTCCAGAGTACCTAATAACTCAAAACCACGCGTAAAGTACATAATTCACAAGAAAAATGGCAAAGAAAGCGTAACTACTAGATAGTAAATTAGGTGTTTTAGACACCTATCAAGGATGCCTGGTCTAAAGTGACGGTGGGATGTCTAGGGAAATCCTAAGTCATGACTATACCAAAGTCATGCATTTCAATCATGATGTTGCGACAATGCAAGCAAAGAACAGCGAGGTGCTGGTTCTTTGGCATACAAATGATGCAAGTCCAAGAAGGTGAAGTTTGCAATATGATTTGGAGGCCAAATCTAGTGAAAGTGCTGATGTTGGAAAAGTTCAGTAAAGGATATAGGTTTTGGCACATACCAAGAGTAGTATGAAATCATAGAGTGCATACCTTAAGGCATGGCATGATTTGGCGTAGGCGCATATGATTGAAGAATGAGGCCAAGTCTTGTATAAGTCCTGTTAGGTTGCGTGGTGCAACTAAAGTCGGAGATGAAGGCATAAGACTATGGTAATGATCATTGTGATCAGTTGAGAAGAATCATTGCTTGTGTACACTTAGGCACAAATGATTCGTGCGAAGTTCAAGCCTAATTCAGGGAATTGGCTAAGGAGAATTTCAGTTTGCATTTGAGTATTGATATGCGGCTTGAGGCAGAGTTGGAACGTAGGCGCAATGTAAAAAAAAGTTCAAGATCAGTAGGATCAATGGCAAGGCAGTAAAGCTAAGTAATACTGACACTAAAGCATATAAGTTGGCTAAAGGCATTTTGCAAGAGCTAGCAAAGATTCCTGAATTTCAGAAAGGGTTTTGAAAGTGCATGCAGCGAAGATTGAGACCAGTATAGAGTTTATACTTGATTGCGTTCAATGAGGGCGTTGAACGGATTAGGTGGGGGAGGTCTATGACGTGCCTGGCAAGTGACGCACAATGATTGCGCGTTACAGTATTGTAGGCCAAGTCAGTGCTCCGTCGTAATGGCGCAATGCGAAACCATAATAGCGCAACACTCAGCCATAATAACGGTATACTGTATAGACCGTCAAGCACTAAGATAGTGGCACCCTGCAGGTCCAGTGACGCACAAAGGTAACACTACACTGTAAACACATTTGGCTAAGTAATGAAGCTTATTGGCCGACACAATGAGGCTTCATTGAGGGAAATAAAAGATATGGCCAAAGTGGCAAGGTACAACATGCGATGTTGGCATTAAAGTATATCCATGGAATTGAGTTGGACCAAACTCAAGGATGATGCAAGAAGGTAGAATAGACCACGAGTTGGTCTATGGCATTAGTTCAAGGCTGGCCAAAGCTTGAACAGTGAAAACAAGCTAGCGATGCAAGACTGGCATTGTTATTGTCAAGCAAATTGGCTAAGTGAAGCATATGACGCATGAATAACTAGAGTGATCTTAAAGAGTTGGCCTCGATGATTAAAGCACAAGTATTGTCCGTGCATTAGCTTAAAGTGATAATCATGTAGGGCCAAGTTGGCTGAGCATTAGAGCGAGGCAGAATTCAGTAAAGCACAACAGTGGTGCAACACGGCTCAAGTGACGGTTAAGAGTTGGTTACGAGCTTCACAAGCATGCCAATGGCGCGAGATAAAGTATAACGGTTATAAATGGAGTTTATAAGTGTGGGAGAAGGGTCCTAACTGCTAGAGAACATGTGTTGGATGATGGCGTCAGTTTAAAGAGAAACTAGATAAGGTGGCACTTCATAGGCGGTTATGGAACTGCTCCATGGGACAGATGGATGTCCCCTGCGTGTGCAAGTGTTGTGCACGGTTTTGGCCATTGTAACCACTGTATAAATAGTCCTAAGGAGTGGGAAATCAGTAGTCTTACATAGGAGAGAGTTTTGTAGACATGTAGTCTCATACTTGAAAGAATAAGGCATCATTAAGAGAATGATGGCCTGTTTAGTCCATGTGATGGACAGAAGTTTGTAATCTTCCTTTGATACAATAAAATGGGTTAATTGTTTCATGTTTTTATGTTCATTGTGTTGTTTATTTGTGTGAGAATTTTTCAAGTACATGGCAGAACCTCTTATGCTTATGGGGGCATGAAGAGTTAGAGAGAAAGAAGATGAAGACTTACGTTGTGCCAAGCCTTTAGAGTGAAGGCAGATGCGTACTTTGATGCGAGTATGTAAGGCTGAGTGATTGTGGGTGAAGTTGGTTCACTGAACCACAATCATTGTCGGACATGTCCCATGAAAATTTTAGGCGATTAAATAGGCATGTGACACTAGTCTAGGCCGAGACATGGCTAGGCCAGAAAGAAAAGTGTTCGTGGCCGCGGATAGGCTAGGCCTGAAGACAAGGGGGTCATGGCCTGGCTAGCTAGTTTGCTAGCTTGTGGCCACGGATAGGCTAGGCCTGGTGACAAGGAGGCCGTGGCCTGATGGCTAGTCCATGCCGAGACATGGCTATGCCGGAAGGAAATATGGCCATAACCACGGACAGGCTAGGCCTGAGGACAAGGAGGCCGTGGCCTGGCTAGCTAGGGAATTGGTGGCCACGACCTGGCTATCTAGTTGGCTAGATAGGAAATTGGTGGTAGTGGATAGGTTATAAAACCCAACAAGATTATCCTGGCTATGGAGTGCGGCCATGTTGGAGTTGGCACTTCTTTTGTAGCAGACGAAACATATTCGAGGAATTCAAAAGTGCAAGTTCTGTGACTCAAAGTAATATTCCAAATATTATGCTTCTGGTAATTCAGAATAACGTAGTATCTTATTCTGAATATTTATAATTGCAGCATCAGCGTAGATTGATCTGCATGACAATTCATATGGTCGTGCATAAAATAATGAGAGTTCAGTTGGGTGAAGCTCTAAAATCTTGCAGGCATATTGACGACCAGTATGGCCATTAGCAGGATAAGCATTCTCAATTCTCTTGCGGAATATGATGTAGAAGTACAAATCTATAATTCTGATGCCGGGTCAGGAATTTATATTTATAAACATATATATATATATATATATATATGTATAGAATACCGAGAGTTCATCTGGGTGAAACTTTAGTACATATATAATTATAGATATGTCTTTGGTGTAAGTTCAGAGGCGCTTTTTACAAGTTTTGCCCTTGTCAAAAACCCACCATCTACAACGGGATATCATGCTAGAAGAGCAAAATTAAACATCTACTAGTTATTCAAATTATGGAAAAGTTACTCGAACTTTAATATGTTTTCGTCTATGTTATTTTCATACCCAGGGGAAGACAATGAAATACGCAGTCATATCTAATGTAATAACTTATCTAAGTTGCAATATTTTTTGTATTCAATGGTTCAATTACCTTCATTTAACTTATTTATTGTGCTTGAAAGTGTATTTAAATATCTAACATATTTCTATGAAACTTGATCTGACATTTGTGACCTCTCATGCATGCAAATCACACGTGACTGACATGGAAAGCCTAACATATTGACTGGTCTAAAATATATATTTTCATATGGCTTCACACATATATACTGCTACATATGCTCGACTTCTTCCATATTCATTTATCTTCTTTCCAACTTATTTTATGACCACTCATCACCTCTCGACGATGTCATGAAAAGCAGTGCTTGACCTGCTCAACATATATATATATTTGACATCACCTATTCACCTAAGTATATCAATTTTGATTGACACAGGTGAATTCTCACAACTCATTCATGATTCTCAAGACTTGAAATAGAGCATAATAATATATATATATATATATACTAGCCTCACCAATCTCATCAGACTCATCAAGACTTGTCAATCGCGAGACAAACATGATGATTCACCAGTCAACCTGACTATGCAAGTGATCTTTGACTTCACATTAAATAAGTATTTTCTACTAAAATCACACTAGAGATCAATAATGTCACGAATAAGGGGATATTCACCAGGGTATTAGTCTGACGGTCTACCACATGCGGTGTAGCAATACACCAATTATGAGAAAGTGTCGGGAAGAGCGAAAAGTTAACAAGATTAAAGGAGCAGTGGGTGTGCAATCGTCTAGTCTTCATAAACAATAGGGACACGGTTTTCAACACGTTACCACGATCTCCACATCCTCACTACTTCACAACTTCCCCTTCCTATGAGGTAAGGGTGTGTAGTTATGACTCTATAAAAGAGAGATTTAACATAAATTAAACATAGAGATTTAAAAAGAGAGATTTCCTGTTTAGTCCACTAAACCCGACCCGGATTAGTGGCTAGTCCAGCGGGAAACAACATTTACTCCCTAGTCCAAAAAAGATTTGAAAAGAGTAAAATTACTCTACTAACCCTAACATATAATATACTATGTAAGGGGTTATAACCCATCCAAAAAAACCCATCCAAACAAATATGAAACAAAAACCCCAAATATCATAAACTGTCTAAACTACCCTCCACTAATTTAAAAAAAAAAAAAAAAAAAACTACCCACTATCATTAATTTACAACTTGCGGCGTAACGGACAAAATTTTCTTAAAACCTCCGCTCTTCTCAAAACCATTAGGAAAAATCTCGGAACCGCCATAACTTCTTCATCCCGATTTCACCTTCTCTCTCTCGAATCTCTAAATTTCAATTTCACCTTCTGTTCTTCGTCGATGGTACCGTATTTCAACGGTTTCATCAAAATTTGACCTAACTAGATTCATTTTTCTGAGGTTATTAGTCTAAAACAGCGAAAATGGTGAAGCAAAAAGATCAACAGGAGAAAAAGAAAGATGTTAAGCTTAGGAAAACTTCGAAACAAGCAACAAAAGGTAAGAAATCTCTTCATTATTCTTCAATTTCTTCAATTTGTTTTTTTGGGTTTTCAGTTTGATTTTAGGTTTCGTAATTTTTTTCGATTTTTCAGTTTGATTTTAGGTTTTTTCGGTTAGTTTTAGAATTCATTTGTTAGGTTTAGGTTTCAATTGAAAACTAATTTCAATTTTGGGGGTGTTTATTTCTTGTGTAGTTTATGTGTGATGAAACCAAAGTAACTGAAGATGATGTAACTTGAATTTGAATGGTGAAAACCAGAGTTTTCTATTGTTGTTGGAGTAAAACAGATGATAGATCTGTTTATTGATGGAACCCTAAATCTGGTTTCATCATTTTTTAGTCGTTGATTTACTTCTAGTTACTGTTTGTGGACCTAATAATGCTTATGGTTTCATCACGTATAATTGCTTGTGGTTTCATCATTTTTCATCACTTTGTTCGCGCTTATTGTTGTTGGAGTAAACAGATGATTGATGAAACCACATTTCATTTTCTGTTAGATTGATGGAACCAAAATTGGTTTCATCATTTTTTAGTTGTTGGTTTACTTCTAGAGTTATTGTTTGTGGACCCAATTACGCTTATGGTTTCATCACCTATAAATGATTATGGTTTCATCATTTTTCAAGTGTATTTCTTATGGTTTCATCACTTTTCAATGATGCACAGTTTCATCACTTTATTCGTGCTTATGGTTTCATCATTACGAGTGTATTTCTTATGATTTCACCACTTTTCAATTATGCACAGTTTCATCACTTTATTCGTGCTTATGGTTTCATCATTACGAGTGTATTTCTTACGGTTTCACCACTTTTCAATTATCCACAGTTTCATCACTTTATTCGTGCTTATGGTTTCATCATTATTATTTGTTTATTATTCTCTTATGGTTTACTTTTGGTTTCACAATAGGTAAAAAAAGAGAGACAGAACCGTTCAGGTGTTCATTGCATCATTTGTGCAAGTTTGCAGTGGAAATTAAGGCGTTGATACAAAACAAGCAACTGCATTTGGAAGCTCTTAAATCATGTCCGTTCTGGCGCTTCTTTGAGCCGTTCTATGATGGCGTAATGAACGAAGAAGAGCTCATCAAAAAAACAAAAGCAGTAGTTATGATTTTAAGTGCAATTGAAAACAGACATGACGGTAAGCGTCCGTATTGTTTCAAAGTAACAAGATCAAGGGAAATGACTCTGCGGACCATTCCCGAACATTTTGCTGTGACTTTTGGTCAGCAAACACTACACCAAATTCTGGGGCCCTCGCCTGTTGCAAAAGTGGGTGTTACATTTTTTTCGTAACGGCTTTGTGGCCGTTACGAATTTTTTTTTGTAACGGCCCTCGTAACAGGCTTGAGCCGTTACGAATTTGCCACGTGGTAACAGCTCAGGGCCGTTACGAATTTTTTTTGCAACAGAGATGTTGTAACAGCTTAGAGCCGTTACGAACTTTTTTGTAACAGCAAAAAAATTACTGCCGGTCAACCTTGACCTGGTCAAAATTGGTCAATTCAAGGCTGACCGGCAGTAATTTTTCTACCGGAAATATACCGGAATTCAATTTTTTTAACCTGCATGAACCTTTCATTGAGTTTAATCATATAATATCATCCATTCAATAACAATAATTTCTTCTATTCTTTCTACATTCATTCAAGCAGTTTAGAACTTGGGAGAGTACCAAAATTCTTCTAAGTATCAAATTCTAAGTTACAAAATTTACTAAGTTCATTGGGCAATTCAGAAATCTACAAAGCAATCTTCTCACCATTCATACTTGTTGCACCAGTCCTCATATTTGCCAGTCCTTGTATTACAGATCCATGAACCTTACCTGCAACAAAATCACAACAAACAGTTATTAGATTCACATATGCGAAATAAAAAAAAAAGGGTGATAGAATTGAGAAATGAAACATGGTTCTCAGAACTTCATTATAATGCTCAAAAGACCCCAAAGAAGCACAAGCATGTGCGAGCAGAAAGTGACCAGTTAGATGCTTAATTTAAAAAAGATTGGGTGCTCAAAATAAAACAAATGTTACAACTGATAGGAACCAAATCGAATCTTACCCTTGTGCCGTCGTTCTTAGGATTGGATCTCCTAGCAGGTAACCTAATCCTTCTCTGAGGGTTGTGTAGGTTAAAAACAATCAGATTTCTTCTATCTTCTGTTCCAACAACCATCAGAGGATAATTGACAGAGAGTGAGTAACATCATTCTGGAAGCATCTTCAAGACGACAAAATCGAACCCTTTGCATTGTCCAGTCTCTGGTCAAGAGGCACCAGCTCCACGGCCTGAATGGTTCAAACACCTGGAAGAAACAATATCACCTAATATAAGATCAAGTTTGAACATCGGACATCTTACTTATTACACAACAGAGCACATAGTAATCCTTACAAGAAAAGGAATGCTATTAGAGAGCCATAGAAAGAAACCAAAACATAATGAAAAGAAAAGATAAAGAACCTTGTCCAAGGAGCAGGTTCATTGTCACATCTAACACAAAGATACCTGCAGACTTTTTTGCCCTGTAAATAACACTTTATCATTAGAGCCAACTTAAGAAAGTACTAAAAGAGCATAAATGTTCAAAATATAACATGATATTACCTGGAAGCATGCATGGTCTCCCCAGCTGCACAACAGATTCGAAAGCTTAGGTAAACGCCTCAAAAACAGATAAGAAGTATAAATGCTTCTGGACCAGGGATAAATGTATTTACTTGGCAGGATGTATCGTTTGTGATGCTTCGCAGTAGCTATTGACAGAGATTGTTGGGAAGGCCCTCACAGTCAATTGATAGGTGTAGAATACACCATATTTACTATCTAGAGTTTATGCTTTCTTTGCTATTTTTCGTGTGAATTATGTATCTTATGTTCGCTTTTGAGTTTTATAGGTATTTTGGAATCATTGGAGCAAAAAGAAGTGGAACTTGCTCAAATATTGGATTTCTTCTCATCATGGTGACAAGAGCGGAAAGGTGAAGCTATCGGCGAAAGAACGAGGCCAATCCGGTTCCGTACGAGAAGGTTACGAGCAAAAGCAACAGTTAAGCTTGTCAGTTCCCAAGGACTGACAGTACAAAACGAGTTTTGTTCAAGTGATTGTCACTGTGGTGGCCTGTATCCATCTGCTGGGTGCCTATAGAAATTCGTTCTTACCTAGCCCAGATTTCAGGAGAAGTGTTTTCTTCTCACATTTGTGACCTATTATTGAAATGGTTGTGGCTTGAGATAGGAAGGGAGCTTCAGAGATTCGAGAATGAAGATGAGATTGTAGCTGGAGTTTGGATGCGAAGAATGAGTGAAGGGTTTGTTTCAGATTCATCAGAAATTGAAGTTAGGGTTCTCCGGAAATGAATGGAAATTGGGGTTTATGGATCTGAAATTGAAAGAAGGAAGAACTGGTATTGAAATTGGTCGATTCTGAGATGGTTTTGTTACTGAGCTAACAAGGGAAGTTGGGTTATTGTTGGACTCGACGAACCAGCAACAGAACAGCTTAATCTTGGCCTGAAGCTCGCTGGAAAACTCGTGTTTGCCATTGACATCTGATGATGCGAAGAGAATTCAGAGTTTTTAGTGTTTGAATGGTTGTGGGTTTGTGTTGAGTGTGTAAACTCGATTGCTACAGGGAAGGAGATATGGAGAGCTTAAGAATCTATAGCAAGGTGAAGACTGCGTCATCACCAGAGCACACAAGTAGTGCTTGATAAAATGTCTGAGAATCTGAGAAGAATAGAGTTGCAGTTTTGGTGCTGAGATAATGGAGATGTGGTCTGGCCTGAGCTTGTGTAGATTTCAAGCAGTTTTGCAGCAGTGAAGGTGTTACAGCTGTTGCCATTAAGAGGTTGATACTGGTTTGTTGGTCGGCATTACAAGGGTTCTTGAGATGAAGCAGAAGGTGGTCTGATGCTGCATTGCATTTGGTGGATTTGGATTTAAGCCATGGATGAAGCCAGGAATGATAGGGTTTGGTATGAATTGGTGTAGATGGAATTGAAGCTGAGTTTGTATGTGCATTGGTTAGGCATGACTTGGGATTATAATGTGGAATGGCAGAGATACTCAGGGAGATTGTGATGAGAAAGTGCAGGTTCATAGTTTTGTGGTGTTATGGCATGGTCCAGGGACTGGAAGTGAAGTGGTTTGGCATTGTAATGAGCTGAGCATTACAGGGAGATTGTGTTTAGTTCAAATGGTGGTTGTGGTGTTTTGTAGCTGGAATTTGGGTTGCTTTTGAGCTCAAGATGGAACTGGTGGGGTTTGCAAATGGAAGCTGAAATGGAAGGTCAGATCGCGGGAGGTAAAGTGTTGCTCGCCATTGAGCCAAAGGGAATGAGATAGCTGTGGTTCGATGGGAGCAGACCTGGCAAGGCTGGAGTTGCAGTTTGCGGATGTAGCTGAGGCAGAGATGTATTTGGTCTGTGCATTGCAGCATTGGAGTTGAGAAGCAGCTGCGAATGATGGAATTGCGCCAGGGAAGTGCAAGTACTGGAGACAGTGAAGCTGCGGTTCAGTGGTTACTCATGAATGTGTGGGTATGAGCTGACACAGATGAAGAAATGGTCAAGAAACGGCGGTTGAAGTTGCACAAGAGCTGAAATTGCAGGTGAATTGCAGGAACTGTAGAAGGAATTCATGGGTGCTGGTGCAGTTCTGGTGGAGCTGCAGCTGTGAGGGATATCTGACAGGTCAAGGTTTGCTGGCAGTGGTGTGTATTGAGTACGAATTCTGCAATGAGGACTGGTAGAGAAGCTGAGCAGATTGGAGAAGCCACAATGTTGAGGCTTTGGGCTGAACTGCAGTGTGCAAGTGAGCTAGAGTTGGAGACCTGGAAAGACTGCAGTTCTGGTGGCATTCTAGTTCAGAGAAGATAAAAAAAAGTGATGTGGAGGAATCTGTTGGCAGCTAGAGCTGCAGTTAAGGCTGTAGATGGACTGAGGTGGCGAACACGCGAGTAAACTTGAGCTGCAGGATGATGATGAGAGAATTGACAATTGCAGCTGCAATTCAGTGTCAGGAATTGAGCTGAATGAGTTGGCCAGTACTGAGATTGTTTTGAACAAGAGTGCAGCCGCAGTGCGAAAACGGAGCGAAATTGGTAAGCCGGTGAGCCTAGTTCCAGTAGCCGGATTTTGGAACCGTAAGTGGGAATCACAATGATTCACTGAATCATGAAAGGGGTATGAGTCGAACGAAAGAGTTGGCGGCCGGACATATGGGCTACGAGTCACGCTTTTAGGCGCGTTTTCGCAAGAACAAATTGGTTTAGGTGGTATTTTGTGAATGTTTGAATTGCAGAGAAATGGAGTTGAGCTTCTGGGAGTGTGCACTTGCCTGGTGACGTCCTCCAGTACTTCAAGTGATCGGAGAAAGTTTTCCGGTGACCGGATTCCGGCGCCGGTGGCCGGATTCCGGTGATGACGTCATCAATTCCGGTGACACTTTTCGGACCCAAAATTCCAGAGACATATTTTTCACTCCTGGGCTTGGTGGACCAATTTGGAGACGGGTTTTGAGAAGAATTTACCTAATTTTGGGAAAGTATCCTTTTGGGGAGAAAAGCATATAAATAGAAAACTCTTTCTCAAACCTAGGGATATATCTCCATGAGGGAGACTTCTACTTTTGTTCTAGGGTTTCACATGATAGGTTCTTCTAAACTTTCTATGATGATTTCCAAAAACACAAGTAACTAAGTTTTTATTATTGGTTGAAGATGTAGTTGGATTTTGCAACCAAGTTATGATTTTTATGAATTAGTTTTCTCTCAATATTATCGTTTGATTTCTACGGGTTATAATAATTGCATGATTGATGGATTGCAATATGATTGAATGTTTGTTTAGTCGAGTCTAGAATTGATTGAACTCACATCCATATCTATAGCTATTTTAGGGTTTTCATCGAGCGATAACCTTGAATACTAGTAGCATGATATGATTAGGGTTTGTAGTGATACATCCTCGAAGTCATATGTAGAAATTGACCTTTGTTCGAATTGTTTTGCGCAATGTATTTCAATTGCATTGATTAGCCTATTTCGAAACTTAATGCTCCTAGGAATTGAACTTGATTAGCGCAAGGCGTTAGGTTATTCTTTAGGTAGAATTCACACACGCAACCCTAATGTGTATGTCGATAACTTTGGAAATTTACGGAGTATTCTTGCAATAAGGTATTCTATGGCTTTTGATGATAGCGAGATTAAAAACGAATTCTATTCATATATTCATAAACTTGTTTGCAATTGAAGATGAAACCTTTATCCAATATTTTCCCATCCTTGATTTGCGTGCTTTGTTTATTTGCTTTTTGTTTATTTTTATTTACACAATCAGAAAATCCTCGGTGTTTTATATAGGAAACCATAACAATTTGACAACCTAGACCTCTCTGTGGGATCGATCCTTTCTTGCCCTTGCTATATTTATATTTTGAGTAGTAAGAAAGTGTAATTATATTTGTGTCGCTTACGACAGCGATCAAATTTACAGCGCCGATTCTTGCCGGGGAGGCAGCGGTTGTTAATTGTTTTTGGTTTCTTATTTTTGTATTTAGTTTTTGTTTTATTTTTATTTTTTATTTTTATTTTCTGTTTTTAACCTTGGTTTGAGACTCTTATTTCAGGTGCTAATTTCTATGGAAGGAGCATATTGGAACAATGGATACGGTTTTCAACAACCTCAACAATATGATAACTACCAATTCCATGGGTATAATCAAAACCAATTCATTGGTTATGACCAATATTCCATGGAACCTTGTGGTTTTCCTCAACAACCTTATGGTGAGTATGTGTGTGAACAACAACAAGGATGGGAGGATTCTTATGCTCTTGAACAAAAAGTCTCTAATTTTATAGACAAAGTTTCCAACTTTTTAAAAGAGGAATTTCAAAAAGCTAAAGAGACTACAAACGAGCAACTCCAAGAACTTCGTGAAAGTATGACTATCTTGCGAAGAGACATTGATCAATACAAGGAAGATATGGATAATTCTAATGTGCATATGGTTTGTGATGAATATTTGATTGATGCTAATGTTGAAAAAGGCCAATCCTTGGGCACTTTCGTGGATAATTGTGTAGTTAACTCAACTCTTGATCTTAATAATGATCATTCACCTATTCAAAAGGATGAGTTAGAGATTAGCAACACTAAATTCAGCGAGGAACAATCTTATGTTGACTATGATAGTGACGGTGATTATGATACATTGCTTGAACCAACTCATGGTGACATCCCCGAGGAGTGTACAATGGAGTCTTTTTGGGATCAAGACGAAGACGAAGAGGAATATGTCGACACTTGTGTAGATTACTCAAGCATTGATCTTAATAATGATCAAGAGCCTATTCCAAGGGTGGAGCTTGAGGATGATGCATTTACGAGTGTTCTAAAAGAGTTTCTTATAATAAAATTTGGATCCGCAAAAGAGTATGTGCCTTACAACAAGGAGGAATATGTTGAGAATGAGACCGTTATGACCAATATTGTGGAAGACCCAATTGAGCTTGCATATGATTGTAATGATGATGTTTATGTCGAAACTTTGGTTACGGCAGAAACGGACGAAGAATGGTTGAAAGGTTTGATAGAGGACCATGATATACAAGAGGTGAATAATTCGCTTGAGTTTTTCAAGGATGAAGAGGATTCCGTGATACAAGAGATTGTGCAAGGTTTATCTAACCCTTTGCCTATTGTTTCTTCTCCTTTACCTCTTATTGGTTTGAATGTATGTGCTTGAGAGTATTGTTGAATGACTTTGTTTCTCGTTTTCCTCCATTAGAGATACTTGATTCTCATACTATGCAGGTTTTGGACCAAGAAACCGTGGAAGTACCCGACTCATATATTCTTTATGCACTTCCAAGTGTGGACAAGAATAAGTGTGGGGGAAACTTTTATCGGTTCATAGCTTCGTTTCTGTTTTATATTACTAATATTTGTGCGAAGCTAGTGTTTCCAAAACAGGTTCTATGGAAGGATCCCCAACTTTTCAGATTGTTGGTGTATGGGGAATGAATCTTACAAGAAGCTAAGTCGGGCCGTCGACTTTAAAACAAGCGCTTAGTGGGAGGCAACCCACCGGTTTTGTATCTTTACCTTTATCTTTTTATTTTTATGCATTTGCTTTTATCTTTATTTTCTTGTTTTTGCATATTATTTGCGGAATTTCCCACCTTGGACTTTCTTTGGACGATTCAATTTTACATTGAGGACAATGTAAAGTTTAAGTGTGGGGGAGCATTTATATGTTTTAGTTTGTTTTATGTATAAAAAAAAAAAAAAATCAGAAAAATATAAAAATCAGAAAAATTGTGCTTTTTGAACTCCGAAATCTAGAAACTTGTGCCTTTAGGATGACACCATTAGTGGATGGAACCATTTTGAATGCAGGAGTTGAGGAACCAATTAACTAAAAGGGACGAACATAGCTCATGAAATCACAAATTACCATGATAGTTGTTACCATATCTCGGAATATCACCATATCGCATTCTATTTTTATTTTTCCATATTTATCTATTGTTCTCTAAGTGCTTTGGTGGGTCACTAAACATCGACGTGTTATTACTTCTAGGATGAAATAGAGTGATTGAGTTACTAAAAAAAAAAAAAAAAAAAAATGAAAAAAAAAAATGAAAAGAAAAAAAAAGACCGATCAATTAGACCAAAACGGAATAAAAAGACACTTGGGAATAGCAGTATGTGTGAAACGTAGTCCCTGTCTCCGTCGCCTAAACAAGCGTGGAATGCAGGATCCAAGGCAACTATCATGTACTTGCTGACAAGAAGCATGCGCTTGGATCCAAAAGATCTAATCATGCTGTCTAAAAAAAAATAAAATAAAATTGGATCCAGTTTGATCCAATCATATAAAAAAAAAAAAAAAAAGGAATTATTATTGTGTTGAATAAAGTCACTCTTGGTTCCCTTGTATATGCCAATTGATTTGATGTAGCATTCAGCACTAAGTAGCTCAATCCAATAGGATTAGGTTCATCTTTAGCGTTGACCTTCAGACAGATATGGGAAACATCGAACACTTGTGAATATTCGCCAACATCTACATCTATATCCATTTTCTTAATCTTTTCATTGTGATTGTGGTTTGTTAGTTTCCGAGTATTGTGGCTTGTTCGACTATCTAATTAGAGTTATTTACTAATATATGAATTGAATTTGCAAGGTACCTCCTCCTGTAGTCATTTTGGATTCGTTCATTGATTTGTCATGAATAGACGGAGTTTGAAATATAGGTTTTGTAGGTATATCTCTAGTAAACCTTCACGAGACTATAACTCGTCCACTAGGGACACCTAGGGGTTTAAAGGCCTGTTATTCATGCTAAGAGTAACCGTAGCCTCGACGACACGGAGTTGTATGTATTCTTTAGAATTGTTTTGTTTGATTTGCTCGAGGACTAGCAAAGTCTAAGTGTGGGGGAATTTGATAGGTGTAGAATACACCATATTTACTATCTAGAGTTTATGCTTTCTTTGCTATTTTTTGTGTGAATTATGTATCTTATGTTCGCTTTTGAGTTTTATAGGTATTTTGGAATCATTGGAGCAAAAAGAAGTGGAACTTGCTCAAATATTGGATTTCTTCTCATCATGGTGACAAGAGCGGAAAGGTGAAGCTATCGGCGAAAGAACGAGGCCAATCCGGTTCCGTACGAGAAGGTTACGAGCAAAAGCAACAGTTAAGCTTGTCAGTTCCCAAGGACTGACAGTACAAAACGAGTTTTGTTCAAGTGATTGTCATTGTGGTGGCTCTGTATCCATCTGCTGGGTGCCTATAGAAATTCGTTCTTACCTAGCCCAGATTTCAGGAGAAGTGTTTTCTTCTCATTACTGCGGCCTATTATTGAAATGGTTGTGGCTTGAGATAGGAAGGGAGCTTCAGAGATTCGAGAATGAAGATGAGATTGTAGCTGGAGTTTGGATGCGAAGAATGAGTGAAGGGTTTGTTTCAGATTCATCAGAAATTGAAGTTAGGGTTCTCCGGAAATGAATGGAAATTGGGGTTTATGGATCTGAAATTGAAAGAAGGAAGAACTGGTATTGAAATTGGTCGATTCTCGAGATGGTTTTTATTCTTGAGCTAACAAGGGAAGTTGGGTTATTGTTGGACTCGACGAACCAAAGAATGTAACGGCTTAATCTTGGCCTGAAGCTCATTTGGAAAACTCGTGTTTGCCATTGACATCGATGATGCGAAGAGAATTCAGAGTTTTTAGTGTTTGAATGGTTGTGGGTTTGTGTTGAGTGTGTAAACTCGATTGCTACAGAGAAGGAGATATGGAGAGCTTAAGAATCTATAGCAAGGTGAAGACTGCGTAATCACCAGAGCACACAAGTAGTGCTTGATAAAATGTCTGAGAATCTGAGAAGAATAGAGTTGCAGTTTTGGTGCTGAGATAATGGAGATGTGGTCTGGCCTGAGCTTGTGTAGATTTCAAGCAGTTTTGCAGCAGTGAAGGTGTTACAGCTGTTGCCATTAAGAGGTTGATACTGGTTTGTTGGTCGGCATTACAAGGGTTCTTGAGATGAAGCAGAAGGTGGTCTGATGCTGCATTGCATTTGGTGGATTTGGATTTAAGCCATGGATGAAGCCAGGAATGATAGGGTTTGGTATGAATTGGTGTAGATGGAATTGAAGCTGAGTTTGTATGTGCATTGGTTAGGCATGACTTGGGATTATAATGTGGAATGGCAGAGATACTCAGGGAGATTGTGATGAGAAAGTGCAGGTTCATAGTTTTGTGGTGTTATGGCATGGTCCAGGGACTGGAAGTGAAGTGGTTTGGCATTGTAATGAGCTGAGCATTACAGGGAGACTGTGTTTAGTTCAAATGGTGGTTGTGGTGTTTTGTAGCTGGAATTTGGGTTGCTTTTGAGCTCAAGATGGAACTGGTGGGGTTTGCAAATGGAAGCTGAAATGGAAGGCTGTATCGCAGGAGGTAAAGTGTTGCTGCCATTGAGCCAAAGGGAATGAGATAGCTGTGGTTCGATGGGAGCAGACCTGGCAAGGCTGGAGTTGCGGTTGCGGATGTAGCCGAGGCGAGATGTATTTGGTCCAGTGCATTGCAGCATTGGAGTTGAGAAGCAGCTGCGAATGATGGAATTGCGCCAGGGAAGTGCAAGTACTGGAGACAGTGAAGCTGCGGTTCAGTGGTTACTCATGAATGTGTGGGTATGAGCTGACACAGATGAAGAAATGGTCAAGAAACGGCGGTTGAAGTTGCACAAGAGCTGAAATTGCAGGTGAATTGCAGGAACTGTAGAAGGAATTCATGGGTGCTGGTGCAGTTCTGGTGGAGCTGCAGCTGTGAGGGATATCTGACAGGTCAAGGTTTGCTGGCAGTGGTGTGTATTGAGTACGAATTCTGCAATGAGGACTAGTAGAGAAGCTGAGCAGATTGGAGAAGCCACAATGTTGAGGCTTTGGGCTGAACTGCAGTGTGCAAGTGAGCTAGAGTTGGAGACCTGGCAAGACTGCAGTTCTGGTGGCATTCTAGTTCAGAGAAGATAAAAAAAGTGATGTGGAGGAATCTGTTGGCAGCTAGAGCTGCAGTTAAGGCTGTAGATGGACTGAGGTGGCGAACACGCGAGTAAACTTGAGCTGCAGGATGATGATGAGAGAATTGACAATTGCAGCTGCAATTCAGTGTCAGGAATTGAGCTGAATGAGTTGGCCAGTACTGAGATTGTTTTGAACAAGAGTGCAGCCGCAGTGCGAAAACGGAGCGAAATTGGTAAGCCGGTGAGCCTAGTTCCAGTAGCCGGATTTTGGAACCGTAAGTGGGAATCACAATGATTCACTGAATCATGAAAGGGGTATGAGTCGAACGAAAGAGTTGGCGGCCGGACATATGGGCTACGAGTCACGCTTTTAGGCGCGTTTTCGCAAGAACAAATTGGTTTAGGTGGTATTTTGTGAATGTTTGAATTGCAGAGAAATGGAGTTGAGCTTCTGGGAGTGTGCACTTGCCTGGTGACGTCCTCCAGTACTTCAAGTGATCGGAGAAAGTTTTCCGGGACCGGATTAAGCCGCGGTGGCGGATTCCGGTGATGACGTCATCAATTCCGGCGACACTTTTCGGACCCAAAATTCCAGAGACATATTTTTCACTCCTGGGCTTGGTGGACCAATTTGGAGACGGGTTTTGAGAAGAATTTACCTAATTTTGGGAAAGTATCCTTTTGGGGAGAAAAGCATATAAATAGAAAACTCTTTCTCAAACCTAGGGATATATCTCCATGAGGGAGACTTCTACTTTTGTTCTAGGGTTTCACATGATAGGTTCTTCTAAACTTTCTATGATGATTTCCAAAAACACAAGTAACTAAGTTTTTATTATTGGTTGAAGATGTAGTTGGATTTTGCAACCAAGTTATGATTTTTATGAATTAGTTTTCTCTCAATATTATCGTTTGATTTCTACGGGTTATAATAATTGCATGATTGATGGATTGCAATATGATTGAATGTTTGTTTAGTCGAGTCTAGAATTGATTGAACTCACATCCATATCTATAGCTATTTTAGGGTTTTCATCGAGCGATAACCTTGAATACTAGTAGCATGATATGATTAGGGTTTGTAGTGATACATCCTCGAAGTCATATGTAGAAATTGACCTTTGTTCGAATTGTTTGCGCAATGTATTTCAATTGCATTGATTAGCCTATTTCTGAAACTTAATGCTCCTAGGAATTGAACTTGATTAGCGCAAGGCGTTAGGTTATTCTTTAGGTAGAATTCACATACGCAGCCCTAATGTGTATGTCGATAACTTTGGAAATTTACGGAGTATTCTTGCAATAAGGTATTCTATGGCTTTTGATGATAGCGAGATTAAAAACGAATTCTATTCATATATTCATAAACTTGTTTGCAATTGAAGATGAAACCTTTATCCAATATTTTCCCATCCTTGATTTGCGTGCTTTGTTTATTTGCTTTTTGTTTATTTTTATTTACACAATCAGAAAATCCTCGGTGTTTTATATAGGAAACCATAACAATTTGACAACCTAGACCTCTCTGTGGGATCGATCCTTTCTTGCCCTTGCTATATTTATATTTTGAGTAGTAAGAAAGTGTAATTATATTTGTGTCGCTTACGACAGCGATCATCAATATAACTTTGGCATGTCTTTAATCTCCGAAAACAGCTGCCAAGAAAAACAAAAAAATAAATCGAGTGACTCGTAATGTTCAACAACTTATCTTTGGGTTAATAACATTAAACAAGATTGGTACCTGCGAACTTTTCCAAGTTTCGGGTCTTTACATCTTTGATACTTTAGCATATAACTTTGTTTAATGGAAAGCAACTTTGTGATGCAAATAAAAAAAACTAAAATTAGTTTTAGTTACGACAGGAAAATATAGTTATCAGCTCATACAAGCCACATAATAATCCACACTTGTATAAAATTCACTAAAACATTTACTCACCAGAATCTCAAGGTTTGTATCATCACCTTCTCCTAGAATTTCCTTATCTTAAGAGCAAGGAACCTAATTTTATCCGAAAAGCCGTTTAAAGATCAATAGTAGAACTTAAAATTGACAACTACTCGACATTAACTAAAAGCAATACAGATGATAAATAGTAGTGTACTACATCAAAAATAGAACCTGAAGCGAAAGAGCTTACTGACAGTTATAGATCCAATTGTGTTACTTCCTTTGTCACTCACTCAAAATAAGTATTCCCACGCTCACAGTTCTGCAAAAGTGGTTGCAAGTATAAGAATCATATACAGTCCTACAGAACTAAAACAAAAGAACATGGTAAGAATAACTTACATGATTTTGAGTAGATTTTGAATGAGACAACAGTCCCACCGATGAACCAACGTTGAACAAAAGACGCAACTATCTTAACTTTCAGTCCAAATTCCTGCATCATTTTCAAATACAAACAACAAGCACGAAGGCAGTTACACCATGAACTAGACTTACACCTTGACAAAATGACTTCATGAATCAAGCAAAATTTCTCATTTAACATGATATATTCTACAACAAATCCTCTGGCAGTTGGTTTTTAGTTTGTACTATAATGATAATCATCTTGGAAAGCTGTCAATGCAAATAGGCATTAGTTATAACAGCTTACTAAGGTGATTGACAACTAAGGTAAATTGAAGCTTCAGAATAGTCAGAAACAAGCTTTATGATAGTTAGAAACAAAAAGAATTAACAAATAGTAGAAAGAAACTCAACACATTGAATCTACGGCACTCCATAGTTGTGCCTTTGAAAGTCAACAACTAGTAGAAACAGAACATACCAAATAAAAGACAACATAAAAAAAGCAAAAGTAAGTATGGAGAGAATGATCAACAAAGGCTAATTACCTAATTAGTTATTTCGGCAATCAAACCAGTAGGAAAATTACCTAATCATCACCTCATACTCTCCAATACTTAGAATACCCTTATAACAATAAGGTGCACATGAGCTACAAAGATTCAGAAAATTCAAATATGCGCAGGTAAGACAAATACAAATAAATGCTAGTGAAATCAGATGAGCATTACAAATCCAACATCAAAATCATCAAGAATACCCATACAACAACACAGTTCAAAAACAATAAAAACATTCAGACCCAAAAAACAACCAATTACTTAATTAACATACCCTAAAACATACCCATTAACACAACACTAACAACAAATGACTTCAAATAACTTCATTAACAACAAATCTGATCAAGTAGAAGTGAGGGATAACTTATGCATGGGCTGAATATCTTCAAGAAATGCAAGTGAAGATGTTGAAAGTTCTTCTACTAATTGCTACAATAAAAAAACGAATGGTACTTAAAACCTATCAACCAATTAAATTACAAACCCCAAGTTTTCTTGATACAATTTGTACCCTAACTTCGAAATTGAAAAAAATTCACAGAACACGGTACAAATCAGATCAAAAAATCAAACCCAAACTTCAAACCCCATCTTTAATTGATAGAAGAAGAAGAAAACAAAACCCTAAATTTGTATAAATATTCTACAGAGGCGACTGAGAAGGAGATACAACCGATGAAAAAAAAAAGTGAAAACCCAAATCAAAATGGATCGAAAATCGATTTTATTTTGGAGTTAAAAGAGGGATGGAAGAGTTACCATGAATTTAAACGGAGATCTGCAGAGGAGAAGTGGGTTTGATAAGAACAGAAACCAAGTCAGGGATTAGTGTAAGATAAAAAAGAGAAGAAAAGATGATGATGAACACTTACACAGATCTATGATTGAATGTTATTGGAGATTATTGATGGTTTCTCGGGTAATAGTTTCACTAGGGTTTCTGTTCGAGGAATGAAGAGAGGCGGATTTTAAAAGAGAAAGAGAAAGAAAATGAAAAGTGAAGATTCGATTCACCAAGGCATGGGAGGAAAAGCAAACGCACGCATGTGAATGGCACACACATGGGAGGAAATATCCTCTAGTATTATTCATATTGGGTGGAAACAAAATAGCATGCATGTGAATGGCACACGCACAAATTCCAGGTGTTACCACCCAAGTGTGACCAAGCGTGTGACTGGCACGTGTATAAAAAAATTCGTAACGGTTGTCCTCTGTTACGAATTTTTAGAAAATTAGTAACGGCTTCAGCCTGTTACGAATTTTTTGTAACGGCCATTTGTAACGGGAAATTCGTAACGGCTCATAAGCCGTTACGAATTGCTGTTACGAATCCGGGAATTTGGTGTAGTGAAATGGTGAATTATGTACAAGCAGACGACATTGATGAAGAGCTGCTCAAAAAGGTGAACGTCTTCATGGCTACGTATTTTAAGGGAAATAAGAAGACGAAGAAAGGCGATATTAAACGTTGTATGTTGGAAGCCGCAAACGATGAAACCAAAGTGGATGACTTTGTGAAGCTTTTCGTAATGTTTCTTTTGGTTTCGGTATTTGTCCCTAACAAATGTGGGCAAGCTCTAACAGAAAAGTACTTGTACATGGTGTTTGATATGAATAAGGTGTGTTGGCCCGAAGTCTTTCATGACTATCTACTTGATTCGATAATGAAAAACAGAAAAGACGTAGAAAACGTAGTTGGTTGCGTCATTTACTACTGGTAAGTTAAGATTTCTTCTTTTTGATTCGTAAGTTAAAGTATTTTTAAAATGTTTTTGATGATTAATTTGAATATTGGTTGTTGTTTCTTTTTTCAGTATTGGTTGGCAGAGATGACAAAGATAGCACAAAGAAAGGATGGGTTCCACAAGTATCCGAGGTTTGCTAGATGGAACCTTAGCAACATCTGCCAACAAGTATTGGCTAACTTCGAGGATCTTGTCGATAAAAAAGAACTTTTGTCTGAGGTAAATATGTACTTGGAAGATTTACTTTTAAGATGAAACAAAATTTGGTTAGTATAGTTTATGATGTTTGCAATGTAGCGTAACATATATTATGACTCAGCCAAATCATCCACTGATGAAACCAGTTTTGGATTTACTTTTTTGATGAAACCAGTTTTGGATTCATCATTTTTTAAATGAAAAACCAATTTTTCTTGAGTAATGCGGAGAATATTGGTCACCGAAAGGGATCATTCTTGCTTCAAAGATGACGAAACCGAAATGCGCTTGGTCGAGCTCCGTAGATGAAGTGGAAATTGTTCTTTGAAAGACGATGTTCACTGAAGTGTCGGTGGTGATAATGAAAATCAAGTGCCGGTTCAAGTGCCGGTTGTAGAAAATGAAGTGCCGGTTGAAGTAAATATTGGTTCTAGCAGTGAAGCTAACTCCTACAAAGCCAAATACCAATTTGTGCGAGCCTTGATTGAAAAGCTTAGGACCAATGCTACAAATGTTCTTTCCGAAGAAGAAGAATCACTACTGGAAAAATATGATGCGAGGACAGGGGAACAACAACCAAGACAGAGCACTTATTTGAGACGTAAAAGAAAACAAACGAGATGTTCCAATAGTACCGACGCGGTTTCGAACCGTGAAGAAGATATTGAGGTAATATGTTAGATCTATTTTTATTAGATTGTTTGCTATGAAAATTCTTTTTTGATGGAAACAGAAATGGTTTCATTGCCTATGGATAACATTGTTGACTTTTAAATTTAAGAAACTTGTATGAGTTAAATTGAGGAGACAGTTTAAATTTCTAACTTCTTTCTTAAATTTAGATTTGTTTTATTGTCGCTAGTCTTGGTTTCATCAGTTCAAGTTGATGTTTGTTTTCAACTCATTTTTTTTGATGCAACCAGATTTGGTTTCATCATTTTTGTTAATGTAACCAATTTTGGTTGCATCATTTTTTGATGAAACCAGATTTGGTTTCATCATTTAAAGTTAATGATGAATTGGCATGTTGTTTCTTTAGATTAAAAAATGACTACCACACATGATATGGTTTACAACATTAGGTTTTCAAAACACATGAAGATTAAAAAAAAATGACTTAGATATCTTAATATTGCAGGTAACAAGGGATGTTAACATGATAGATGCAGCGATGATGGATCGCGTGATAGAACAAGAAACAGTTTCGCCATCTGGAGAAAGGCTACCACATGATAACAATGCTGTGATGGAACAAGGTGGGGTTTTGCTGCCTGGAGAAAAGGTTTCAAGTTTTGAAACATGGGAAGATGCTGCTGAAAAACTTGAAGATTTTCTGATGCAACCAGAAAAGGATTTAACAGAAAATGATTCAACCCATGGAGAAACACCACAAGATGCGATACATAAACACGAATCTGCAAAAGGTGAAGATCCCGTTACACTAGATAGTGTCTTTTCAGATGTTGACCTTACAAATTTGTTAAACCAAATAGAAGGAGTAGCAAAAGAGCAGGTCATATCTTCTTCGTCGAAGCTAGTGACCGAGGCAGAGCAAGAAGGAGATGGTACTGAGTTGACTCCAAATACTATCGAGGAGATCAAGGCGGCAGAGCAGGTGGAATCTGAAATTGAGAAAGCTACTTCGTCGAAGCCAGTGACCGAGGCAGAACAAGAAGGAGATGCTACTAATTTGACTCCGAATACTATTGAGGATATCAAGGCGGCAGAGCGGGTCGAATCTGAAATTGAGAAAGCTACTTCGTCGAAGCCAGTGACCAAGGAAGAACAAGAAGGAGATGGTGCGAGTTGACTCGAATACTATCGAGGATATCAAGGCGGCAGAGCGGGTCGAATCTGAAATTGAGAAAGCTACTTCGCCGAAGATAAATATTGAGCAAGATAACAATGAAACTCAATTTGTAATTGATGAAGATGAAATTCGGAAAATGGAATCCGAATACAATAAGAGAAGTTGTTCGTCGTCAAAGTCAAATGTTGGAAGCGTATACTACTATTCAGCCGTAAAAATGGCGAATGATTTACTCGAGTTAGAAAATGAACAACCTGGATTTGATTTAGGGCTGTCGCAGCGTGACAGTCAAGAGCAAGGATGGGGGAGAACGCAGTGCTGAACAGAGGATGAGTAACATGGTTACAAGAATGAGGGAAGATAGAAGGGATTTGGGACCACCTATCAGAATGCAGGATTACAACACCAGTGTGAAAAAAAGACGAAAGGTTATAGCTAGTAAGTGCAAGGATAAGAAGGAGGTTCAGGAAGTACATGGGGTGAAGTTGAAACCAATTGATAACTTGAAGATCTTGAATGTACTCAACAGAAATGAGAAACCCCTCGTGACCAATTTTTTCAGAAAGAACAATGAAAGGTAAGTGGGAAATAACTGATGAAACCAAGACTGGTTTCATCCAAATTTTGTTCCAAGTTATGCATTGTTTCTCCTTTTATGATGCATCATTGACTAGCTTTTAAAAAATAAAATTAACAAATCTCAACGGCGTGGGAGCATTTACATCTTCAGTTACATATATCGGGGAAGAATATGGATAGTTTGATGAGAAAAGGTGACGTCGCAGGAGACATCATTGAGTTCTATATTTTGAAGCTGCAAAACAACATCAAAAAAAATGTGTTGAAACAAGATGGTTCTCCAAAGTACCAGAGTTGTGTTTCTAAGCACATTTGCCTATGTAAGTTTACTCGAAATTATTTAATGTAATTTTTTTGAGAAAAAATAGTTGTGGAAAACAAAAAATGTTGTTGACTATTTTGATGGAACCAAGTTTGGTTTCATCAAACTTGCGCGTTTGTAACTAATCAATGAGATGTTATCTGGTATTTTGTTTTGGACATGTCACTCATTAGGAAAGAAATGTGGTGTTGTAATAGAAGGTTTCATCGACAAAATGGATTATAGCGTGCGGTTTTTGTTCGTTCCGTTGCTGACACCAATTGGAGATGTAAACCATTGGACGCTGCTTGCTTTTGATTTTGAAACCGGAGAATTTTATCACTACAACTCCTTGGCTTCCACCGAAGAAGAATGCGGAAAAGTCTTGAAAGCATGAGACAACGAATAATATCGGCATTTGCACAAAGACGACGCAAAGCTCCCCGAGACGAGCAGACTAGTCAACCAACACCGTACACTCTGCACACCCCTTCATGTTGTCAACAAATGGGGTAAGCTATGTTTTGAAGTTTATTAGTTCACATATGAATATGCTTGAAAAATCATTACATCACTTGTAAAAAGTTAGAAAACCGAATGCTTTACATATAGCTACTAATATCAGAACACTCTCAGCTAGTCACTTTATAACAGTTGAAAACATTATTTTGGTTTTTCAGGAACGATTGTGGCCTGTATGTTTGCTATTACATGAAGAGCCTCTTGAAAGGTAACATGTCTCGTGAAGATGATATACAAGAAAAGGTGCATAACATGAGACCAAAGTTGGCGTTGAAGATACTCCTTGACAATATAGAATAATACTCATGTCGTGCTCGTCCTCTTTAACATTCAGTTTAGTTGAAGTTTAAATTACTTTTGAAATGGTTATTGTAATGATGATACTCCTTGACATACTGTTCTTCTTGCAGATTCAAGTTTTAGTTGAAGTTAAAGTACTTGTGAAATGGTTACAGTTTTATAAAAATGAGACATCATATTTCTGTAAAAAAACAATTTCGTGCGATTTCAGTTGTGTTCCCTTAAAAGCTTATGTCTACAGAAATATGATGTCTCATTTTTATAAAACAGTATCCATAAAAATGATGTATCATATATTTGGGGCACCAATAAACAGTAGACAAAACAACGTCTACTGTGTTGTTTAAAAATATAGAAGAAAAAGTGACAGTAAAACAATGGTGAAACCAAAAAAGGGTTTCATCAAAAATATGATGAAACCTATTTTGGTTCCATCAAAAACATGATGAAACCTAATTCGGTTACACCAAACTCTTAAGGCATGCAACAATTCTGACAAAACTTAATCAAACAAAAAATCTGAAAAACTTAATCAAACTTATTTATTCTTAGACAAATTATAAAATGAAAACACCTGCAGCACATTAACTTCTAAAAACAAAAATCTGAAATAGTAGATGAAACACATATTGTTGTCTAAAAACGAAACTAAGAGCGAAATTCGATGACTTGTAGTCGAAATGACTACAAGTTCTCATGAAATCTGACGAGAAGGGCATGTCCTTCTATTATGGGTGGTCAAAACCTTGCAGCAACCACAGGTTCTCATCTTCTTATTGGGAACTGAACCTGTATTAGGAATCCTCTTCTTCTTCGATGGACGTCCTGACTGTGGTCCATTATTTGGACCAAAAACCATTGATTTCGGCGACATTAATCGTCACGGGCTTTTCAACAAAGGGGGAACAGGATTGATTGCATGTTTATATGATTCTCGATAGAACTTTCTTGTAAAGTAGTGTTCAACATACTTGTAAGGATCTTCTCGTTCACCATGATACAATGGACAACATGAGCACAAGGGAAACCGTCAATACGCCAACGATTGCAAGAACATGTTTTTCTTTTCAAATCGATATCTGTGTTAACGAAGCATGAACTTCAAACACATATTAGACGACTTGGTATTTGGTAATTCTGACCATGAATCTTGTTGTCGTGGAGCGAACTTCATATTGTGGACATAGAGTTTGACGCCAATTCATTAAGTTAGCACGAGTCCTCGCGACGTGTACACATTTGGTCCATAAGCTTCACCCTGATTTCATCAACCATGACGGCTATAGGCTTCTCTCTCTTCAACGACCGAACCATTGAAACTCTCGAAGCAATATTTGAACACAACCTACCATATCATCGACCCTTGAAGAAAAAAACTTGCCCATTTATCAACAGGAGCTCTACTTAGATAGTCTTGTAACCGATTTTCAACCTTCCTCAACTTATCCCAACTCTACCTGTAAAATCTTTATGAGTAGAAGCATACGCACATTTCTTAAACAGTCCCAATACATATTTGTTATAAACCTTGCAGTTCTTTGGTAAGCATGTGTTGATATTGCATTCCATATGCCAGTAGAACCAACCATGAAAAGCCTCAGGAAATACAACAGGGATTTGAGTTACCAATCCAATACCTCGATCACTCACAAAAGTAAGCTTTGGTCGCAAAGGAGAAAGGACTTGCTTCAAATTTTCCAAAACCATTTCGGTTCGCTTCATTCTCCGATGATACCACAAAGATAAGCAAGAGGATAGATTTCTGTAAGATGGACAAAAAACATAACACAAACATAAGATGCAATGAAAACCAAAAATAGAAAATGATGAAACCAGCATAAAAAAATGATGAAACCAACATAAAAAAATGATGAAAACCTTACCATCATTTCCAGTTAGACCCGTTGATGCCATCATATGACCAAGGTACTTGCTTTTCAAGTGGGCCGCATCAACGAATAAAACAGACGACGTAAATTGAATCCACGACTACAAGCTTCAAAAGCAGATAAACATTCTCCGAAATTTTTGAGTCCCTTCTTCGACTTCCAAAACCACGTGAGATCCGAGGATTGGTTTCAATCAACTTGTTTTTATACCGGTTCAAGAACATAAAAGATTTTCGTTCTCCCCATGTAGTATTCAGCGCATGCTTCTTCCCCGAGTATGCATAATAACGACTAATGTCAAAGCCGTAGTCTCTCGTGAAAGATTCCATAATATGCTTAGTTTTCTTATTAGGATCTGTTTAATTTCATCAATAATCAAGCTACTAACTAGTTTCTTCGATATCCGTGGATTGTTAACAAATCCACCGACACAAGTATGCTCATTATTTAGTTCCTTGATAATAAAAGGACTTCCTACAACACCATCAATGAACCTGATATAAATGCCAGTTACACTTCTCCTCTTTCTTATTAGCACAACATGCACCAATCCTCAACTTCTCATTCCTGTAGACCTTGAATGCATAACCGGCTGCTGCGTGATACTTCTGTAAATCACAATGAACTTGTCGAACACCTCCCGGAAACAACTGTTCAACTCCTTGAAAAAGATGTAACCAGTGAGCAGACTTCAATGGTTCCTTAATTTTATCTGGAACATCATAATCAATTCGTGGCTTCTCAAAAAGGTATAATTCCGTAACTCCGTGTTTGGTCATCAAAAGTTTGTAATTCTGAACTTATTGAACGAGAACACTCCGGCTTTGTGGCGTACATGTATCTCCATAATTCCTTCTTTATTATGCGAGACTAAAAAGAGCCAATGCTTGAAGATCAAAATCGAGAATCAATGAACTTTTTTGATCTTCAAGCATATGAAAAATTTCCATAGAAGGAGGAGAGAAATCACACCAACTTGAGCATATACTAGTCTTCAAATTAGAAAAAGACTCTTGGAGGCCAATACGAAAATTCAAACAATCTTCTTTGTGACAAACAAGCTCGAGAACCAGAATCCATAATCTACAGAACAGAAATGATGCAACCAAAAACAGTTTCACCAGATGTGAATATCAACAACAATAAATTGAAAAAACAGTTCCAAAGAGATGGAATCCTTCATAAGAACATCAACACAAACATAAAAAATCGTATGCTAACATCAGTTTATTCGACAAAAAGTGACTAGCAAATTCACAAAAACAAATCAAAAATCAACACAAAAAATCGAATTAAATACCTGAAAAGTTGATTAATTCCTTGATGACTAATCCGAATACTACACACAGATTAATATGAAGACGAAGATGATCAACACGAAGTTGATTGATTGTTCAGCTGGATTTTCAATTCGAGATTCAATTTCAACTTGAAACGAGAAGACGATGACGAATTTTCGATTTCAACTTGAAACAAGATTACTTAATGACCTAAGATTGTTCAATTTGGATTCAATTTCAATTCGAGATTAACTGTGTAGAAATTGGGAGAAGACGATGACGAATTTTCGACTTGAAACGAAGTTGATTGATTGTTCAGCTGGATTCAATTTCAATTCGAGATTAATCTGTGTAGAAATTGGGAGAAGACGATGACGAATTTTCGACTTGAAACGAGATCTAGAACTCAAAGAACGAAAAAAACTACAAAAATTTTTCTGAATCTGATTTGTTCGGATTCGTTTTTACTATCTTCTTTCTGCCAAACTTTCCTTTCAAATTGTTTTTATATACGGAATGTCAATTTCGGAATATAGAAATTAAATAAAAACTGAATTTTAAAAATTTTATTTGAATTGGGGTTTTTGTCCCAGTTTTATTTGAAACGGTTTTTATTTATTAGAAATAATATGACCGGTTTTTTCTTATCACTAGTTTGTTCACCTAGGGGTTTTGTCACTAGTTTTGTATATGTAATATGTAGCAACATATGTAATATGTAGTAACATATATACTGTTATTAAAATATGTAGTAACATATATAGAACAAATGTAGTATGTAGTAACATACTAATATTAACACTAGTAACATACTAATATTAACACTAGTAACTAGTAGTATACTAGTATTAATATGTAGTATGTAGTAACATATATAGAACAAATGTAGTATGTAGTAACATATGTTACTAGTAGCAATATGTTATATATTGATACTACATATTAATATGTAGTATGTTATATATTGACACTGCATATTAATATGTAGTGTCATATTAGTATGTAGTATGTTATATATTGATATTATATATTAATATTGATACTACATATTAATATGTAGTATGTTATATATTAACACTACATATTAATATGTAGTGTCATATTAGTATGTAGTATGTTATATATTGATATTACATATTAATATACTACTAGTAATACTAGTATACTACTAGTATATTACTAGTTACTACTAGTATATTAGTAAACTAGTTTACCATTCAATTAGTACACATGTTACTACTAGTATAGTAGAGTAGTTACTTAATTTACGAGTAACATATTCTTTTTTACTATTAATATAGTACATATTGATATGTAGTATGACCATATTGATACTACTAGTATGTAGTAACATATTACTAGTAATATTTACATGTGTTGATACTAATTAGATCCGTAAGGGTGTTTTAGGCATTTAGAAAACACACTTTATAATCTCCACAAAGTTTTTGGACTAGCGAGTAAATAATCTAGTCCAAAAACATATTTTTGGACTAACGAGTAAATGTTTTTCATGCGTGGACTAGCCATTAACTGGGTCATGAAAAATTGGATTAAATAGTAATTCCTACATTTAAAAATATTTTTGTTTCACAGATGTGCACATCAATGATATAGTGATATTGTATTTAAGGACCATAAAATATACGTCCTCACGGTACTTGCCGTGAGAGTGACCTGGGCACAGCATAACTCAATGTTGGAACATTAGAATTAATGCTTCCTTTTTGCATTTGATGTTGCAAATGCTTTGACATATGTTGTAGTTATTGAGTTTTGAAAATTTGAGATTAGAATTATAGCTGGAGTCTCTGGACTACTAATATGCTAATGATGACACAAAAAAGAAAGTTAAAACAAAGTGTCCAAACGTCACAACAAAAGTATGGGAAGGATTGCAGGATAACCTATTCATTTTAATCTCACCCTAGCCTATCCCTTAACCATCTCATCAAGCTGCCTTAACTCTGTCTCCCAATATGGCAATATCATAACCCAGTCCCAACTAGTCAACGTTTAAAAGAATACTGGAGTTCAGGCCGTTCAGAGTACACAACATGAGTACTTCATGTTATCATGTTAAAACTGTGTTTTTTTTCCTTCATATTCTTGTGAACTTTATTGTTTGTGCTGTTTATTTGTCTATATACATATATGAAACATATTCTAGGGTTGCAAGAGAGTAGGCTATAAAATTTGCAGCAGCAGTAATGAAGATCTCTATGAGAGGATTAGTGATAATAATAATGGCTACTCTATCATTGTTAATGATACAATGCGATGCAACACTACACACTGTTGGAGGAACTAAAAATAATGGTTGGAGACCAAATTTCATGAACTATACTTCAGACTGGGCTAGCCATGAAGAATTTTATGTTGGTGATTGGCTTTGTGAGTAATCTTGTTGAAACCCCAAGATCTGTTTCTTTCTTTATATGCATTTAACATTCTTATGTTTCATGATGTTTTGACTCTCTTTTTCTTCATCATGTTGCTTTGCTTATTTTCAAGATTGGGGATTTAGTCTGCCCAAGGTAAACAGGGACCTGTACAGCGTTTATGAAGTGAACAAGACAGATTATGAATCATGCGGCTCATTACGCCATGTTATTGCAAAAGTCTCTCGAGGAGCAGGACGTGATGTGTGGGAACTGAAGGAACCCAGACCCTATTACTTTATCAGTGGCGGAGGTTTTTGTAGACAGGGTATGAAACTTGCTGTTTTTGTCAAAGAACTGCCACCACCACCACCACCAGCAGCAGCAAAAGCACCGTGGAAAAGTGGGGCTCCAACATTGCCTAATTTCAGTAGCAGCTTATTCACTACTGTTGCAGCAGCAGCAGCACTGGCAGTATTGAAGCTTGGTGTTCATGATTAGCTTATCGTGTTTCCCGTTCATTTATAATTGTCAAACACCTATTAGTAGATAAATGCAGAACCTTATTATCTAGTTTTATGTATTGGAAGTTTACTTATGTGGCTGAACCAAGTGAGAACCGGTCTTATGATGGGATTAGCCTTCCGCCCTTCCCCTACTTTGTTGAACTTTAAGTTCTATAACTTAAGATAAGACATTAGTTATGTATTTCTGTTAAGTTTCAACGAATTTGATCAATAATGGTATTTCTGTCAAGTTATGGTCCTATACATACTGTTTCTTTACACTCAACACTTACATTTATTATCATCATCTAGAATTGATTTTGACGGCTGATTCGAATGATAGTTTAATTATACAAATTCTCATGGAAGTACTAGTGGGCACTGGAACGCGATTGCACTTGTTTGGTATACTGAAATATTTTCAGCATGGTTCAGAAGGCCACTTAAACACAACCAAAGACTGAACAAGTAAAGAAGGACAGAACACAGAAGTATTGACTAAAGGATTGCTTCACAGTAACCTATAAACACTAGTATTATCCATCTGACAGTAGCTTCTTGCAAGAAATTGAGTGATGGCTTTGTCATCATAAGCATTATTGTTTTGCTACAAAAACTTAGACTAAAGTTTAATTAAGGAGTTCCAGACTCTCATTTGTTCATGTTGCAGGTAAGAAATGGAAGGATTATAGTCTAGAGCATCATCCAAAAAGCAAAAAAAGTTAAAAGAGTATACCACATAGGGATGCCATGCTGAGAACTGAGGCTATGGGTGCAATCGCAGCTGACGCTGCTGAAGCATGTTTTGTCAAGGATGTCAATCCCCGGGTGAAACTCAAGTTCTTGGAGAAGTTCAGGATGCTTAAGGGAAAAAGGCTGGATTACCGAAGCCGAAGTTTGAGGACAAGAAAGCTGATAATGATAAAGCAAAACCACAATCTGCCGAGCCCAAACACAAGTCACCAGCACCCTAACCACCAACTTTACCACAGGAGAAAATATCAGAAGCTACAAATCAAAAAACACCACCACTACTTGTCTCACTGTAGAATCAACAACAGTTTCCGAATGAGAAGCATGTAGTACCACGGATACCAAATTCAGTACAAAGGTGAACATTATTGGAGCCCTTGACAATCTTCTTTTCGAATAGCTTTCAGCGAAAAGTGAAACAGATTCTTGTTCGCATCTCGGTAAGCTTTGAGTCGGATTTAGCAGCCATGGTTATGCAATATTTTGTAAGTTTTGACAATCGAAGCAGTGCTTGTGAGACTACGTCTTACCTTTTTTATTGCGCTGGTGTTAAATTCTACTCAACTGAAGCAAAATATGTGCAGATAATGTTCTGAAATCAACACAAAAATCAGAACTTAAACGCATCCACCGGAGACCAAAATCTATGGACTCTCTAGAGTCTAGGCAGTCTTGCTCATGTTTTTGGCAAGGTGACGCATTTGAAACCTCCAGAACATAAAAAGCAAATCCAAAACCAACCAAAACATATATCCGAATTTTCTCTTCTTGATTTTCTTTTTCCCATCCCAAATTCTTATCTTTCCACCACCACATTTCCACTCCCACTCATCACCATTCCCATATAACACATGCCCTTCTATTATCATTTCTTAACATCAAGAGCAGTTTCGTCATAAACCACACCTTCTGCCCAACTATCACTCTTCAATAACCAAGCCGTCTGATGTGAAACCACCACCACATATCCGTTATCTCTAACGGCAATTCCAACAGCGTCCGTTAAATTCTTATTCAACAAAACCAGCTTTGCTCTTCCGGCAAACCCGTCAACTTTAAACATCTTACCGGAATTTGTTTGCACCACCAGAAAGTATAATCAGCTTCCACGTGTTGTTTTTTAAAAGCATCAGTTGTAGAGAAAATCGACGATTCTCCTTTGTCATTCACTTTCCAGATGAACTTACCAGCTGAGTTCGTTACAAAAGCGTTACCGTTAAAATCGACAGCAACGTCGTAAGCAAATGGAAGGACGGTGGTAGCATCGTCGGTTAGAAAAGATAGAAAGAGACGTTGATATGAACGATGATTGGAACAGCAATAATACGATGATTAATCTTATCAATGGTGATACCAACAATTGAGACATTCGCAGGTAGATTAGTATCGTGAATTAAGGTTTCGGTAACACCGGCATCGGAGACGGAGGTGATTTTTTTTTTTTTTTTTTGGGTGGGGGGGGGCAAAGAACTAACTAAGAAATATTGTGCAGATTGATTCCAAACTATACTGGAGAGATTTTTTGATCTGAAAGTTATGGTATGGCGAGCTGTGGTCGGATTAATGCTGAAGAATATGATGATGAGATTGGCGAGAGAGAAAATGAGGGTTTTCATTGTGAAGTGTGGATTTTGATTCAACAAATAACTTAATCTCGGAGTTCAAATTAATAAGTGCAACCTACAGCAATCCAATCCAACATGGGTTTTAAATCAATTGACCTCCAAAAGCAAGTGTAAACCGTAGTTTAGGCGATCAAATGAGATCAAAATTCAAAGCTCCATACCTGGGACAGAGTATATTTATTCAAAGTTAAAAGAAAATAGACCGAAAAGGAACTTTTTGTTCTTATTTTCTGCGGACTCCTCATGTCAGGCCATAAGGTGTGCATTTGTATTTGCTCCCTCATTCGGCCTCCACTCTAGTTTCAGCAAAACCCAAAACAATTGGAAGCTAAGGGTTGCCTGAGCCTGACGGGACTCGCTAAACTCTTAAATCAATGGTCGCCATAGAATTCGGGCTCACCTTCATAAATTAGTACACGGCGGTGCACCTTGAAGAACCATGTAGCACCACAACCTTGCCTTTAAAACACAACCAGCCTCACGCACTGGATGCTGGCCAAAACTAACTTCATCTTTTGAAACTTCTCCTAAGGAATATAATACATAAACTATATAGCCTTGGACACCGATACATTTGGAAGTGATGAACGAACCTAAGAAGTTTTAACAAAAAACATACTCCATATTCCTACTTGGACATATATATTCTAAGTACTTACAAACCCAAATTCTACAACTAAAAAATTTAATTTGAAAAGGAAGAAGAAGATGACGACGAGGATGATGATGAAGGGGCTGAAGAAATCTCAACTGAACCATAGTAAATAAGCTCATTAATCATTTCTTGAATGTACTCGTCATCCATACTACCAGTATCATGCTTCTCCATTGTCTCATCGACCGTTTCCGGTTTAGGCAACCGTTCTTGTGCCGATGAACCCATGCAACATCTTTGTAACTTAGCCGTTAAAGTAGGCGAAAGAACGCGTGCGTTTCTGAACTCATTTGGATTGTAAGGAAAATTTGTTCTAGCCCTTGATCCACACATCAACCATGCTGCTTCATCATAAGCTCGTGCTGCATCCTCGGCCGTCTCAAATGTCCCTAACCAAATTCTTGTCTTCCTAAACAATAAACAAAAAAATTGATTAGAGGCATACATTTGTAATAAGACCATCGTATTTACATATGTACTAACAAAAAAAACTTTATATATACTCAAAAACACCAGATCAAAATAATAAAAAAATAAATAAAAAATAAATATATATATATATAATCAAAAACTTACATTATAGGGTGTCTAATCTCTGAAACCCAAGAACCCCAATGCCTTTGCCTAACTCCTCTAAATTTTTGAGACTTGGCCATGGTTGATGATGAGAGTTCTGCAATCCTTGTTTTGTTGTTCCTCTTCTCTTTCAGGTTTTTTGAATTGCTTAATTAGAAGCATAAGGAAGAAGAAATATTTCAAAGTTTGAAATGATGAATGGTACTTCTTGGGAAAGTGCAAGTAGCCTTTTGTAGGTGACTGGTGACCTCATTTTTTAATGTATATATAAAAGACTGTTTTACCCTTACCTAAAACTAAACATTAAAAATCGGTTAACCTTAATTAGAAACCTTAATTAGGCTTCTCTTCTTCATCTTCCTCCTCCCCGTTCTCTTCTCCACCACCACCATTAACGATCATTTTGAAGAAATTTTTTTCTCCAACCAGATTCACATGCATCGTGCGCCAAAAATCAAAACCCAAGAAAGCTATGGCTCCAATTAGAAGGTATATGAACTTAAACCTACCTTGTATTCGTTAGTATCGAATTTCGGTGTAAGAGTCGTTAGTATCAAAATGAAAACCCCTAACGACTTTCATTTGCAGTGTGCGCATTTTATGAAAAATCGTTAGTGTATTAGGATGAAGATGACGACCTAATTTCGCTACTTCAACATTTTTTTCCCTAAAATAGAGTCGTTACCGTATTAGGTTGAAAATGACGACCCCGTTTTTGACGACCCTTTGTTATTGGTTAACGACTCTACAGGTGAACATTATAAATGGTTGGTTAGGGTCACGCGATATCGTATATCCCTATGACGACTCAAACACACAAAAAATGGCCTTTTTATACAGAGTTTGATTTCGAGAGTCGCTGCGGGTATTAAACTAATCAACTAACGACTCTAGGTGAACAATATAAACAATCGTCATGGTTTAACACACCACCTTGACGATTTTCATCACCATTAAAAGTTGCAGTTAGAGTCGCCGCCATGTGTGTCACCGATGACGACTCTTTAGGGTCGTTAAGGTATACAACACCCGACTATAACGACCCTCACTACGAGTAGTTCCATAGTGACCATGAATCGACCACTTGGAGCACCATTCGCACAATTTAAGAGTATATGAAGTTTATCTCGATTGTTTTGAGCTCCAGGGTTCTTCATTTTAAGGATTGGTTCCTTCATTTTGAGCAGAGGATCTTCATTTCCACCATTATTCATGGCTTCCTCCATTAACATCTCTTCATCAAAACATCCAATCCATAGGTATATATAAGATCTTTGTTTTCTTCTCAAAACACCATTAAGTACCCATACTTAAGATACAATTTTCATGGGTTTTTGGTAATTTAATATGCTGATAAATTTTGGTTATTTTGGTAAGGATATTTTAAATAACAAAGACTACCCTAACTTGGATTCTGTGGAGTTCACAATTGTGGGCTGTGGGTCCATGGTGGGGTCCTAAATTTAATGACATAAGATTGAGTTGCTTTAAAGGAAATGAAAACATCAGCAACTTGCTAATTTGGGTTTGGATTTCAAAAATATTGTCAGTCTGAAAACCTTAATTATCACAAATGGACACTTTAATTTGTTACCACAAACTCTGTTGAGGTATCTTTTGCAACACAATGAGGTATGATAATTGTGTGATGCAATAATGCTTTATCCATGCAAAGTGTTACTTGTGTTTGTATAATTCTTTGCTAGCAAGAAAACCAATGTTGCTGCCGAGGTTACTAAATTCTATGGAAGTTTTGGTAAAACAAAACAATTTTCGTCGATGAATCCATTGGATTGACAACTCTTTCGAAATTTAGTAACCCCTGTAACAGTGTGTTGCGGAAATACATCCACTAACAATGAGACTTGATCTGCAGAATCTGTGAATATCGTGTACTTGATCTTATTTTTCGACTTAAACTCTCATAAACACTTCAAATGGACACTTTAATTTGACCTAATGAGGTATGAAAACCTTAATTATCACAAATGGACACTTTAATTTGTTACCACAAACTCTTTTGAGGTATATCTTTTGCAACACAATGAGGTATGATAATTGTGTGATGCAATAATGCTTTATCCATGGGAAGTGTTACTTGTGTTAGCAAGAAAACGAATGCTTCTGCCGAGCTTACCAAATTCTGTGAAAGTTTGGTAAAACAAAACAATCTTCATGGATGGATTTATGGAAGTTTTGACAACCCTTCTGAAATTTAGTAACCCCTATAACAGTGTATTGCGGAAATACATCCACTAACTATGAGACTTGTTCTGCAGAATCTGTGAACAAAGTTTTAACCATGCTTTTTAGTTAAACGGTTCCCATTTCTATGGAATTTTATTAGCAACCGATCAAAAATATTGTTATCCATTTATTTTCCACAAAATTGGTTAAAAAGACCAAAATCAACAATTCCTGGGTGAAAAGTACATTTAGATTTTGATACTGTTTAAATGGACAAAAATGTAAAAATAACCAGGATGTAAACAGTTTCATATACCCATTTTCAAATATTTTTCTTATTTTTAATTTGCATCAGGATGCATCCAGTTTCATCCTTACTATTTTTTAAGTTTAAGTCAGGATGAATCTAGTTTCATCCTTGTTATTTTTTTAGTATCCATTTCACCCATACTAATTTTTACTCGTCCATTTGAACCATGTTTTAAAAATATTTGGACAAATGACCCATTTTCCGTTTATTTTCCTGCAAATTCAAAAGAATCTATAATGTTTCCGAAAAACAAATCTATAGTCCCTCCCTTATAAATGAAGTGGTGATTCAACGGGCTTTGGTTTCACAGAATGTAGATGGTTTGCTGTTCGGATGTGTTCCACATGCATAAACCATTAAAAAAAAAGTGTTTCTACTTCCATGGAATAGCTTTCCTGCCACTTCGAAGTGTATGATATTGCGGAATATGTTGCAGCATATATAACCGTTTATGACAATCAAACACAACTGCTCTGACTAGTTGACGTTTTTCCTTTCCTAGATCGTGCACATGGTGACGCTGACGGCTGACGTAGTTTATATGAGTTCTTCATGGTGCATTTGTTAAGATTGTTAGTTTCTGATATAATAATGATGCTGGGCTGCAGATGGCATACCTTAGTCGAGACTACTTAACAGATACTAGCTTTTGTCACTCAAGTGCAAGATCTTTTTGAAAATCCTAAGAGAAAGATCTAGAATTACAGTTTCATTAGGAAAACTATAAGATCTCAAAGTTTTTATCGTTTTCAAAAACTGAGGGGAGAAAATGAAGAAATATATTAAAATTAGGAGAACACATGGTGTGCCATTTTCAAAGCACATGAAATGCTCAAGTTGAGGGATGAAAGGAAAAAAAAAAAAAAAAACTTGATATCCATGCACGTATGGCATGCAAGAGAAGAAAAATCAAGGAAAGAAGGGAAGAATCCAAAAGGAATTAAAGGAAGATGAGGGACCTACAGGCATGTGAATTCTTCTTCATCTACTACTAAACTAGGGTTTTTGGCTCTTTCGAGCATCGCACGTGTAACAACAATATTTTTGCAGTGGGGAGTTAGTGTTGTTGTGCTATACGAACGTGGATGACGAAAATCGGCAGACAAAGTCACTGTTTGCTGGAGACTATCTGTTTGCTGCGTGCTAAGGCTTGACCTATCACTCTTAGAATACCAAGACTCAAATTGGGACCATAAGTTGGATGCCAAGTCAAGTGGAAATTGGCAAGGTTCCTCCCACTGATTTACTCATTCAGTGATTTACTATTAGTTCGGCAACTGCAGACTCAAATTGGGACCATAAGTTGGATGCGAAGCCAAGTGGAAATGGGCAAGGTTCCTCCCACTGATTTACTCGTTCAGTGATTTATTATTAGTTCGGCAACTGCAGACTCAAATTGGGACCAACAGGTTATCACTAGCCTGTCCAAACCCAGTGAAGTACATTGCACAGGACAAGTAGAACCAGGCTTGATTATGATCATGCTTATTTCATTCAAACCACATTCATAGTCAAGAAGAGAAAAACAAGAATCAAGAGACTAAGGGTAAGGGTAAGGGACGACAAAATCAATTGGATCATGAAAAGCTCCAGAACACTATGGACTCGACTATATACTATAAAGTTGTTAGCTTACCCCTAGACCCGGAGTCAATTGTTTTTGCTACTTTAAACAAAGTAAAATATGCACAGCTTTTAGTATCATTAGCCTTGAGAAAAAGAAACCCTAAATGTCGATATCACAAGACATTTTCCACCTCAATCCGATTAATTACTTTCCAAAAAAAGAAGATAAAAAAACAGAGTGATCCCAGAGCTGCAGAGGGTTTTTGCATAGACAGGCAGTGTTGCTTAAAAGGACTGCAGGTGAAGAGAACATAAAAGACTGAAGTAGCTTTTCCATCTGCCTCCATTATATTATAGGGTCATTAGGTTTCAACCATCGGTTCAGGGCCTGATGGTTCTGTAACAGTTGCAAGGCCCTTGTTGGGATGGACGGAATTGAAAAGGATGTCCTTGATAACCTGTGACAACGAAATCACATTCAGTAGCAAAACAAGTTAGTACAATAAAGATCGAAACACATGGAAAACTTCAATACTTGAGAAGACTTGAGAAGAAATGTTTACCTGTGACATGAGACCATGCACCTGCTCAACAGTTATCTTTGAGCTATCACGAGTTATTTTCGAAAGTTGAGAATCTTCTGGCTGTTGACACAAACAAAAAGCAATGCCACTAAGAGGTCAGAATGTAAATCTAAGGTTTGAAAGTATGAAGGAAACAAGAAGATGATTTGCCAATTTTAAACCTCCATGGACATCAAATTGTAAGCATACAAATAGAATCCACATTAAAACTAAGATGGCAATACAGAGGTACAATCATGAGAATAAAGCCCCACTAGAAATGCATGTAGACATTTCAGCAGAAATGCATTAACATCTTTCAGTTTTCAACTTTGAGCCCCTAACATAAGAAGGCAAGTTGGCCAGCTATCGTAACAGTGGGAGAAACAATAAGGTTTCCAGAAAACAAAGGCTAAAAACAAATAGAATGACAAGGAGAATATGGGCAAGAGCACAAACATGGAAGCAAAGTAAAGCTTCCATTATATTGTCTTCTGCAAAAAAAGAGGATCGACTGCTTGGAGTAACAATGAAAACGATACTTATCGAAATTAAGTGACTCCAGTGCATTGCCCAAGTCAATTCAAAGAACATTCGGAGATTGATATGCCATAGAAAAACCCGACATTAGGAAGGAATGGGAAAATAGAGTTAATGCAAACGATTTGTATTGCGGGAGTTCATAACTATTTAAATACACACTGGGTTCTTAAATCTTAAATCCACATAGCAGAACAACTAATATACCAACAACCCCTAGAAGCCGGTCATCAACAGATGATTGTGCAAATTTTCAATGGAACCTCCTATTTTACATTAAATGGAGACACCTGTTGCACATTCAAATTACACAACCAACCTCGAGGACAGATAAATACATGACCCAGCCTTCCGATGCCCACATCTTTTAATTGCACATCTTAAATATAAATGTAAAAACAAAGATAACCCTCCTAATTATCTTTCAACTTTAGACATGTTCGGTTTCTACTTAACTGTGCTAAAATGAATATAAATTATATCCAAGTTATCCTGCACTACTGGCAGACAGGTTCATTTTTCTACTTAACAGAACCGAATGTAAAAGGCATAGTATACCAGCCCAACATAACGTCCCTGAGACTATAAGGCCAGAGGTCTGAGATGCAACAAAATCCACAAGCTGAAGAAGTTTCAGAAACAAAAACGAAGGAGCACATGTGACTATGTGAGCCTATAGATGATACAATTGGTTTAACAGAATCCAGTATAGTATAACAAGTGAATGTTAGTCCAGGAAACAACAAAGTATCAAAGTGTGCCCACCAATCACTAGACTGTTCACAAGTTTTGGAAGGAAGAGTCTCAGATAACAATGGATTACTATTTTCCAATGCAGATCATTGATATTCATGTAAACTAACTCAGTTATATGAATCTCAAACAAGCAAGGCAGTACTGAAACGTTTTCAGATGAATACTGAATAGCGACAAATAAAGAACATATATGCATTAATAACATTAGACAACAGAAGTTATGAAAAACTATCACTTACCTCTTTCTTTCTATGCTGAGGCATAAGAAACGAACCCATACGTGAATGCAACTGAGTTTCTGCTTGCTCCAACTTCTCCGCTGCACATTGACAAGAGAGATTGACAAATATCAAAATAAAATTCCAGCGCTATAATAAAGAACATGTCAAAGAGAGATTAATACTCAATATGGCCCGGAATCAATAGGTTAAAATTAAAACTCACCAAGGTCTGATATCTGCCCAGCAACATAGTCTCTGTTCCCCAGAAGTGGAGATGAAGAAAGAGTGTTCACCCAATACTTATTCCATAGCAAATCCAACAGGTGGGAATCAAGTGAGGACTTGAAATATGTCACATCCAATGAATAATACTGCATCAAAATAAACACTAGCACATTAGACAAGTGACCCAAAGGAAAATTTCATACTAACAAGACTTACTAAAAGTTAAGAAACGAATATAACAATGGGATATATGTGAAGCTGTTACCTGTTTGCAGTGTACACCAAAATCTTCAATCTTATTCAATGGGATAGTCTGATACTCAGAAACAGGCTCATCTGGTGGTTTATATCCTTGAGGATAAGTGCGGAAAGCACCGATTTCAACTTTCCCAGCTGATACAGTCCTTGTTGGATCAATAACAACCGCCAAGAATGGCTCCTGAAATTGCTGGTTAAGCATCTGTGTCGATACATCAATACCAGATAACCAACACCCATAACCAGGATGCGAGTGATACCAACCTACCACATTCTCCAATCTTCCCGCCTACACAAACAACAAAATTTAGGGTCCTGGAAATAGGGTTCCTCAAAATTGGGGTTTTTTTCAAAAAATTAGGGTTTTCTTATAATTACAAAGAAAGGGAACTTGAGAATAATTGCAACTATTACCTGACGATTGGTTTGAGAATAATCAACCATATATTCATAAGCATCGGCTTGAGCATTAACCCTAGTTTCAGTACCTTCGACGGGCAGAGCAAAAGCGTCCATAACAATGATAGAATCACCTTCAGTTTTACCTTGCATCAGCCCCATGATTTCAATAGTACCACCTGATCTTGCATGAACAACCATCTTTAGTAAAGCTAAAGCAGAGATTTTAACACGTTTGAAATAATGTGGATCATTAACCCATGGTTTATCTTGTTGTGATTTTGTTTGTGTTGATTCATCATAGTAATAGATTGAATCGGTATCAATCGCTGCTGCTTGTGCTGTTGATGACGAAGATGGTTGCTGCGATGGGGATTCCATGCTTACTATGTTGTTTTCGAGTTCCCATGTTTGTTGTGCTATTGCTGCTGATGATGAATCCATTCTTCTTGATTGTTAGGGTTCTTTCAGAGATTTTTGTAAAACCCTAACCCTAGAAATTTGCAGAGTATATCTAGGTGTGTCTTTCAGTCTTTCTTTCTCTTGTCGAGTGGTTTTCTTGTGTGGTTTATAAACTGAGGTGAATCAGTAATGGGCCGGGTATAGGAAAGAACCGGAAGATGAAACCCGTTTTTCAAAAGGGAAATTTCTTGTTTTGTCCAAGGCCTATAGCCCTATATAGTTAGTTTTCCAAGGGTCCATCCAGATTTTTTGTTCAACGGGAGGTCCGGACTAGTTCAAAACAAGGAAATGACTTGAACAGCCCTGCTACCAAACGTATGTGTTTGATGGTCTCTCCAAATATCACTCGATTTCTTTCTCTCCCCCTGCTAAATCAGAGAACAAAACTCTGAAAATCATCAATGAAAACTAATAAAATTATAACCGAAAACCCTGGGTTTTCAATGAAATCTATATTAAAATAGTAGAAACAAGACGAATCATCAAAATAATATGAGAAGAAGAAGTAATTGATGAAGTTTCTACTCCAAATCAGTAGAAGATGATTTCAATGAATCACCAACAACAAAAGAGAAGAAACACATTACAAACAAAAGAAGTAGTAAGCAAAAAAAGGTATGTATGTGTTTTATTCTTCACTTTCTATTTTTCATTTTTGTTCTCTGCACCGTCATCCAATAGTACATATCTCTTGTACTATGAAATACATAGTTTACGCTTGAATACTCATCACAAATAACACGCAGTTCCTTTTTTCACACTATAATCCAACAATGCATATTCACTATACTAAAAGAATCATATGCTAATTAATTAGACCTAGACATCATAATCCATCAGTATATAGTATATATACTGGTAAAAAAATATGTTTATACTTGTATTTTAGTTTTTCATGTTTCATTATGATCTGACTGTGTACGTATGATATACAAATGTTGTTTGTTTGATTTTTCCATACACGCAATGGAAGTTTCTTTCACGATCCTGAAGTGCAGATACCATATATTGTGGTGGTAGTATTCAATTTTTTGTGAACAAATGTTCATTAAGCTTGTCATATTTCGAGAACTAATTATCAAGATAAACTTGACTCGAAATTCTTGATATGCTTGCAATAGTCTAATTAGTTACGCAACATCGTCTCATAGATCGAAAGATGAATATAACTTGAGATATAGGTGGTACAGTCTTCACATACCTTTTGCTGAAAAAGTTCTCCAAAAGCTTTGGTTGATCTTCGCCTTCAAACGGTAGAACGCAATGACGACTGTCGTGATGTCCATTTCTCAACTACATATTCTATCCTAATCCGAGACTTAACTAATTGTAGACTATAAATCAAAATATAGTTTTGACAACTAAATTTGACAACAAGCTTGAGATAGTAACACTTGTGAGTTCGGCCGAGCAATACTCTAACACTAATAAGAATGCTTTATATTCTGCTGAATTGTTGGTGTAGTGGAAGTCCAATTTGAATGAGTATTAGAAAACTTCACATGCTGGAGATAATAAGACCATACCTACCCCCACCAGTATCCATTGTTGGGTGTAGCTGATCCATTAAAATACAACAACCATGTTTTTCATTTAGTGGACAAGACTTCTGGCAATTCCCCGGGTATGTCTTCATGTAGCATGGTAACGTCTTCTCCTGAAAAAGCTGTGATTAAATCTGCAACTGCTTGTCCTATGATTGTCTTGGGATAGATACATGCTATATCATATTCTGATATCTGTAGCAACCACTTTGAAGGTCTTCCTATTAAATCTGGTTTGGATAATAAAAAATTTGTTTGATCTGCTTTAGCGACTAATATGACTATGTTCGACGGCAAGTAGTGTTTGAATGACATGAATCAGTGTTAAGCATGCTCTCTCATCTTTAGGGTATCTAAGTTATGCATCTCTCAAAGTGCGATTGAAATAATAAATTGGACATTCGACTCCTTCATCATCTTATTGAGCGAGAAGTGCTCCAACAGCGACCTCGCTAGACGCAGTATAAAGGAATAATGGTGGTCCTTGCACAAGGGACTTCATGACAACAGGTGACAATAATATTTATTATATCTTCTCGGAAATCCTTTTCTTGAGTAGACGTCCGAGATGGAGCTTGCTCCTTTATTCAACAGTGGGGTGAATGAAGTAATGAGTTGAGCCAATCCAGGAATGAAACGTCGAATGTATTTTATTTTGTCCATGAAGCTCTGGAGTTCTTTCAAAGTCCACGGAGGAGGCATGGTAGTAATGGCATGTGTCTTGACTAGATCAGCTTTAATTTCCTCTTTAGTCACCTGGAACCCTAGAAATGTTGCAGAGGAAACCTCGAAGGATCATTTCAAGGGATTTATTCTCAATTTGTATTCTTTACACTTTTCAAATACTTGACGTAGAACTTCCAAGTGGGATGCTCGATTATTAGATTTGACAACGACATTATTGACGTAGTCCTCTACTTGTTTGTGCATCATGTCATGGAAGATCGTGGTCATGGCTCGCTGATAGGTGGCTCATGCATTCTTCATACCAAAGGGCATTACCGTATAATAAAAGTTTCCAATTGGAGTCCGGAACGTTGTCTTGATGGCATCGTGCTCATACGTCTTGATTTGGTTGTATCCATTTGTAACTTTCCATGAACGAGAACATCCCATGACCACTAGTTACATCAACGATCATGTCGATGTTAGGTAAAGAGAAATCATCCTTGGGGTAGCACTTGTTTAGATTTCTAAAATCTACATAACATCTGATTTGACCATTCTTATTTTTGAGAGGAAAAACGTTACCCATCCATGTTTAATGGGCTTGATGAATCCAACAACTAATAATTTTTGGATCTCGACCTTGATTTTTTCTTCAATGTCGTGTCGAAATTGCCTAGGCGATTGTTTGATAGGTTTAGATCTATGGGTGATGTGGAGATGATGAGTGACCAGCTTTTCATTTAGACCCGTCATTTCCTCATATATCCAAGCAAAGATATCTTGATATTCTCTTAGCAAGTCTAGCAACCTCGTTCGTTCCTCCAGTGACAGAGCTGAGCTGATTGAGATGGGTCTTGGATTTTCGTATGTTCCAATATTAACCGTCTCGGGAGTATCAGTTGTGGAATCAGTACCATCTTGTATTTTTCGTGGAGCGTCCCGGACTTCGTCTTCACACAACTCTTCAATGTAATAGTAATCTTCTGGACGGGGAGATCTTTCACAGGTCTCCCTTGTTAATTGTCAATTTCGTCATCGAAGGTAGATGACTTTCCCTTTTGCGTCATAGCTGGGTACAAAATTGTGTCCTCTCTTGGTTGGAGTCTCAGCAAAGTGACTCCTTAATGGGTTGGGAGGCTTTGAGAGTTTGGGTTTCCCGCAAATATTGGAGATGATAGTTGATCGGATTTCTCGATCGATGTCTAACTAGGAAGTGATATGCTATAGATTTTGCTTGGCGGACCAGGGACGCTTTCTCGTGGTTAAAAAAATTCAGCATTATAAACAGGAGCATAAGGAGATGGTGATGCTACAATATATACGAATTTATCGTTGAGTTGATATTTCATGTATTGATGATAGGTTGAAGGGACGACCTTGTTGTCACAAAGCCACATGCGCCCCAGTATCATGTGATAGTCAGGTTCTTTCTCGATCACATGAAATTTGACTGTTGAGTAGATTTGGCCCACTCTCAGATCCAAATATGTGTCGTCTTGTTTCCTTCAAAATCTATCATCACAATCGGCTAACGGACGATCTTACTTTGTTAGAATTTATCTGTTGTGAGAGTCTTGAGAGGAACAAAATTGGTAGCTTCTACGTCGACAAGAGCCTGTTTGAACTCGAAGTCGTTGATACGATCAGTTACGTACAAAGCTCGATTCTGTTCTGCTTCTGCCATCCGGTCTTCTTCAGAGAAGGTAATGTTTTTCATCGAAGGATCACTCGTCATAGACACCTCCGTGACTTATGATGGCGATGGGATCAACTACACATCAAAGGAAATCATAAGTGCGATGAACACGTTCAGACGTTGAACTTTAGAGAAGTGTAAGAATTCACGCAGGTTTTCGATCAAACAAGTGGCTTTCTGGCACATTGACTTCTCGCACGTGGTGAAACTGTCGATTCAGGAAGATCATCAACTAAGGAGTTAGTCCCCAATGTCGGAAGCTTTGGGTTACGTGGAGAGGCGCCACTTAAATCTATTGTTAATCTTACGAAGAACTCAAGTATGTTGTCTATTGTCTATTTAAGAAGATCCATGTTCCTTGTTTGAATTTCTTGTCTTTGTGCCAACTCGATTAAGGTTGGAATTTCTCCATTGGTTGCACCATTGGAAGTAGAAGTGTTAGCGTAAGGAACATGGGGAATATTACCGTTTGAAATATTGCGATTGGGATATGCAATAGTTGAATTCGACCTATGACCGACCACCTTTGAGTTGGCCTTACCACCAAGAGATTAATCTCTCACTGTGGTCGCCAATTTTTTTGCGAGCAAAAACGACTCGATGTTTTTCTGGTAAAAAGTAGTGGAGGGGGAAAGTGCTCGATGAAGCAAATCGTTTGAACCTTTAAACAAATGTACTGCACTGGAGTACTTTGAGTTCGAGAGACTAATATATAGGACCCTGGCCTAAACCAAGATAATGGTCATTCCAGGTTGAATTCGGTAACGAAGGAGAATGGTCGGTCTGTAGGGAGGGAAGCTGAGAATGTGGGAAGATCAATGGAGATTGATCATTTAATGATGTGATGTGTTGAACTGCTTTGAAGATAATTTCTCTGTGTAGACAAGAGAAATTCTCTTCAGGTGTTTGATAATTGACTGCCTATCAAAGGTTCAGAAACCTATTTATTACAACACATTGATCTCTTGTAAGTGGTGACACTTGAAGGAAGTAGAAGAGCATGGAAGTGAGAAAATGTGCAAAAACCACTTCCAATTTTCTTGGAAGACTTGGTTGATTGACCATCCACTATTATATTTACTCATTAATTGTCAGTACGACTTACTCACATTTCTCATCGTGGATGTATTTCACATCGCACGTGCTATAGGCTGCCAAACTAAAACCCTAATGTTATCCCCCCATGAGACATGAATTGATGTCTCATGTGAAGTCTGTTTTGCATATGTATTTTTATGTGTGGTCAATCTTTGACCTAATTAGACCATGAGTTTTAACTGATCAATTGAAAAGTCGAAGTTCTGATAGATGAAGCATGAAGTGATTGCTGAAACAACCATGCTTTGTGGACTATAGTCGTTGAATTAACTCATTGATGACTATGGCATATCATTATGCTAGCTGAAGCAGTAATGATAGTTGAATAACTTGGATTAATGAGCATAGGTTAGTGAGATTACTAAATCGATCATAAACCATCATAATCATTGTTATGAGTCAGTCGAATGACAAGGAGAGATTTAAAATAACGGTTGACTGACGAACCAAATATTGATCGATGGACCAATTGAGTATTGGTTGATGAACCAATAAAAATACTGATAATTGAATCAATAAAATATTACTTTTCAATATTGATAGTTGAATCAACATTGCCAGAGGAGACAAGTTCTGAACGTTGTTGGCCGAGCCAACACATTGCAAGATGAAGCAATGATGGCATTAATAAATGGAGAAAATTGATAATCAAAGCAAATACTGCTAGTCAGAGCAAATACTGCTTGATCAATTAATAATTGGTGATAGGACCAAATAAATATTAATTAAAAAATATTGGTAGTTGGACCTGAAAACGCGTGGGTACCAAAATACACCACCACTTTTTCTTAGGCAACCAGTATGGACTAAACTCAAATACAATTCTGAGAGTTCAACTTAATGAATCTCAATCAGGAATTATATGAAGAGATTATATCTCTCTCTCTCACAATCAGAATGTAAACAAAGACTAGTTTGTGAACCTCATTATACCGTGAGAGTGATTGGACGATTCCAAAGATCAATATCCAAGAATCAATCAAGTCGTATCCAACAATTGTGATGGATTTATCTAATTGAATTGATTTTACGTACAACCTGTGATATTTAAATTATAAAGATAAACAATATAATGCGGAAAAGAAATAAATACGTACACTAGAAATTTTGTTAACGAAAACCGCAAATGCAGAAACCTGGGACCTAGTCCAGATTTGAACACCAAACTGTATTAAGCCGCTACAAACTCTAGCCTACTATCAGAAGTTCGGACTGGAATGTAATTGAGACTGAATCTACCGTCACAAACGATTCGGGCCATAGTCGTGCTCCTTACGCCTCTTGAATCCCAGCAGGGCTCTGCGCAATTGATTCCCTTAGTTAACGTCCTTTACAGCCTAAAAATTACTTCAACTCAACTGAAGACTTTAAACCAATCTGTCTCCCACAAATAAGCTTATATATGATCTTCGTTCTGATCAAAGATCAAGGTGAGGTAGGAAATCGGTTGCAATAGACAAAGTCTAGCAAACCTCAAATTATGTTCTTATGACTCCCGAAGAGCAGCCTAGATTATTATTCACCTCACAAGTAGATACTTGTGGAATCACAAAGTCTGAGACGAATAAACTTTGTGATTTCTATCTATCTTTTTTGTTGGAGCTAAAGGCTCAACAATCAAAACAATATCAAGATACACAAACTATCAAGATAAAGATAGTTGGACCTGGCTTCACAAATACCTAGGTGAAGTCTTTTTAGTCGCTAAACCTAAAATGGTTTAAAGGAGAGGATGACTCTAGGCTACAACTAGGACACACAAGAATAATGTCAGGGATTCAAAGATCCTAATTGTTTGAAGTTCTCCTTATATAGACTTTTAAGATCAAGGATGCTTTAGATTTAAGCTAAGGTATCTTTGGAATCAAGCAATGAATAAACATCGTTAGTTGAAAAACTTGTCTTGAAATAAAAAAAAAAAAATATACACTCTGGTTAGGATTAACCACAACCGAACCATGTATAATGACTTGTTCATGAAAGGTTAGCCGAAACTAGCCAATCGAATAACACTTTAAGGGTATGTTTGGCAGCTGGGATATGACATATGTTGTCCAGGTTAGGGAATTCCTTGGTTTATCCAAGACTATCATGGAAATGGATATTTTAAATGGTGTTTTTTCCATTGTGGGTTATGTAGTATGTTGTTTGTTAAAAGATTTGTATACAAGCTAAATTAATTAAATAAAAAAGAAATAGAAAACTAAACCATATAATTTTATGGTTTTGAGCGTAAGAAAAATTTAAATAAAAAAATTAGTTACAAAAGTAACCGTCTAACCCAAGAAAGGATTAAGTTATTCCAGGTTTTACATGGAATTCCAAAACACCACCTTTTTAGCCTCCTAAAATTCAGGTAGGATACACTATTCTTATCTTGACATGGAATAAGCACCCACACAAACACAATATACGGTTATTTAAGGGATAACCCAACCTAGGTTAGGATATCAAGGCTGCTAAACACGACTTAAGACTTTAACCTTGAATCACAAATGTGATCAAACATATGTCTAGATAGTGTTTTTAGAGAGAGTTGTTCAAATGTCGATTATCTCATAAAAATAATTCTGATGCATCTGAAATTATTTGAGTAAGTACGTGTCTCGGTACGTGTATTATACCTGTTCGTGAGTATTTTCTTTTGTCATGGTATGTCTACCGGGTATGTATACCCTTAGACAAAAATGGGTTCGTAAATCCACAAATCTTTTATGGTTTGCATAAACCAATGATCTTTTCCGCTTTGCATACTAGGTATACGTACCTTCATAGTTCACGAGTCAACAAACTTTTTATGGTATGGATACCGGGTATGCGTACCAAAAAGTCGTTGTCGAACTATAGCTATGCCGATACGTGTACTGGGTACATGTACTGCGGCTCTGGACTTATAACAGTTCTCCCAGTATTTGAACTAGTATGCATATTGTCATGTATCCAGATTTACAGTAGTTATGTATTTTCTTTAATGATCGATTTGAAACATTCCTGAATAACATCAATGACACATATCACTGTTCTAGGTTATTTTCAAATGATTAGCATATTTCGAGAATGATTATCAAGATAAACTTGACTCAAAATTTATGTTATGCATATACTCTCTAATTTAGTCATGCGATAATATCTCATAAATAGAAAAGTGAAAACTTGATAAATAGGTGGTTCAGTCTCCACTTACCTTTTCTTGATGAAGTTCTCCAAAAGCTTCGGTTAATCTTCTCCTTCAAACTAGAACACAAAGGATGTCCGGTACTCAACTATACACTTCTATCCTAATCCGAGAGTTGACTAAATGTAGAGTGAAAATCAAGATATAGTTTTGACAACTAAATTTGACAACAAGCTTGAGATTGCAACACTTGTGAGTTTGACCTGGCAATGCTCTAACATGACCGAATATTTTATAATTAACTGGAAGATTGATTATTGGTTCTATATCAAAAGTATTAGTGTTTGAACTCGTTCGTAATTATATACTAGACAGAGCATTAGGTTCAAAACCCTAATTTTTATCAATGGATGATCAATTGAGAACCAACTAATGAATGAGGGAGGGACCGGCTACATGAGGTGGTGGACCGACCATGTAGTGTCTAGATGCTCGACTGAACATTCACCAAAGTCCTTTGCGGAGCAATTGGTAAAAGTATGACTAATTGTTGTTTAATCATTATTATGGAGAGAGAAGGGACCAACCAAGGGGTGGAACCAGCCCTTGGTGGTCGTGGGACCATCTCGATGGTGAATGGTTCATCTTCCCAATTGTTAGAGAGAGTTTGAACAAAATATGAATTATGAATGATTAATTGGGTCATTAATTATCAAGCGGGTGTGATCGGCTTCTACAAGCCAAGGATAGACCATGAACGACCATGGTGGCATGCCCATGTCACCATACTATCCACGAACCAATCCTGAGAATTTTGATATTTTTAGATGGTTCATCGAGCATTATTTCATCATTTTATGAATAATTTGAGTTTGACTTAAACTCTTAATATTGGTTGAAAGACCAACTATTAATATTAAAAATATTAAAATAATGTTATTTTAATATTTATATGGTAGAAAGACATAATGGTTGCAAGACCACTTGCTTTGCTAACCATATGATCCATGTAGCAATATTTGGAAACATATGTAAGCTCTAGGAGTTTTGATCTAAAGAGGAAGTCCTTGAAAAGAGAAAATCCTAAATAATAATAAAATAAAGGAAAAAGAGGGGGTCCGGCCAAAATCGGCACGCCGATCGGCTTAGTCGTGTGGGCCCACCCATTATGGTTTCACTATTTTATTATTATTATTATCTCTCTTCCTTTTCCTTCTTTGATCAAACTTCCATATCCTTGTTCTTCCATGTTTTTGGATGATCTTTGAGCATTATTACAAAATACGCCAAGTGTCTTTTACTCGTGGCTTACTCGGGGTTCCCCGTATGCCCAAATGGTGAATATTCATTACTATGCATGGATTTCAGTTGATAAAAGCCATGATACTTGAGTAAGTGAATATTATGGTTTAATTAGTGTATCTTTTCTAGAATTCAACCGATGAATACCGCAACTAGATTTAATTAAGTAGTCGCTCTATACTAGCATGCAATATGTCTAAGAGCATTAAATTGATTCACATATGATGTGATCGGCATCATATTTGTTTCGAATATTAACTCCGGGTCGACACAAATGAATTCTGAATTCACAAGAGACGCTGAGTCTTCAACTTAATCATGAAATATATGGAATATTAAAAGCTTCTGCCTCAGAAACCCTTATATCGCCGACATATATTATTACTTTCACGAGGTTACAGAACTGCAATTAACTTCTCTTACGGAAGGTGAAGACATGAATTTCTTATGATTCCGATGTTGATATGAAATGCATAATTTTCGAGGTGATTTTACAAATATAACTTTCGTCAAAAATCCACCATCAACACATCTGAACTACTATTCTCAACCCTTCTTTTAGCCCACTGTTAAAGCTGGAAGTAAAGTACACCTCCCATTCTATGAACTCTTTACCTACTTGATAATTATGAAACCATATATCATCTTTGCCTTCTAGATACATAGCTTCCATGTGAACTTTTTGTTCTTCATCCATATTATGTAGTTGGAAATACTTTATACATTTTCGAACCCAAGATTTAGGGTTGGTTCCATCAAACTTTGGAAATTCAACCTTAAGCTTATGAGTATGAGAAAAACTAGAGAGCTCACCAGATGAATGACTTCCTCCAGATCTGTCATGCGTAGCTTGCTGAACAGAGGTTTAAAGTATCCATTCCCTCCATAATATCTACATGCTTGTTCGTTCAGCTCATGTAACACATTTTTAGACTCGCTCCAACAGATCCATCATGGAAGATAACAACAAGGGTGATGAAGTTTCTTGTCGTGTTTTGAGTTCCTAAAATTTTTTGACCAACGTTTCGATCTGCTTAGTTAAATCTTCAAACTCAGCTTTACTCACCATGGTAACAAGGTCACTCATAATCGAGTGCTCTGATACCACTTGTAGTGATGTACACTATAAATGGTTCTCAAAAACAGTCGGTTTCTGCCTACAAAAATTTGAGAGAGAAGAAAATGATAAAATAAAAAATTGGTTAAATTTTCATAGTTTTCCTTACATCCACAAACTGAATATATGGACTTACATTCACCTGGCCCTCTCATGTCAAACACACGAGCACCTAACCAAAATAATTAACAATATTAAAAGCTAACGGCTAGACTAATAGCTAAACTAATAACACCTAAGGACTCTCTCAGGGCACCCCTCACCCATGGGTTGCCCTTAACAGGGTCATGACATTTTTGTAAATGCAATTGCATAAGAAGTAATGAAAAGTTGACAAGAGTGGTATGGACCTCCCAACCTAATTAGGTGGGTATCTTGACTCACGATTACGGATCGTAAATTTTGCTCCCAACGAGTCGGGTTACGACCCGCTTGGCAAGCTCCGACATCCCGATACGCCACTCGAAAAGAAAATAGACTTCCAAATTTCTCTCTCTGTAAATGGTTTCATAATTCGGATCACCGAAACCAACCAATGATCTTCATCATTTTATTTGTGAGGATACAATATCTCTTGCCGAGTAGTCCGATACCATCCACCGTTATCAAACAAACGGTCTTCCCGGTTGCCACCCGTAGGTGGGGTGCCAATTAAGGCCACGACATGATGCGCCGTTATCAAACAAACGGTAATCAAATGCCACGGTAGTCCGATACCAGCCACCGTTACCAAACAAACGGTCTTCCGGGTTGTCACCCGTAGGTGGGGTGCCATTTCTGGCCTGGCAAACTCACAGTACTCAGTCAAACTCAAAAGAACATCTTTTTCAAATAATATGAACTACTCAAAGGAGTTGGCAATCATTTCCATATGGATGGTATGAAATGCCATCATAGACATGATAACCATCCCTTCTCAAGTACTGAGACAACGATACGAATTACCTCAGATGGTAATAATCATCTCTTCTCACTAGGTAGTATGAAAAATGAATGAAATTGACCAGTAACTACCTCTTACTCGCCAAGGTTACAATCATCTACGAATGGAAGGTATGAAGCGCAGAAGCAACCAACCCTTTTTCGGACAATATGACCAACCTTGTGGAGTTGTCTTTGAACCGCATAGCGGCTGCCTACGTACCCTCTCCGTTGCTCGAAGGGATCAAGCACGACCGTAGTTCGTCATTTATTTATTTAGATAATATGAACTACCTTTAGCAGTAGCAATTATCTCTTATTAAATATCAAGTAAACTTGTTCCACCTGCAGTAAAATTAAATTTACATAACTGAATTACGAGTAAAGTACTACTCTAAGTAAGCTAAAGATGCCCAATAAAATACACATTTCCCAAAATACTCCTGCACCTGAATGGCAAATGTCAATTTCCGAGAACTAAAATTAAATTTTAAATTGAAATCGTGAGCCAACCATAAATAACCATTATCCCCGCTGTGCAAACTAAGATACAAACAAAACCATTAATATTTAATCCAAACGAACACGCCCATATACATACCGCACATAGTATCTCCAATGTGTAAAAATGAAAGACTTTCTCAACTTCACAAAAAGGGTCAAAAAAGTGTCCACTCACAGTACCTCAATAATTCAATGTAGAATAGTCATGATATCTCGGTATTTATGTTGTTATTTCCTTGATTCGTCAAACTTAATTCAACAAAATGTTATAAATGAAAACAAGAGTTCTTATCCGTATGACTATTTATTTGTATGACTACTTAATATATCAATACACAGTAAGACTTAACTTCTCATAAATACATCACTGTACTAAACTTGGACCAAATAAAACGGACGAAAAGTATTAGTCTATATAAGAGGGCTTAACAAGTGATACCAAGTGAAACAGTGAACAAACTTTCATTGTTATTATCCCTTCTAATCATTGACCGAGTATACATCTAACATGGTAGTAGAACCTCTTTTTACAATCAAAACATAGATACATTTTCCTTCATTTCCAACTAAATGAATTCACAGAGACTTAGATAAGTTAACCCAATGAAATGAACAGAGGCGCAAACTTACGAAGGGTACTAATACAAACATATCAATGATCATTTCGTCTCCGAGAATAATGTCTAACATATAGTGTATTAGTACCAAATTCTTTCTAGAATAACAACAATATAATTTATCGACAAGGCCACTCTATAATACCACGGAACTGAAATACTTAACTTAAAATCACTTCTTCAAGTTAACCAACACGGAAATAAAGCATACCACATCACAAACAGTAAGATCAAAAATGCATAATTTAAAGTGATTGAAGATAATCAATTTCACTAGCTCAATCACTATACAAAGGCACGTAATCGACTTAACTCCACTTATCATTTAACATTAAACTATTTGGATCTTGAATTACATTCATAAATCAAACGATAAGACTTAAAACCCCGAAAGAACATGAAGTAATTTACCCATTTTCTCGTCTCGAGACCTTCGTCGAACTCCTTGCAGGCATGGAACTTATTATGGTGAGATAACTATGAAGTTGAATTATAAGCCATTTCATACCTTCTCCTTTTCAGTACCATGCATTCTAATTGCTATCACAGAACATATATTAAATATACGTGCATAGACTCACTCATTCAAGTACACAAGCAAATCATTTATTGATTGTTTAGTTTCGAATCTAACTAAATGAAATGATGTAACCCTTTAAAATTATGAAATATTACTACACCTCAGATACTAAAAGGTTCTTCCTATCCAAAAATCAGAAAGATTCATGCACTCTAAGTGCCGCATATTAATCTCAAGAAGTCTGTCCTACTGTATAAATTTTGTACAAATGGTTCTTTGTACCACAACAGTTTTAGCCACTTCCCAGTGTCTGATCATCCTGAGGTTTTAACCAAGTCTTCCTAAATATCTAACCATAACATATCCAAAATTCATGAAATTATAATGGTTCATTAAGGATATAAATACATCACAAGCTGACTACTTTCAGAATCATCATGCAGAATTCAGTCCCGGTTATCCCACTCTTTGGGGTATCTAAACTAATCCGATCATCGTGAAAATTATACAGAAAGGATGTTATAATGTAATAAACAACATATCAAAATTTCAGCTACAACCGATAATCACATAATGAGAATCATGATAATCACTGAAACTGTCCAGCATTTTAGTTTGCAGAATGCAGTCACGTTCAGCTTACACTTAGGGACACCTACAGTGATCATATCTTCTTCAAAATTTTATAGTACTTTCATTACACAACGAACTATTACATATCCATTGGATCTCAATATATCAATAAAAGGAAAACAGATTTTCTAGAGTTTACAAGTGAAAAATATCAAGTTTGCAAATCTCTTCGTTATGACCAGAATTTGAGTGAAACTACACAAACCCATTCAACCATTTACCATGAATATGACATTATGAACATATATGAGGAAAATCCCCAACTTTCACAAGAACCTTAATTTCACTTTCTAACTAGGTATGAATCATAAGAAACATCAAAATAACATGGAGAATAATCATTTCCCCTTTGACGATTAACCAAAACTACTTGCATGATTGAATTAGTACTTGAATATACAAGAACTGAAATCAAAAGATATTCATACCTCAAAATACCAAATTCATTCACTTCAAAAATTAAGACAATCCCAACAACATCATCGTCAACAGCAACTCCATATACTCAAATCTTTACAACTCTTCCTCATCCAAGATTTCGGTCAGGTTATCTCCATTTTTCTACATTTTTTTGAGAAAGAGAAAAAGAATGCCCAAGAGGAAGAAAATGTCCCCCATTTTATTTTTTATTTGTTTTTCTTTCCGTTCAAAACTAGGAGAGGAGCCAAACGTGGCTAATTGCATGAGTTGCTATAATATCACCCCAAGAATTTTGACTAGGGGACACTCTTCTATTTAGGCCCTAAAATAAATTATTGACACAACCTAGAAATGTCAAAGAATATTTGAGTAGAATTTTAGGCACTCCAAAAGCAGAATTCGGATTTTGGGTTTAGTTAAACCCGAGAAAAAGTTTTGAGGTCTTACACAATCAACCCCTTTATAAGAACTTCGTCCCGAAGTTCAAAAGAAAAGAAAAGAAAAGAAAAGCATAAGGAAAGATTGTTACCTTTAAATACCGCACCAATAAAAGATTGATGAGTTGCAAACACACAGTCCCGTTTGAACCGGAACTGCTCTGATACCAACTGTGACGGATCAGAAATTTCGCTCCCAACGAGTCGGGTTACGACCCGCTTGGAAAGCTCCGACATCCCGATACGCCACTCGGAAAGAAAACAGACTTCCAAATTTCGCTACTGTAAATGGTTTCATAATTCGGGTCACCGAAACCAACCAATGATCTTCATCATTTTACTGTGAGGATACAATATCTCTTGCCATAGTAGTTCGATACCAGCCACCGTTATCAAACAAATGGTCTTCCGGGTTTTCACCCGTAGGTGGGGTGCCAATTAAGGCCTGACATGACGCGCCGTAATCAAACAGACGGTAATCAAATGCCAGGGTAGTCCGATACCAGCCACCGTTATCAAACAAACGATCTTCCGGGTTTCCACCCGTAGGTGGGGTGCCATTTATGGCCTGGTAAACTCACAGTACTCAGTCAAGCTCAAAAGAACATCTTTTTCAAATGATATGAACTACTCAAAGGAGTTGGCAATCATTTCCATATGGATGGTATGAACTGCCATCATAGATAGTAACCATCCCTTCTCAAGTACTGAGATAACGATACGAGTTACCTCAGATGGTAATAATCATCTCGTCTCACTAGGTAGTATGAACAACGAATGAAATTGACTGTAACTACCTCTTACTGCCAAGGTTACAATCATCTACGAATGGAAGGTATGAACTGCAAAGCAGCAACCAACCCTTTTTCAGACAATATGAACAACCTTGTGGAGTTGTGCTGAACCGCATAACGGCTGCCTACGTACCCTCTCCGTTGCTCGAAGGGATCAAGTACGACCGTAGTTCGTCATTTATTTATTTAGATAATATGAACTACCTTCAGCAGTAGCAATTATCTCTTATTAAATATCAAGTAAACTTGTCCCACTTGCAGTAAAATTAAATTTACATAACTGAATTACGAGTAAAGTACTACTCTAAGTAAGCTAAAGATACACATTTCCCAAAATACTCCTGCACCTGAATGACAAATGTCAATTTCCGAGAACTAAAATTAAATTTTAAATTGAAATCGTGAGCCAACCATAAATAACCATTATCCCTGCTGTGCAAACTAAGATACAAACAAAACCATTAATATTTAATCCAAACGAACATGCCCATATACATACCGCACATAGTATCTCCAATGTGTAAAAATGAAAGACTTTCTCAACTTCACAAAAAGGGTCAAAGAAGTGTCCACTCACATTACCTCAATAATTCAATGTAGAATAGTCATGATATCTCGGTATTTATGTTGTTATTTCCTTGATTCTTCAAACTTCAGCGAAAGAAGTGTATATTGCCTGCACAGAAAAAACATTGTACATATTTTCCACACCTTCAGCGAAATCAAACACTACTGCATAATCGATTATCGCATTCAAACTCTATTGCACTTACATTTTCCTAATTCCTCCCATCCATCGTAACATTGTCTTAGAAAATTATCCCGAAACCAACAAAGTGTAACTACTGCAATCAAATCTAGTAATGAAATCATCATATTAGGTAATGAAAAACGTGATTATCTATCTATATTGATCACTGTCGAAACAAAATGAAGTACAAAATCAAGAATGAAGATCGAAAACAGGATTCATCAAATTCAAAATCGGAAAATAAACAACAGAACAACATAAAAGAAACATGAAAGAATCACTACTCGACTTTAGTCAAAATCAAAGAAAATAATCGAAAACAAAAACGAAAAACAGAAACAAAAATTGATAACAAATAAGAAGATAGAAGAACAATTTAAAGAAGAAATTAATACCTAGAAGAAGACTAATCCACTTACTAAATCGAAACAGTCAATTTAGATCAAAAGCTTATAACTCAAAAAATCAAAAATAGTTAATCATTCTCTCATTTTTCATTTTCCCTTGATCTGGTTTTCAAAACAAAAGAGATAAAAAGGCTATTTTGGGTATTAATTTTTTGTGTGTGTGTAAATGACGTCATTAACCCATTTAATAAGTGAGCTCAACAAAAATTATCACTTCTCAAACCCAGGGCCATGGGAGTAAGAGAGTGTGAGGAAAGGGTCACACACTTAATTCTCACATTAAAAAAAGTAGAACTCCTAAGGTGGAAAGAAAGAAACTTTGACCTTCTCTCACCAAGTGAAAAGTGTTGATATTCTGGTCAGTATGAAACCAATAAATTGTGATCTTGATTTTCCTTTTCGTGGAGTTCATCAAAATAAAATAAAAAATACATATAAGGATTACCATGAGGCGAATAATCCTTTCCCAGTTGCCGGGAGGAGGACTGGATCGGATGAGTTCCAACATGTGAGTATGCCAGAAATCGATTACGGTGATGGGTAAGTTTTCTGTGATTTTTGTTATCTATTTTAGGCGGGCAAATTTCTTCTTTTAATGGTTATTCATGCGAGCAATGATATCATTTTTGGTTGATTTTCTCAATCAATCTTCTATTTTATCCTTTTTGGTCAGATATACCGAGTTTATCAAGTTGTTCCTATCAATCAATTAAATATGTAGTTTGGATATTGTAGGATTTGTAATTTAATTTAGATCTATGAGTTTGATGTGGATGGATTTTTGTTGTTCTTTCTCAGCTGTGTTGTAGTACTTTGATTAGTCTATCAATGTGATGTTCGTATTTAGGCCTCATGTTAGTGTAATCGCTCGAAAGGGTTGGTTGCTATAGGGTTTTATGATGGCCGTCGTCGTAGAAGAATCCAACCGTCTTCTTCCTCTAATTTTAGGTTTCACACATGTTATTTTTGTGTCGCACGTACGAACGGTATAGTCTCAAAAAATAAAAGATTAAAAAAAAATGATAGTGATAATAAGAATAAAAAGGTATGAACGGTGTAGTGGTGTTTTGTAGCCACGTGTTTGGTAGCCACATGTTTGGTTCATTGGTTGTTCTAAAAATTAGTTAGGTCCATATTTGGAGGTGTTGTTAGTTAGCTTCTTTTGATCGGTTTTACTTGGACAAACAATCAACTAGGACAAGACAAGTATTTTTGAGCGCTTGGATAGAGCCCTAGCCACTCAAGAGAGCGCACCGCCTATCCTCATGCAGGCAATTACTCTTCTTCTTTTTGAAGGGAAAAGGGGCTTAAAGTAAGCCCCAGAACTTTATTAAACTACCTCATTGAAATTGAGGTTTGAAGAGATACAACTTGGTGGTTCCTTAGCATTCCACCTGAACATTACATCATCATGCATTGCAAACTGACATAAAGCATGAGCTACATAGTTTGTTGATTTTGGAACATGTTGAAACTTAATATTTGCAAAAGAAGATGATTCATTATGGATCTTCAAAATAACTGATCTTATACTCCAAGGTATATCCTGTGTTTCCCGAGAATTTTTGTAGTGACCCCTTTAGCATCTCCTTCAATAATGACTTTAGGAAGAGCTAAACTCTTTGCCAACGTTTCACATCCTAAGAAACAACCTTTATGATCTTGCGCTCGCCCTCGGCTGCAGCACCTTTATTAGGAATGAAAGCTGCATCGACATTGATTTTCGCATAAGACTCTTCAGGAGGGACCCATGGCTGGACTTGAATTGTTACTGCTTCGTTATCTCGATCATTATCCGAGTTAGACATGCACAATTCTAAGTCTAACGGAAGCCTTTTTCATAATTAAATTTGAGGAAAAATCGCACCAGAAAAGACCATATCATTCCTCATCTTCAGGATATTCCATAAGACACATACCCTATATCGTAAACTCAGATAAAGATAAAGACTTTGTCCATAGTTTAAGTATCTCAAAGGGATTTTCATTTACTTCATCATATATATGATCTAAAGCAGCAGAAGCAATACCAGTTTCGTTATCGACAATCAAAAAAAAAAAGATGAAAGATTGTTTTCTGCTCCCGATTGCAAAAATGCAGGCAACATCATGATTCATGCTTCCTTTTGCAGATTTTGTTTAACTGCAATCCCGTTATTTAAAACTCTCCATACAAAGATAAGAATTTTTGGCAATATACCAGTCAATGACCAGAATTTCTTCCATGGAAATTGAGTGTATGAAGATGAAACTGGGATGTTTTGAGAGAGAAAATGGTAACATGAATTTGATGAGAACTTACATGAAGGAGAGCATGACCATGTGAGAATATCTTCATCATGTGGACTTCGGAAAATGGCAGTGATCTTTTGAACAATATCTGGGAGGAAATGTGGATTCTAACAAATTCAAATTCCATGTGTTTGTGTCTTGCGAAATAAGATCAGATACTCTTTGTAAATTTGAAGGAGATAAGATATTTATAGGAATAATATTTCCCAGTAGATTTGGTATCCACGGATCATCCCAAATCCTAACTTTTCTTCCATTTGAGATTTGCTGAATATTCTACCTTCCGGGATAGGTCTAACTTCTAACATACTATTTCACACGGCTGAATTTTTGGGATCTGCAGTCATAATCCGAAATTGGAATCCTTTAAGTATTTTGCTGAAAAATAGTTGAACCCACACTGCATCTTCATTCTCCGAAAACGCCATACCAGGTTGCAAATTAAAGATTTGTTGATCAAATTTCTCAATACTAGCATTAGAGTTGCAAACGAGTTACCTAATTGCGCACTTAGATACCTAGCAAACACCTCATGGTCATATAAACGGTAAAAGACAATCAACAAAAGATTTTTATCGGAAGAATAACTTGCATAAGATTGATTAATAAAACATGTTCGGAGTTTTGAAATCCTCCCCAATCAATAAGGTTATTAGCTACTCATAGTTTTGATTTTAGCACAAAGATATATTCAAAGTAAATAAGGTTCAAAGCTAGAGAAAACTCAAAGCAAACCCTTTGCGGAGGTACTCAGCAGCTTGCGAAAACTGGTTCAGGTTGATGCTTACGTACTTTTGCTCCCAGAATTTGTCTAACAACTTGCAGGCACAAACTGGTAGTAAAAAGAGGTCATTTTCTCTGTTTATGTGCCTCTCTTTTATAGCTCTTGTTCCCCTGCAAAGTCGTGACCTAAAACAAAAATCCCTTGCCCAAAGAATGCCAGCTTCCAAATCTCAACCATTCATCACACGGAACTCACGGCCAAGACAACACTGGCTGCTTTCACGGATAGAAAATCTTTCCAAAATTGAGATGAATTTGCGCCCCAAGTCTCCATATCCTCGTGGCTTATAGGTTTAGTCTCATCTGCGTCCAAACATTCACTGGACCCATGGCAACTAGCCTCTCGCCAAGTGACCCGAGAAACTTGCACCATATACCACCAGCTCCATTACTTCTTGTTGATGGTGGATTTTCGTTTAAGGTTAAAATTGTAAAAAACCTGAAAAATCATGCGCTGACATCTTGTAAAAGATAAAGCCTTTTATAAGTGACGGATACTCCTCACTTAATTCACCAAGGACGGAGCATGCAGCAACAATCCCTTCCCTGTGAATTTCATATCAGTCCTTGTATTTCGTACTCATTATCGGTGTGGCATGACGGTCGAGTGTTACTCTTACGAGTAACACGAACCTCCAAGCACTATAATGAAACCATGTACGAAATACCCGTATGGCTGATTCTCGGTGTGTTATACTAGCCCGAGCCCTCTCGGTGTGTTATACTAGCCCGATTGAGCCCCTCTCGGTGTGTTATACTAGCCCGATTGAGCATCCCGGACTTGACTGTATCGGTCTCCGGATATGATTCGATCGCAGTCATCCAACTCCACAAGCATGATTGGATGACCACAGATCAATTCCATCACCCCCAAGCGGGTATGGAATACACACGGCCGTAGCTTGCCAAATATGATCGATCGCAGTCATCCAACTCCACAAGCATGATTGGATGACCACGGATCAATTCCATCACCCCCAAGCGGTATGGAATACACACGGCCGACCCGCATGGTCGACCATTGGCCTTTGCTTGCCAAGAAACCGTCCATACCAAGCATTATGGACGGAAAACCCTAAATTAGGGTTTACGGCATATTACATGTGCCGCAAAAACGGTCTCAACCATCCATCTTCGCGGTATAGATGGAGGGTGTAGATGTAGACTCAAAGGGCCTGAGCATGTCGACACAATCACCATGTGACCGCCTACACACTTGGCCAATCGGTCAAAGCCAATCGTGGTTGGTTACAACAAAACCATCCGCCCAAAAGAGCATGGTCGCGCGGCTTTGAAAGCCAAAATTAGGGTTTCAAGTCATCACGCGCGTCCATCTTCTCCGGCACGAATGGAGGGTCACAGATCAAATCGAGCAGGTCCGGTCATACCAGCATGACCACCGTGGGCCCATCTAACTCTCCATGCGGTCGGCCAAGGCGTATCATGCCTGGCCAATCCAAAACGCCCGCTCAAACATGCGTGGCTACACTTCTCAAATTGCGAATCGATCTCGACCACTCAACTTCACCGGACGAATTGGGTGGCTTAGATCACGTTTCATGAGACGGTAAGACATAGGCGTGAACATCAGCCTACCGTCTACACACCAAACCAACCGGCCAAGACCGACCAAGCTAGGTCGTCTTGGAAAACCTGCCGGAAAAGGGTATGGCGCGCGGCTTCTTTGCGGTAAGAGATTTCTGCCGCAAATCAATCTCGACCGCTCCTCTTTGACGGTCAAATTGAGTGGCCCGGATCGCTTTCATGAGGGAACGAAACACAGGCACCTGCACCATCATGCCGTCAACACGTATGTATGGTCGGTCCTCTCCAAAATCCTTCCCATACTTGGTTTCGACCAAGCTGAAGAGTGATGCTTGCGCACCTCTTTAAAAACCCTGATTTCATCAACGGTCGCAGATGAGTGTCTCAAACATCATCTCATCCGTCCGACTTCACCAGCTTGGTTATACAACCCTGGTCAGGAGTTATTTGGTTAGTGAGGAGTCATTACCCATCACTTTACCACACCACAATGCAGTACTCGCATGAAATACACACGATACTTCACAAGTATCGACTTTTCGAATAACGCAGCTTATTCAATTCATCATTACATGCTATCTTCCGTGGATCCACGATCCACATTCCAGACATCAATCATGTCACAAATTGGGGGATACATACTGGGGTATTGGTCTGGCGGTTTACTGGCGTGCGGCGTGCAACGCGCCATTACAAGAACGTGTTAGGAAGTCATGGACGGTTAGAGATGAATCGAGAAGTGGGCAAGACCGGTCGTATGCTACCGACACACAACTCCACCACTCCATCATTCCACTACCTCCACTTCCCACGAGAAACGTGAATGAGGCTCAATGACTTGTATAAATAGGTTCTCCGCCCTATTTCAAAAAAACAAGACAAGACAACAGAACAACACAAGTTCAGTCGACAGAAACCAAGTGTTAATACAAACCGTATTCAAACACTCGAGCAGCTTGCATCAACCGTAAGCTTGCTCATCTTTCTGTTACAAGTCATAAGCAAGCCAACAACTTCACAATCTCAACACCTTCTTCGCTTCCCTCCCTAAGATCAACCCCATCTCCTTCACTTTGTGACCGAAACAAGTCTCGAACGGCCATTTCTTGGTTTAGGCCGGACTTGCACAGATTGATCTCTCGAATCTACAAGCACTCACCGCGCAGTGCATTTGTTGAAGGTTTAGATTCATTCCTCATCCACACCCCAAATTACCAAATTCAACAGGAGTAGTTTTCACCCATCAACAATTGGCGACCACGGTGGGAGATTAATCTCTCGGTTGTAAAGTCAATTTCTTCGAAATTCAATTCAATTTCATCAATCTCAAAAGGGTAGATCTTAGAATCGATTCAATCAAAAAATCATTATGGTGGAATTAAGGTCTGGGTCAGCAATCAATTCTGATGGAGCCATTGTGGATAACAATCCTGGTGTTGAAGTACCTGTCAGTGGAGCTACCGTGGTCAACACATCTCGTGGAGCCGTCACTTCTACCACTGAAGCACCAAGATAAGCGGCGAGATATCCCAGTAGGAATAACTCCTCCCATCACCAGAGCCAGAGCAGCCGCAAATCCTGGCATCTCTTCGAGCGTAACGCCTCCAGTGGTTACCAGAGCAACAACTTTCACTCCTCCATCAGGACGAGGAGCCGGAGACACAAGAGGAAGACCGCCATCTAGTACCATTGCAGACTTGATGGAGAAACAGGAAATTCTTGCTAAAACTCAAACAGATATGGCCGCAACTCAGAAAGAGGTACTCACTTTCCTTAAAACTTTGACTGAACGATTGCCGCAAGATTCACGGCAACCCTTGGAGTCGGCGAGAGATACATTCAATACACCCGGAGCAGGCGTTTCCACTCTGACTCACATGAATGAAGAAACTCGTGTTGCTCCTGAGCGCCAAAGGGAGAGAGACCAGCCTTCCAACTTCATTACGCGTGAAGATCTAGAGCGACTTCTCCAAAATCGAGGAAAAGGGGACCGAACGGACGTACACCAACATCAGCCGCCGTACCCTCAAGATGTGCAACGGATTCCTCTACCAAGAGGTTACACCTCTCCTCGAGTTCTCCTCTCGACGGCAGTCTGGTAATGCTCGTGAACACATTTCTCGATTCTTGAAGCCTTGGGGAACATGAATACAATCATGTTTTACGCCTAAAAGAATTCTCAAAATCACTCACGGGAGGGCATACACTGTACAACAACATTGCGCCTAACAAAGATATCCAATTGGAGCGAGATGGTCAGTGCTTTCTACAGGAAGTATTTCTTCGTGTCTGAACAAATCACGTTTTCAGACCTGGGAAGAATTCTCCAGCGGAACAATGAACATCCCAATGACTTCGTTAAAAGGTTCAGAACCCAGGCGCTGGATTGTCACGATCCGAATGTCACCGAACGACAATTGGTGGAATCATGCATCAATGGGATGATACCCATATACCGCTCTCTGTTGGAGAATCTGGGCTTTCAAACGTTCTCTGAACTCCATGAAGCTGCAAAACGTTCAGCGACAACTGCACCAGCATTACTAGAAAGAACCAGAGTTGTTCGAAGTGAAGATTTGCGTGAAAGTCGAGGAAGCAGACGTCTCACCAACAAACAATACAACACTGGCCCTTCTGTGAGTGTGGTAAGCGGAGGAGAAAAGAGGAAAGCTTCGATAACGGAACAACAAACCAAGCGAACATCCTCGGCACACAAGACTTCGTCTCGAAAAGGAACAGACAAAACTCCCGCACAAACCGCCAAAGACACGGGTTTTCCTTTTCCCATGAATGAAGTGATAGAGCTCTTGGAAGCGTGGATCCAAGATGATGCCGTAAAACTACCCCCTATCAGGCGTCCTCCGACCGATGAAGAAATAGCAGATCCCAGATACTGTTGCTACCACAGGTTCGTCCATCATCCAACCAAAGATTGCAACAAGTTGAAACAAATATTCAGGGAAAAGGTAGAGACAGGGGAACTCCAGCTTGGAAACGAAGGTGTTCATAGAGATCCTCTACCTATCAGGAACTGCATGATTTCTGGGACTCCGTTCGCAAAACCGTGCAATCTATGATGGAGCACATGTGTGAAATCTTATATTTCTCCAAAGGACAGCGTCAAGACATATTCACGGCCCTCAACCACGTTGTGTCGGGGAGACGTTTGCATCCAGTAGCAGTACAGGAACCCCAGTCTTTCCGAAAGACATGAGCAACGGAAGTCTGGGGACTCTAACCGTCACTCGTTTGAGAAACGTTGAGTTTGATAACGCGTTGGTCGATACGGCTTCGAGAATTTAACATCATTACTTGTCAAGACCTTGAGAGCGGCAAAGATCTCAAAGCAGGAAGCTACTTGTCATCCAACTGTGGTCAGAGATTCAGGAGGAGAACTCAGAGATTCATACGGATACATTGACCTTGAAGTCAAATTGGGAAATGCCTCAACACAAGCAAAGTTCTACATAGTCAAAGAACATCCCAATTACGACATGATCCTAGGGCGCTCTTGGATACATGACAACAAAGCCATACCGGAAGTCTGTCCTCTCCGGTTTCGATACTCCGAAAGAGTCTCCAACACGCCTTTCTTTGGACCACCTGGTGATTGTCCATTGCCGCATCGACAACTTGCCAATGTGACACAACTTCCGGAGAGAGCCTCGTTGACATACGCCGAAGGGTTCCGATCTCAAGTAAGTCTCATCACGCAACTCTCTCGCAACCTATTGCCCCTCATTCTGACAAATCCTGGGGACTGGCTCCAACCAACAAGCCCACCACGGCTAGGAGATGCGAATGGGAAGCCGGCCCTTTCAAGCGTTTCATCAAGAGCATGGAAGCTGTCTTGGTCAAAGACGATAAGGCCAAGACACGAGTATCTACACGACCAAACCCATTTGGAATTGGAGACTTGGTGACGAAGGCGACTACATTCAATATTGGGAGCATAACGGTGAAGATGACTACTCCACCTGACTCACCCACCGAAAGAGAAGATGAACCGTACCTGGTAGCAGATGTTATCCTAGGCGGCTACTGCAAGCTCATCAACGCCGATAACCTGGAGGGCATAACAATTCACTCACGATGGCTCAAACCTTACCGATCTTAAGATACGTGCTACCGCTCTCCATCATTCTCCACACTTTGAAACATTTTGTGCTATTTTTTTCCAGCGTGTTTCCTTTTGCAGTTTCATGTCATGCTTGTAATTCCTCCAAAAAATGATTGCAATACTTGCATTCATAGTTAGGGTTCCAATTTTTAATCCTCAATTTAATTGAAGTATTATTTCCATCTGAGAACCTCTCTACCCCCAAATCAACACGCAGAGCAAGAAGGGAAACCCTAAGCAAGTATCTCATGGGAAGAAGGAAAGAACGTGTGTACGAAAGGAAAACGATTGCTATACGCCCCAGCAAAGCTGGGAAGATCTTGCATCACAGGTCCCGTAAATGTTCCATCATGATAATTACTTCTTTTATCACAAAGAATCACGTGTGGAGAAACAACCTTGTTCTGAATATTGATTGCATTCGGCAAAGGATTATAAAAAAAAAAAAACTTTTGTTCAAACCACAAAACGAAAGGAAAACTTGAACTCACTGCCACGAGTACAAGGAAGACATTCAAAGGTACGGAACATGCTTGGAAAAGAAAGAATGAAATTCTAATCGCCAAAAGAGCCGACCTCTTTCGCATCGCCGTCGATTCTGCTCCATCACCTGTTGATGCGCCTCCCTTCGGATCTCCCTCAATCTCTCGCATCGACATCTCCGCAAAGCAGCAGCGCACTCCATCCCAACATCGGCGGCGGGAGCATCAAAGGGCATAGCAACACCGGGGGCTGCGCAAATCGCTTTCACATGTCCAGGACTCCTCAGTATCGGGAATCAAGGATTATCACGCCGTCCCGAACCGGGTAATCACACTTGCCTTCATTCAAAGGTCGTTCATGCTCAACTCTCCGCCTCTTCAACCATGCTGCAAATCTCTCGCCCTTGCGCTTACTAGTGTCTGCAGCGTTTCCTCGCGCCTCCGCCGCTCCTCCATGTCAATTGCGGTGAAAGTGCACGGATACGTCCTCGACAATACGAAGATGGGAGATAGACATCCCCTCAGTATAGCACGGCCGACTTCGCGAAGTGGAAGATCAATCCTAGCCATTACTTCTCCATGCGCATGGTTTTCGGGCTTGTCAACTTCAAAACTTCTTTCCGGGAAGCAACGGAATGAGCGTCTACCGCTTCCATGATAATCTGCAGAGAAGAAGAGGTTATGAGCACACAAAAAAAAAAAAAAAAAAAAGGAGAGGATCATCAAAAACTATCGATCAGCTAATCCGAAAATCAGAGCAGTACCTGAGATACCTGGGATATAGAATAAACGACCACGTTGAGATGATTCTTTATAATCTCACAAGTCGACAGAATCCCAGAAGGAAGAGAAGTCTCTACTTATCACCTATGCAGGCTACTAATTCGGGATAACAATCAACAAGGCTTATCAAATATGCCTGAGGAAGGCCGTGTATAACTAAGGAAGTACACCTGAAGGAGCGGCCGAGCTCATACATGTACAAGAGGAACCAAAGCGACTCACCGGATCAAGTCCTGCTTCCTTCGCATCCTTAATCAAGACCGACCAGTTCCAGGGAAACGCCTGACAATGTGAAACCATCCGGTAAATATGTATTCACTCTAGCTTGGTCATTTCTGTATGTCACCATCTCATGCCTACCACACAATAGTGTAACCATTATATGCTAGGCGGGGGGACTTAATGTTGATGGTGGATTTTCGTTTAAGGTTAAAATTGTAAAAACCCGAAAATCATCATGCAATGACATCTTGTAAAAGATAAAGCCTTTTATAAGTGACGGATACTCCTCACTTAATTCACCAAGGACGGAGCATGCAGCAACAATCCCTTCCTGTGAATTTCATATCAGCCTTGTATTTCCTGTACTCATTATCAGTGTGGCATGACGACTGAGTGTTACTCTGTAAGAGTAACACGAACCTCCAGCACTATAATGAAACCATGTACGAAATACCCGTACAGGCTGATTCTCGGTGTGTTATACTAGCCCGAGCCCTCTCGGTGTGTTATACTAGCCCGATTGAGCCCTCTCGGTGTGTTATACTAGCCCGATTGAGCATCCGGACTTGACAGATCGGTCTCGGATATGATCTCGATCTTGATCATCCAACTCCACAAGCATGATTGGATGACCACAGATCAATTCCATCACCCCTGCGGTATGGAATACACACGGCCTTAGCTTGCCAAATATGATTCGATCGCATTCATCCAACTCCACAAGCATGATTGGATGACCACAGATCAATTCCATCACCCCCAAGGGTATGGAATACACACTACGACCCGCATGGTCGACCATTGGCCTTTGCTTGCAAGAAACCGTCCATACCAAGCATTATGGACGGAAAACCCTAAATTAGGGTTTGCGGCATATTACATGTGCCGCAAAACGGTCTCAACCATCCATCTTCGCAGGTATAGATGGAGGGTGTAGATGTAGACTCAAAGGGCCCGGAGCATGTCGACACAATCACCATGTGACCGCCACACACTTGGCCAATCCCACAAAGCCAATCGTGGTTGGTTACAACAAAACCATCCGCCCAAAAGAGCATGGTCGCGCGGCTTTGAAAGCCAAAATTAGGGTTTCAAGTCATCACGCGCGTCCATCTTCTCCGGCACGAATGGAGGGTCACAGATCAAATCGAGCAGGTCCGGTCATACCAAAGATGACCACCGTGGGCCCATCTAACTCTCCATGCGGTCGGCCAAGGCGTATCATGCTCGGCCAATCCAAAACGCGCCCGCTCAAACATGCGTGGCTACACTTCTCAAATTGCGAATCGATCTCGACCACTCAACTTCACCGGACGAATTGGGTGGCTTAGATCACGTTTCATGAGACGGTAAGACATAGGCGTGAACATCACCACCGTCTACACACCAAACCAACGGCCAAGACCGGCCAAGCTAGGTCGTCTTGGAAAACCACGGAAAAGGGTATGGCGCGCGGCTTCTTTGCGGTAAGAGATTTCTGCCGCAAATCAATCTCGACCGCTCCTCTTTGACGGTCAAATTGAGTGGCCCAGATCGCGCTTTCATGAGGGAACGAAACACGGCACTGCACCATCATGCCGTCAACACGTATGTATGGCCGGTCCTCTCCAAAATCCTTCCCATACTTGGTTTCGACCAAGCTGAAGAGTGATGCTTGCGCACCTCTTTAAAAACCCCGATTTCATCAGCGGTCGCGGATGAGTGTCTCAAACATCATCTCATCCGTCCGACTTCACCCGACTTGGTTATACAACCTGGTGGGAGTTATTTGGTTAGTGAGGAGTCGTTACCCATCACTTTACCACACCACAATGCAGTACCTGCATGAAATACACACGATACTTCACAAGTATCGACTTTCGAATAACGTGATTATTCAATTGAAGATTACATGCTATCTTCCGTGGATCCACGATCCACATTCCATTTATCAATCATGTCACAAATCGGGGATACATACCGGGGTATTGGTCTGGCGGTTTACGGCGTGCGGCGTGCAACGCGCCATTACAAGAACGTGTTAGGAAGTCATGGATGGTTAGAGATGAACTGGAGAAGTGGGCAAGACCGGTCGTATGCTACCGACACACAACTCCACCACTCCATCATTCCACTACCTCCACTTCCCACGAGAAACGTGAATGAGGCTCAATGACTTGTATAAATAGGTTCTCCGCCCTATTTCAAAAAAACAAGAAACGATGAACAACACAAGTTCGGTCGACGTAAAACCAAGTGTTAATACAAAAACGTATTCAAACACTCGAGCTGCTTGCATCAACCGTAAGCTTGCTCATCTTTCTTACAAGTCATAAGCAAGCCAACAACTTCACAATCTCAACACCTTCTTCGCTTCCCTCCCTAAGATCAACCCCATCTCCTTCACTTTGTGACCGAAACAAGTCCGGAACGGCCATTTCTTGGTTTAGGCCGGACTTGCACAGATTGATCTCTCGAATCTACAAGCACTCACCGCGCAAAGTGCATTTGTTGAAGGTTTAGATTCATTCCTCATCCACACCCCAAATTACCAAATTCAACAGAGTAGTTTTCACCCATCAACACTTCTTTATCCATCTTGGTTTCTCCTCACTAACTGCGTTTTCCTGAAACTCCACCAGACAGGTGCACTTCGAACCTCAGCTCCATACCCACGGCAAACCAGCACAAAGTGGTGCAATCGAGAAACTGCAACTGGTAATGATCTTGCTCGCCAAAACTTCTACATGAAATCATCCATTCACTCAACCTGATTCTACTTGCCATCACTTCCTCAAGCCACTGACTTGCACCAAATATCACCAGGATCATGCTTGTCTTGAGCTCAAATCACCATCAGCACCCAGCTTTTATCTTCTCGGAACCTTCAGTTGTAAACAACCCACAGTTTTGCTCGTCTTAACAGAACCAGCACCTGTCTTCTCTAGCTGTCAGCAGCAACAAAAGTTCAGCTCAATGCTTCACCTGAACTCCACAGCAACATCAACTCCCAAACTGGCACCATTTTTATATTGCACAACTGCACCAGTATTAACTCATTTCTGCAGTTTCAATAGGAACCAGTCCACCTAAAACCATCACATCCATCTTAGATACGAGCCTATTAATCAGTGACAGCAAACACCTGCAATAACATGCCAACAACCACAAGCAGTACCTGCAATGCAGTAAATCTCAGTTCACATACCATGCTCAGACTCATACCAAACCATTTCTGCAGCTCAGTTCACAACTCCATAATCTCCAGACCCTTCTCTGCTTTGAACTACACCTCAAAATTCAACCATATCGATTGCATAATAAATAAAGTTGCAGCAGCACTTGTCTTATCCCTGCAGTGCTCATCTAATTCTCTGTCCATCTTCTTACTCATCTTGGCCAGCCACGGGGACTTGAGCTTTACTGGATTAAACTCTTGACAGTGAACAAAAAGAAGTTCATTCAGGCAATTTATCGAACATTTGAAGTACACAGCCTGGTAGTGTTATCCTCATCCATAAATCATCTTCTACACTCTCCAAATCACTGCATAACGTGAATTAGCTCAAACCCATTTCACAGATATAATTCAAACATTCATTAACTTCTCAATCAATCATCATTTCACCATCACATCAACAATCAACAGCTCCGCCTTTTCTTCTACTGATTTGATTCATAACTCAGTCACACAACAGCACCAACAACTCTTGTGATTTGTATCACTGTCTCCTTCTTCTTCTCACTGATTTCTCAGCTAATCTTCTCAGACGTAACCCTTCTTGCTTTTGTGTTCTTCTCGATCTCAAATAGAGCTTTTAGCAGTTTCAGACAACCACAATCCACACTGCTTGGTACAGCAAACTCATGGCTATAATCTTCTTGTTCTCCTTGTTGGTTCTACATTCCATCCCTGGTTAACCACCACAAAACCCATGGCTCACCGGCGAACTAACCTACAAATTTGGTCGATGGCTGCAAACAACGGCTGTGGTCTCTTCTCTGCTACTTTCATTTGGTTTCAAAAGAAACCTAAATTTCATCTCTTCACAGCAACATAAGGACTTGTAAATGGGTCCCTTTTCTGGACTGAATTGTTTTCTTAGTGGGCCGTTGGACTTGGTTTAACCTGGCAGAATTGGAAATGCAGTTAGCAATCCACTCCTTGTACAAACTTGCTGCCATTGCAGTCAAATTAACACCAATAGCTTGATTTTTCTTCCTTTATGTGAGTTTATTCCATTGTACCTAAAAACATAAAAAAGCAAACATAATATACAATTTTACGAGAAATAGCTAATAAAAGTATAAGAAAACCGATACTAGAATTAGGTGTTTTAGACACCTATCACTAGACAATGGTCCTATATTAATAGTCTTAGTAAGTCTGTTTCAGTTCCTTGGGTAGTAATAGGAGACCTCAACATCACCATGAACCCTTCTGAAAGAAATTCTTTGTCGACTACTCATACTTCTGATGTTGTTCTTGACCTTATTAGAGATTTAGACATATCTGATACGGGTTTACATGGTAATCCTTTTACCTGGACAAGTAATAATCATGATACCTGCAAACAAATCTAGGCTAGATAGGACTCTAATTAATAGTTTTTGGACCATCAACTTTCCAGATACTACTTTAACTCGTTTGAGTAAAAATGGTTCAGACCATTGTCCCATCCTCTTAAGTCTATATAATTGTAATAGATCGTTTTTGTTAGGAACTGGAAATTCTTTGAACATTGGTTAAAAAATGAGTCATGCTCTAGTGAAATTGTTTCTGCTTGGAATTCTAATGTCTCTGGATCTGCAGCTTTTTTTCTTACTAACAGGCAGTCTAATGCAAGACATACTCTCTCCAAGTGGAGTAAACAAACGTACAGAAACATCCAACTCAAAGTCTCATCCTTACAAGAAGAATTATCTAAGCGCAAGCTTCGGATATTTCGAGGCAATAATACCAATGAGGTTCAAAGAGTTGAGAAATAAATTGAGATGTTAAATGAGATTCAAGCTAGCTCTAATAGACAGAAAGCAAAAGACAACTTTTATAATGAAATGGATAAGAATTCAAAATATTTTCACATAAGAGCAAATAGGAGGAGATCAAGAAATCGAGATAGACTCTTACTTGAGGCCCGATGGTTCATGGTGTCAAGATAGAAACTCCATCGAATTACTTCTTTCAACACATTTTGGAAAATCAGTACAACCTCCAACCCATCTAATATCTCCCAATTCTTGCAGTACATACCAGCATGTATCACTGAAGAAGATAACGTTGAACTAGTAGCAATACCATCATATGATGAGATTAAAAATGTACTCTTCTCTATGGATCCGTGGACTTCCCCAGTCCTGAAGGATTTCCATAGGGATTTTATCAATCTCAATGGTCAATAGTTGAGATGACATCGTAAAACGGTAAAATCCTTTTTTTCACTCGGGGTTTCTTGCTCAAGAAGCTAAACCAAACAAGAGTTACTCTCATAGCTAAAACTCAAACCCCTCATAAACCCCGAGGATTATCGACCCATTTGCTCAGTAACACTTCATATAAAATCATTTCAAAAGTTATTGCTCTCAGGCTTAAAAAGCATATGATAAACATAATATCTCCATTACAGTCGGATCACGTCCCGGGAAGGTTGATATCGAGAAAATGTCTCTCTAGTTCAATAAATTATGCGAGTCCATGAAAAGGAAAAAGGGGAGATCAGGGCAATATAGCTCTTGATATGGATATGTCGAAAGCCCTTCGACAGACTTGAATGGAGTTTCTTAATTGATGTTCATCGGAAATTTGGCTTTCAAGAAAAATTTTGTCAGCAAATTCTTCAGTGCATCAGCACCACAGAAATCGATATAATGCTTAATGAAGCTCCGACTGCAACTTTCAAACCCACAAAAGGGATTCGGCGGGGAAGATCCACTATTCTCGTTTCTCTTTATACTAGCAATTGAAGCTTTTTCAAGGGTTCTGAACCATTATGAAGGATCTCACAAACTCACAGGAATGAAGATATCCAAGTGTTGATGGTGGTTTTTAGATTAGGGTTAAAATCGTAAAACCTTGCATCCGATGTGACGTCACTATGCAAGGAAACATAGCCACGTGTGCTAACCTCTCCACTGGCATATTTATTGAGCCGCTCAATATACTTACATGAAATTTATCTAGACTGGCGACTCCCAGATGTTATGTAAATTTCGGCGCCTCGCGTATATTCACTTAATATAAGTTCCTCTGAATGCCTTCTATGTTGTGTTCTCTGGCTGAACTCTTAATGTTGATATGGCATGACGATTTGTGTTCACTCGCAGCAGAGTAGCATGAATCTCCAAGTATCAAGAATAAGATTTTTGCACAAGGTATTCAATCAGAAAAGCATGCTGCTCTCTGGAAACGAACTTAAAAGAGCTCTGTGTCGACACATATAATTCAGTCAATCGTCCCGACTAACTTGCAGAAGTTAGGGTTTCGCGCCTCGCGCAATATACCAGACCTTGCTTGTCAAAATTAAGCCTAAGCAAACTAAGTAATTAATCCGCCATGGATTAGCAGGTGCAGAACCTCGCTAAGAATAAGAAAAACAGGGAGCCGCAGCAGCAAGAAGAGGCGTGGCCATGCCCAAGGCCAGCTAGTGCCAATGGCCACGCCCTGACCCTATTTTCTCGACCAATCAGGTCGCTCTAAACTCGCCACACTCTCACCAAAAGTATAGTCGCGCCTTATGTTTGGCCGGCCCCCTTTTTGGGCCAATCAAGTTGCTCTGAACTTGCCACCATACATTAAAGGCCAAACGCACCCTGCCGCGCTACCATACTAACTGGCAAGCCAAACATTCCCTACCACAACAACATATTGGTCGACATGCCAACATGCCACTCTACCGTGACAACTTTGCAAACATGCCACTTTGTGGCAACCTGCCATAGATAGCCACCCACGGCAATTCCTACTCCCATGGTCGTTTCCACACTATGGTCTTGCCATAGTTCCTTTGGAAAAGCCATGGCGCCATTTGCACAAAAGTAGCGCCATGCCGCAGCCATCGCACGCCACGTGCACTAATTAGGGTTTCGACAGGTGCCAAACCCTAATTTGAGCAAATTGCTACCAAAGCCAAATAATGTTCCCGGATCAATGGGATTGGTGTGGCAACGGTGCCAATGTTGCCACGCCACATGTGGAGTCCGACTCCACGGAGCCTTGGCCACGCCAAGCCCTAATTCTTACACGGCGCCTTGGCCACACCAATCCCTAATTCTTCCTTTGCGTCTTTGCCACGCCAATCCCTAATTCTTCCACGGCGAATTCTTCCACGACGCCAAACCCTAACTTTGCCACTGAAACCAATTTTTATCTTTGGCCATGCCACAACATCACTGGCATACCACTATGCCGTGGCTACTAGCATGCCGCTATGCCATTAGCATGTCGCTATGCTATGGCTACTCCACTGGCATGTCATTAGCATGTGGCTGACGCCACTTCGCTATACAACAAGATGTGGCCATAATCAATGACCATCCTTCTTCATGAGATGCAATCTCAGCCATCCAAGTTCGCCACCGAACTGATGGACTTATGGCAACTCTTAGGCGACCAACCGCCTAAACCCAGCGACCATGACTACGCCAGGCGCCACTTGCACTATCGTGCCACTGGCATGCACAAGTTATGCCGCAATGCCACCGCGCCATTGTCAGGCGCAAACACAAGGTAGCCACAATCAACGGCTACACTTATTCAGATGCGATCTCGGCCATCGAAGTTCGCCACCAAACCGGTAAGCTCGCGACAAGTTTTGGGAGACTAGCCAAAACGAGCCTAGCATCAGATGCTATTTACTGCGGCAAGCCTCTCGATTTCAACTTGCCACGCGTATAAAGTGCTACATGTTTTCCACGAAAACACTCGAGACATCAAAATATGTCACAAACTGGGGGATGCTTATCAGGGTATTGGTCTGGCGGTTTACAGCGTGCGGCGTGCAATGCGCCCATTACAAGAAAGTGTCATGAAGTAGGATAATTAGTGGTGGTGAAAAGTAACGGTGTAAACAATTCATTTCCTTCATCATAGAATTGTAATGACTGGCGGTTACATGAATTCACTTCCCTCATCATGGAAGCATGACATCTGACATTTACACGTTACTCTTTTCTTCCACCACTCAATCGTTTCCACTTCCTACGAGACCACCAGTGCGTTTCACTATGACTTGTATAAGTAGGTCTCACCTATTTCCACCAAAACAAGTTTTGGTTAGGGAGAACAATACAACATCCGAAATCATCGATAGCTTTTCATCCGGCTAGCCAGTTCAACTTTACGATACAAGTCACGGAAACGCCCACACTTCGGAATCAACAATTTTGGTCTCAACACTTTCTTCGCTTCCCTCCCTAAGACTAACCCTTCTCCTTCACTTTGTGACCGAAGCAAGCCTGAAACAGCCATTTCTTGGTTTAGGCCAGGATTGTACAGATTGATCTCTCGAATCAAAAGTACTCCCGTGCAGTACATTGTTTAGGGTTTAGATTCGTTTCTCACCTACACACACCCAAAATTACCAAAATCAGCAGAAACGGTTTTCACCTTTAAACACCAATTCAGCACCAACAATCAATCACTTATTATTTGCCGGTGATTTCTTGCTCTTCTACAAATCTAATCATTCGCAAACTAATCTGCTTCTCCAGGTAATAGAAGACTTCATTTTATGTTTTGGCCAATTGATTATCTTCAATAAATCCGTTGTTTATTTCAGTAAAAACATGGATCCTTTGGAGTGTCAAACTATCTGCGAAATAATGCAAGTCAGACAACTAAATTTAAATGAGGAGAAGTATCTCGGCCTGCCATTCTTTGTAGGACGTAACAAGAGAGTTATGTTTTCAGTTTTGAACGATAATATGGTTCACAAACTAGCAAAGTTGAGAGGTATTAATCTTTCTGAAGCTGGTCGTATAGTCATGGTGAAAAATGTAACTAATGTCATTCCGGTTCACCACATGACCAGCTTTAAGCTACCAGATACAACAATCAACAAACTGAACAGCACTCAACACACTTTTTGGAGAAATAAGGCTCATAATAGAGGAAAACATTTAATAAGCTGGAAAAATGCTTCTTTTCCTAAAGAGGAGGGTGGCTTGGGTTTTAGAGATCTTAAAATTTTCAACCGAGCTCTTCTGGCAAAATCTGCATGAAAGTTATGTACGGATCAGAACTCAGTATGAGGTAAATCTATGTAAGTGAAATACTTTCCGGATGGTGATCTTTTTTCTATTCAAAGAAAGAGCAACACTACCTGGAGATGGAGAAGTATCGGCCTACGAGTTACCATTTATACAAAGTAATGATTGTTGGTGCACTGGAAATGGACAAAAAATATAGATATGGAAACTCAGATGGCTACAGACCTTAGTAGGTCCACCTCAACCTAGTACAAATGCAGTCAACCCTGAGCAATATACCCATGCCTGGCAGCTATTCATTCCAAACTCTTTTACTCGGAATTCTCCTCTAATTCATTTTCTTTTTGATCCTCCAACTAAATCAGCTATTCTTAATACATCAATCCATCAGAATTGTGAAAACAAATATATTTGGTTATTAGAAAAGAACGACAAATTCTTGGTCAAGTCTGCATATAAGAAGATGTTTGAGGATCAGAATGGTACTTCAACAGTTAGTTCAAGAATGAAGAAAATTTACAAATAGCTCTGGAGTCTCTACATGCTACTAAGAGTAAAACATTTCTTGTGGAAATGCATCAGAGATATTCTCCCAACAAGAGATAAACTAACTCATACTATCCCTGGCAGGGACGGAGCTTAGTGGAAGCCAGGAGTGGCTCCCGCCTCCCCTAAATTTTTTATAATCCATTAAAAGTCCTTTATAATTCCTATTATTTCTAAAAAAAAACTATCATTATACCCCCCTAAATTTTTATTTTATTGATTAGCCCCCCTTGTATAGAATTTTGAACTCCGTCCCTGATCCCTGATGCTTCTTGTCCTTACTGCTCTTCTCAACTTGAAACATCCACTCATCTCTTGATGGGTTGCAGCCTGTCTACGGCTGTTTGTGTTAGAGCATTGCTTGGTCGAACTTCATGCAGCGTTGCTATCTCAAGCTTGTTTGTCAAGTTTAGTTGCCAAAACTATAAGTCTCGATTTCTAGTCTACTTATAGCTAAGTCTCGGATTAGGATAGTAGCGTAGTTGAGCTTTAGACTCCACGACGTTCATCAAATGAAGACGACATTTAACTACTCGAGGGAACATGTGGGACTTCATCGACAAAAGGTATGTGGAGACTTGAACTTATCTATCACTCAAAAGTCTATCTAGTCTATCTCCTATTTGAGACAAAAGTCGTATTGCTATATAGACTTCAATTATACACATTTGCTATTTCAAGCCGTGTTTATCTCACTTATCTATTTCTCGAAATATGTGTTGGTAATATTTCGCTTTAGCCAAGTTCATCTTTACTCATGATGAAAGTCATGTTGATTATTTCAAAAACTTGAAAATCGCTTTAATGAAAATATTTTGTGGATAACAACTATTTTAACATCCTCTAAGAAAGTTTCAATGATTGAAATGAGATTTTAGAATAAGTAACCATGTTTGGATATAAACATAGTGTGTTCTCACATTTGTGTAAAAGTCCAAAATCGGGAACCTAAAGTATGAGTACCTAAAGTATAATGACGCGTCACCGGGCTGTTGTTGGAGTCCGGGTAAGTATGCGTCCATGTACGCATACTGGCGGAAGTTTCACGTCCGTGAATTTCTGCTGGAGTTTGAAAGTAAAAACAAACTCAATCCGGCCACTTAAGTACGCGTACCTGTATGCATACTTAAGCAAGTTACTTTCTAAAATCGGTTTGTTCATGAACTAAAACATTTATACAATTCGTGAATTGATTCGAGTGAATCAAAATCGATTTTGCTTCGATTGTGTCTTGTATACTTCTATGAGATCTAAGCAGTTGAACAACTCTCTAACTTGTTCATTTGAGTCATTTGAACTAGTTGTGGTAAAGATGAATAAGGTTGATATGAAAGTGCTCATATGGCTAACTAGTGGTTAACTATTGTTGAACCGACTAAGTGTACACGTTTAGGTACAGTTACTCAAACCTAAATGAAGGTGCATTTCATTTGTGTATAACAAGCTAAGTTCGATCTAACGGTTGAAAGATATTAGCTTGAATCTAATCAGGTTTTCATCTAACAGTGAATATTGAATGCTTTGTTACCAAGGTAACTTAGATTGCAAACCCTGATTTGAAATCTATATAAAGGAGAACTCTAGCAACTGGGAAACCTAATCACCACACCTCATGTGTGATACTAATTGTATAAGCTAGAGTTCATTCTCCTTTAACCTTAGGTTTTCCACGAAACCTTGTAGGTTAACGACTTAAAGACTTCATTGGGATTGTGAAGCCAGACCCAACTATTTTCTCTGTAGTTGCGTGATCTGATCTTGCTATTTTCTATCGTGATTGAGTACAATCGTAAGATTGTCTTGAGATTAATTTCTATGATAGGCAAGATAGAGAAGTAGTTACAAATATCTTCGTCTCATCTTTTGTGATTCCACAATATCTTGTTTCGTTAATCGATTAAGATTATTGTGAGGTAATTGATAATACTAGGATGTTCTTTGGGAATATAAGTCCGGGTTATCAATTGGTTCCTGTTCACCTTGATTTGTTAAAAGATGGAATAAAAACTCGTAGGTATATATATGTGGGAGACAGATTTATCTATTCAATAGACTTTTCTGTGTGAGACGGATTTGTTTATTAAGTCTTCGACTTTGGGTCGTAGCAACTCTTAGTTGTAGGTGAGATCAGCTAAGGGAATCAAGTGCGTAATATCCTGCTGGGATCAGAGACGTATGGAATGTGACTGTACCTTGATCAGTGTGAGATTGATTAGGGCTCAACTACATTCCAGGCCGAAGTTATCTTTGTAGTAGGCTAGTGTCTGTAGCGGATTAATACAATGTGGTGTTCAAATCTGGACTAGGTCCTGGGGTTTTTCTGCGTTTGTGGTTTCCTCGTTAACAAAACTTCTGGTATCTGTGTTATTTCTTTTCCGCATTATATTTTGTTATATAATTGAAATACCACAAGTTGTGCGTTGAATCGATCAATTGGTAAATCCAACCTTTGGTTGTTGATTAAAATTGATTGATCCTTGAAAATTGGCATTTGGTACTGTTCAAGTTATTTCTCATATATTCAATCAGGCTCGCAAATTGTTATTTGTTTGATTGCGGATTGAATTGAGAAATTGAGATATAACTCTTTGATATACTTTTCTTAAGATTGAGTCTAATTATCTAGTTGATTCTCTTGAAAGTATACCGGAGTTAGTCCATACAGATTGCTAAGCGAAATATTGGGTGTTGTTGTTGTACCCCCGCTTTTTCAATTGGTATCAGAGCAGGCAAACACGTTTAAGACCTCATAAGTCTGTGTTTGTAGCAATCTGATTCTGTGGACATAATTTCATCTCTTGCATTTACGCATACCAAAATGTCTTCCAATGCTTTGAATTATGCCAAATGCCTTGGGATTGCCTCAAAGGATAACTCTTTAGTTGATTTTTCTGAATCCCGAGGTAGAAAGATTGTTTTATCAGATTCTGATAACATTCCCTCAAATGAGACATTTGACACTTTGTTAAAAGCTGAAATGGAAGTCACCAGGATCTCAAAAAAATCTACTGAGTCTATTGATTTTCAAAATCATGCTCAGCTCATTGATGAATTTGAAAAATCTCTTGGTCGAGAACGGGAACTCTATAGTATCATTGAGTCCTTTTCAAATAATATCGAAAAACTAATTCAAGAAACTACCCTACAACGTGAAAAGATTAGTGTTCTTGAGAATATTGTTAAAGAAGACTCAATTAGAGAAAAACGTTTGATCGAGACACATTCATCTGATCTAAACAAAATTCGTGTTAAAAAAGAGAAACTGGATGCATCCCTTATTTTAGCCCAAAGAATAAAGTAAAATCCTTGAAAAAGGAAAACTCTATTTTAATGATAAATACTTCTGTACCAATCACTAATTCTCAGACATAATTACAGTACACGAAGAAAAGTTCTCCAAAGGAAGTTCCTGCTAAGATGTGCCTGTATAACTTGCAGTCTTCTAATAGGGCTATGAATTTAAAACAGGTTCCTTCCAATGTTTCTCTTCCACGAACCTGTTCTTTCTGTGGGAAAAAGAATCACTATGTTCAACATTGTTTTGCTAGAAATAAACAGATCTCTGATCTTCAGAATCTTCTTCTTTTACTATAGACAAAGTAAATTGTCTGACGGCATCTACAATGAATTATATTCCTCTGAGCCGGATCTCTCATAAAAGAGACTTCAATGGTCACTCATCCCGAAATCTCTACGGTGATCATGTTTCTTCTCATGGTGCAAATACTTACACCACAAAAATACATGTTCCCGGTGTTTATGAGAATAAATATGTTAGATCCAAGTCTATAAGATGGAGACCTCTCTCCTCTAATCCTCTAGAACTAATTTCCAGAAGTCCTAGACTTAATCCTCAAAAAAGTCCTTCTGACGGTTTTCCTAAAGAGGCTTTGTCTTTTTACTAGAATAAGAAATAGTCGAAGGAAGGGAAGAAATACTCGATCTAAACTCCAAAATGGCCTTTTCAACTCATCTCTCAACAGTCATGGTGGGATTTCACCTCACCTCACTACCTAATTATAGGTAACTTCATCCTTGTATCTAGCTTGAGAGTCGCAAGGAAGATGTTTGAGAGATACTCAAGCCTATTGTTGGATACCATTTGTTTTGTGTTTGATTGTACTGTTTTTTTTTTTTTTTGTGAAGGATGAGTCATTTCTTGACTCCCTGTAACTAATATATCTCTTTCGTTTGCTCTTATTAAAACCATTAGTTATTGAGCAATGATGATAAGAGATATTTGAAAACAGAGAGTATTTTTATTTTTGGATTTCTTCTGTTCCATTAGACTCCCACTTCTGGTCCATGAATGTCTGTGTCTTTCTTGGGAGTTTTCAGGGTTTCCACAACAAGAGTGTCCTTTTTCTTGTTTGAAAACATATATATATATCCCTAATAAAAAAAGAAGAAGAGGGAGGTTATGGAAAACTCCTCAAGATCTCAAGAAGTGGTGAATCTTGAGATGGAAGAAGACTCTAAAGGATGTGATTCTGTTCAAGAACTTGTCTTGAAAAAGATGATTGAAAAGAAAGAGTGCAACTCCTGGATTGGAGAATCTGTTAAGGATTTAATTTTTTTTTCCAGAATGACTCTAGGGTTGAGTTTGCAAACCTTCAACTGCAAATAAATTAGCTTATTGATGGTCAGGCCAAAATCCTTGATAATCAAAACATCTTGATCAGGAATCAGAAAAAACTCATCATGGACTGTGTCAAAGCTAGGCATCTTGCCCGCATTTTTGATCGGAAAGTTAATGTTCTCACTCATGAACATGGGGTCTCTACGGTCAAAAGAATCAAGGATATCAGTGATACCTTTTATGATGGACCCTTTCAAATGTATGATGTTATCAAAGGAACTTGATTCTTATATTGTCTAGGAAACTTCTAATGAGAATTTATTCTTGTGTTTTAAGAAGGATAACTAGGGTATGGAATAGAAATTATTGTGAGTATACATAGCTATGTCCAACGATTTTCATCTTACAATGTTTTTAGATTTATTTTCTTAAATTCTAAAGTTTATTTAGAAGATGATTTTGCAATATTAATCTTTATGGTTTTATGTATTGCAACTTTTTTATGGGATATGTGTGTTTGCGTCCGTGAACTATGATTGTACCATACATGGTCAAAAGTTAAGTCTTTCATATGTCATTATGCAAGTATTGATAAAAGATTGAATGAGCTTTTGACAAACAAAAGTTAAGCCTATTATGTCATTATGCAAATATTGATGGAAGATAGGATGAACTTTTGTTTACAAAGATTAAGTCCATTGTATGTCATTGTGCAAATAATGATGAAAAATAGAATGAATCTTTGTTTATTCCGTAGTATTGATCTTCCCCGATCCATATCTTTATGTAAATACTTTGCGGCTCCGTAAGTTCTCTTATGTGAGCATTTCCGATTAAATTAATCATGGGTTCTCTTGTGGTTAATTTAATTGAGATTTTTGGATACAAATTCATGTTTCATGTGATTTGTTAATGTCCAAAGAAATCCTTCTTTTCTTGTGAAAGTAAGGTCGCTCTTGTTGTTCTTTTCGGGGAATGACATTTTATGGGGAGAGTTCTTATTTGAACTTGTGCTTAATTGCCAAATTTTTGTGGGGAGTGCGGCTGTGGAATATTGTAGGGATTATCTTGTATCTTTATAAACTCCTTGATAAATGCATTTAGTTTCGGCTATATGATTGCATCTAAAAAGTTGATATGTGCTTTTCTTTTGGTCATGAAGTATCTATATGGAAATTTCATTAGGATCCCACTAATTTTCGTACCTTTGCCAATTTTATTGACAAAAAGGGGGAGAATTAATGTGTAGTTCATACTACAAATACATATGGTTTTCGGATCATTATGTAAGGGGGAGTGGTTTTCATGTGAGATGAATTATTGACTAAGGGGGAGTGATACATATCACAATAGTATTGTTGTCAAAGTTGTGATACAATTGAACTTTGATGTTGTGTAATGATACTATGACACTGTATAACAATGATTGAGAGCTATTGTTTTCTGATTGTTATAGCTACGGATCTTCAACAACGACGATGCTGAGTTGAACACATTTAGAATCATTGGAGTACTTGGAAGTGACGAAGATTTTGAGTAATGTTAAAGAACCAAGGAGATCAAGCATTTGGATGAGAAGCTACAAAGTTTATTCCATATGTATTGATAGTTTTGTCACTAAAATTAACAAAGGGGGAGATTGTTAGAGCATTGCTCGGTCGAACTCGCAAGTGTTGCTATCTCAAGCTTGTTTGTCAAGTTTAGTTGCCAAAACCATAAGTCTTGATTTCTAGTCTACTTATAGCTAAGTCTCGGATTAGGATAGTAAGTGTAGTTGAGCTTTAGACTCCACGGCATTCATCAAATGAAGACGAAAAACTACTCGAGGGAACTTGTGGAACTTCATCGACAAAAGGTATTTGGAGACTTGAACTTATCTATCACTCAAAAGTCTATCTACTTTATCTCCTATTTGAGACAAAAGTCGTATTGCTATATAGACTTCAATTATACACATTTGCTATTTCGAACTGAGGTTATCTCGCTTATCTATTTCTCGAAATATGTATTGGTAAGCTTTCGCTTTAGCCAAGTTCATCTTTACTCGTGACTAAAGTCATGTTGATTATTTCAATAACTTGAAAATCGCTTTGATGAAAATATTTTGTGGATAACAACTATTTTAACATCCTCTAAGAAAGTTTCATTGATTGAAATGAGAGTTTAGAATAAGTAACCATGTTTGGATATAAACATAGTGTGTTCTCACATTTGTGTAAAAGTACAAAACCGGGAACCTAAATTATGCTTACCGTACGCACACCGGCGAAACTTTCACGTCTCGTGGAATTTTTTGCCGGAGTTTGAAAGTAAAAACAAACTCAATCCAGGCTACTTAAGTATGTGTACCCGTATGCATACTTAAGCAAGTTACTTTCTAAAATTAGTTTGTTCATGAACTAAAACATTTATATAATAAGGAATGCAATCTTTGCAAACCGTGGCTATAATGTTCATGAATTGATTCGAGTGAATCAAAATCGATTTTGCTTCGATTGTGTCTTGTATACTTCTATGAAATCTAAGCAATTGAACAACTCTCTAACTAGTTCATTTGAGTCATTTTGAACTAGTTATGGTAAAGATGAATAAGGTTGATATGAAAATGCTCATATGGCTAACCATTGGTTAAGTATTGTTGAACAGAGCTAAGTGTACACGTTTAGGTACAATTACTCAAACCTAAATGAAGGTGCATTTCATTTGTGTCTAACAAGCTAAGTTCGATTTAACGGTTGAAAGATATTAGCTTGAATCTAATCGGGTTTTCATCTAACGGTGAATATTGAATGCTTTGTTACTAAGGTAACTTATATTGCAAACCACGATTTGAAATATATGAAGGAGAACTCTAGCAACTGGAAACCTAATCCCCACACCTCTGTGTGATTCTAGTTGTATAAGCTAGAGTCGATTCTCCTTTAACATTAGGTTTTTCACGAAACCACCGTAGGTTAACGACTTAAAGATTTCATAGGGATTGTGAACGGACCCAACTATTTTCTCTGTAGTTACGTGATCGATCTGCTATTTTCTATCGTGATTGAGTACAATCGTAAGATTGGCTTGAGATTAATTTTTCCGATAGGCAAGATAGAAAAGTAGTCACAAACATTTTTCGTCTCATCGTTTGTGATTCCACAATATTTTGTATCGTCAATCGATTAAGATTATTGTGAGGTGATTGATAATACTAGGTTGTTCTTCGGGAATATAAGTCCGGGTTATCAATTGGTTCCATTCACCTTGATTTATCAAAAGACGAAACAAAAATCGTAGGGATATATCCGTGGGAGACAGATTTATCTATTCAATAGACTTTTACGTGTGAAAAGATTTGTTTATTAAGTTTTCGACTTTGGGTCGTAGCAACTCCTAGTTGTGGGTGAGATCATCTAAGGGAATCAAGTGCGTAGTATCCTGCTGGGATTAGATACGTAAGGAATGAGACTGTACCTTGATCAGTGTGAGATTGATTAGGGATCAACTACATTCCAGACCGAAGTCAGCTTTGTAGTAGGCTAGTGTATGTAGCGGCTTAATACATTGTGGTGTTCAAATCTGGACTAGGTCCCAAGGTTTTTATACATTTGCGGTTTCCTCGTTAACAAAACTTGGTTATACGTATTTATTTTTTTCCGCATTATATTTTGTTATATAATTGAAATATCTTGGTTTTCCGTTGAATCGATTAATTGGTAAATCCAACCTTTGGTTGTTGATTGAAATTGATTGATCCTTGAACATTGGTCTTTGGTACCGTTGAGTTATTTCTCTTATATTCAATCGGGCTCACAAATTGTTATTTGTTTGATTGCGGATTGAATTGAGAAATTGGGATATAACTCTTTGATATACTTTTCTTAAGATTGAGTCTATTTGTCTAGTTGATTCTCTTGAAAGTATATTGGAGTTAGTCCATACTGATTGCTAAGCGAAATATTGGGTGAGGTTGTTGTACCCCGCTTTTCGGTTTGGTTTGGAGCTCTTGGTCTTGAATGTCCATCTTCTTGATCCCGTGACCGGATCTGTGATTGGTTTGATGAATGCTTAGATAACCAGATTACAGAATCAGTGCTAGTGAATAGGGACATTGTTGCTTGGCGCCTTTGGTCTCACATATGTGACAAAATCTTACAAGGAAGTGTTATATCCCCCTGGCTATAATCTCTAACTGCCATTAGTATATGGCTAACCAACACAGTAGTACCACTGATCATTTTAGACCAGCTTCTAAGATGAATAGAACTAACCTTCACTGGCTGCCTCCTCCCATTGGCACTCTCTCTTTAAATTGTGATGGTTTTTTTAATCATATAAATAATTCTGGTAATCTTGGTCAAATAATCCATGATTTTGCAAGGGGCTTTCAGGGGGAGAAAAAAACTTCTACTTAACTGATTCATGGGGAGCTGATCAAGCAGAATGTAAAGGACTACTGGAAGCAGTCAGATGCGCTAATGAACTTTGCCTGGACGGTGTTCACTTTCAGTTAGATTCGAAGATTGTGGTTGATGCGGTTAATAGTGACAGCTATAATATCGACTGGAGATTACATAACTTAGTTGCTGAAATAAAATTTTTTTTTAGTAGATTTAACTCATGGTGGTGTATGCATATTCCGAAGGAGATGAATAAGGTAGTTGATATTCTATCTAAGTCAGTTAGAATCGGGAGAATGAGTGGTGTCTAGATTCTTTCGCCTCCAAGTAACATTGATGTTCAACTTATAGAGGATATAAACCATGTAGTCACATAATTCTATTAATAAATTTAATTATTTCAAAAAAATAAAAATAACATTAACATTCATAGGAGATACAATAATGTTCAACAACTTCAGGATTCACAAAATAATTGGATCAATGACAAGGATGGTTTTATCAAACTCATTCTTGACCACTATACGAGCAATATACAGCTCCAAGCAGGCAAGCACTTGTGATTAGGGCTATACATGGCAACGGTTATCCGCTTAACCGAACCAAACCGATTAGAAGGAAATCGAATCGAACCATTTACTAATGGTTGGTTTGGTTTAAAAAGATAAAACCGATAGTAACGGTTTCGGTTTTGTTTGATGTAAAAACCAAACCGAATACCAACGGTAAAACCAATTATCTTTGATGTAAATATCAACATTAGATCTACCTTAAATTAACTATATTTAATTTTATTCGTTGGTTTAAACTATAAATGTCTATATTTATTTTTATTCAATTTTAATATGTAATTTTTTGTGCAATTATATTTTAATCCTTTTTTTTTGTGTATTTTATTTTTAACTCTCGGTTACATGAAACCCGACAAAAATAAAGATAAAAAATTGGCTTAGAATGGTAAACTTAACCCAACGGTAAAACTAAAAAGCAAAACCGTAGGTTAATGGAAAGGTTTTGGTTTGAAAAATCAAAACTGGAGTAACGGTTTTGGTTTTGGTTTGAGCTAAACCTAAGGAAAATGACCATGCACACCCCTGTTGTGATAGATGACGACCTTTTGCGGCAATCACCCTATATTAACTTCCATGCAAGCGGCTCTACTAACTATGAAGGTAACTCCACGGAAATCAAACAAGCTCTTTTCTCCATAAACTACGAGAGCGCCCGGGCCGAGAGCTACACAAGTAAGTTCTTCAAATTTTTTGGGAAACCACTCACTTACAATTAATTGCCATGGTCCGTAGCTTTTTGAACCACACAAACCTCACACTAATACCTAAGGTGGACCATCCATCAAAGCCTTCTCAATTCAGACCAATAGGCCTCTGCAATGTCACTTATAAAATTATTGCTAAAATTTTGGTCAACCTAATTCGGCTGCTCCTCCCATTTTTAATAAGCCCTTATCAAAGTGCATTTGTGCCAGAAAGTTCAATACATGATAATATATTGTTGTTGGAGAGTTATTCCACCATATCAGATCATCAAGCCTCACCAAAGACCCAAAAATAGCTCTCAAATTGGATATTTAAAAAGCTTGTGACAACTTAGGAATAGGGCTTCACCAAGCTTGGATTTCCAACCATATTTGTGGATTATATCATGCTCTGCGTCTAAAAGAACTTACTCGATCAACATAAATGGTACGCCACATGGATATATCAAACCAACAAGAGGTATTAGATAGGGAGACCTCTATCTTCATATGTTTTCATAATCTGTGTAGAAGTCTTATCTACAAACTTGTGAAACCTTCAAAACCGAGAAGCTAGTAGGAGGTCTCCCATATCTCAAAATGCCCCTTCCATTCACTACGAAATCGTGGAATTTTGTAACGCCCGATTTTGTAACGGATTTTTTAAGTAACGTTGTATCGGCGTTGGTAACTTTGTAACGTTGGATAATCGTTGCAATAATTAGTATACATTATAGAGTTTCGGGAGGGTTGTGGGTAATTACCTTCCTATCCTGAACTTAAATTGCCAAGTTACATTGTTACCCTCCTTTACTACTATTAGCTCCTCTATTACTACTATCACTCAATTTCTTCTCACACTCAAGGGATACGCAGCCTCCCAACGATTCTGGCTTTTTTCTCCAACATTTTTTTCTCATTATAACTCTCATTTTAATTACCGAAAATCAGAAAACAAAATTAAAATACGAAAAAAAAATTAAAATCATCTGAAATTAGTTTTTCATTTAATATGTCTGAAAATTAGAATAAGAATCAGTTGGGAGATAGATAAACGACTTAATGCGTTGATACCAAAACGGTTGAGACATTACTACATCTTATCTTTCACCTCCATTTATTTCACATCTCACTGACTTCTTGGTATATCCCCAGGCCGCCATCTATTTCACCGTAAAATTCATCGATTCAATTTGAGAATCGGTGGTGAAACTTCATCAACAAAATTGATTCAATCGATTCTTATGTGACTCGTCGATTTCATTAAAGATTTAGCTTAATCGAGTTATCAAAGAAGGATTGAGTTTAATTAAGATTTCTGAATCTATCGATTTTTCTGGGTTATCTTCAGCTAATTAAGGTATATCTTTTATTGTTTTCTTAATCGACGGTTTTTTCAACATCTGGGGTTTATTAGTTTTAGAAATTGAGGATTATAGATGTTGTTGTGAATTGTATTCTGCTTATAATATGTTGATACATTTGTGACATTTTTAGGTTTAGTTGATAAACTTAGGTTACTAAGACATAGTCTTTTACTTGTTTGTAGGATGTCAAATTTTATGGATAAATCTTGGATCCTTATAACAAACAATTATATCCTAGAATACAGACAAGAGGTTATAAAATTCATTGATTTTGTAATGGCAATGGTACTTGTGCAAAAACGTGTTCTTGCCGTGTAGGAAGTGTGAAAATAGGATTCTCACTGGTTAGGACCCATCTGTATGAGCATGGTGTCGACAAGACACACACCACCCGGGAGGTTACATGGTGAGAGAGCGGATGGTCCTTGACAAGTCATTCTAAGGGGGAAGACCGTAGGTCAAAGAAACGCTGATAAGAATCGATTGTTTGAATTTGGAATGATTTTATTGACTCTTCCTTTGGTATTCATCATGACCATGATGGAACACAAATTGGGAAATCACCTTAGAAGATCAGATTTCGAGAAGCGTTATAATAGGTACAAATCATTAGCGGCGGAGAAGTTGTACCTTCATGTGTGAAGACAATCTCACAATCCTCTGCTATGGTAGAAGTGCATAATGTGAAGAAAACTTATAAAATTTCTGATGTGTGTCCAATAGTTTGTTGGATTTGTTAAGAGAGTGGCTTAGAAACCTAACAATTTGCCCAAAAACTATGATGCTATGAGGTCAATGCTCAGGATACGGGGATGAAAGTTTAGGCTATTCATGCTTATGAGAATCATTGTATTCTCAGATACGAGGAGAATGAGGATTTAATAGATGTCGTGTATGCAAAACTCTCGAGGTTTAAGTTGAAAGCTACCAAAGATGGTCCTGTGGTGACAAATGAACCTTACAAAGTCTTTGAGATACTCTGTAGGCGAAAAACTACCCAAATGTATTTTCGACCTTGGATATCGACGCAATCGTGGCACGATCGGCTAAGTTTTATCTGAATATATGCGTTATCCAATCGATTCATCTCGGTAGGGCGCAAATGAAAATGAAGTTTTCGTTGTTTTAAACGGAAGGAAAAAATGTTTGGCTTGGAATATCAACATATGGGTTTAATCCTCATGGTGTCGGACTTTGAGTTGGAGTTGTTGGCATTTGTGATCCTTGTGGTTTATAATCTTCCGCCTTCTATGTGTATGAAGTCCGAATTCCAAATGATGACTCGCGATATCTCGGGCGTAAGTCTAAGGTCAAGACATTGATGGTTTTGCGGCCCTTTGGCGGTCAACACGCTAAAAAAACTTTGGCATCAAGGTGTACAAGCTTTGATTATTTGAAAAGGGAGTATTTTACTCTAAAAGCAACTTTGATGTTTGGCATTTATGACTTTGCTCAAAGGTGGTTAATGAGAGTATTCGAACTGTGCAGTGGATGATTGCTGAGGCCATGTGTGTGCTCGAAAAGTATTTCGGCTGGATTTTTGATATAAAAAAGCCAACATGGTTCGTTTGGTGATGAGGCCTTAGTTTGTGGACTCGGTAGGTATCAATGGATGTACCCATTCGAAAGGTGAATTGCTATTTTACCATTTGTCCTTTATTTTTATTTATTTTTGTTGTTTTGTACCAAATTTACGTACACATGCGAATCGGGGCAATGAAGGAGTGCAAAAACATCCCAAATAACAGCAGATACATTGAAGGGTCAATTACGAAGTCGACTGAAATGGATGATTGTGTTAGATTTTCCATGGAGCACATGAAAATTGCTGATCAAGGAGGTCACAAAAGAAAATTTGGATCCCTTTTCTTAAATGATGAACATGAATTCGGTGATGTCGGTTCTTTGCTTGATGAAAATCCGGTTCGGGTGAGCCCTATTCGGTGGATGCGGATACGTCGGTGGGTAATTTTAGAATAATACTGAAGGTCTCGATGTTTATTACAGTATTGGTTGGTCGTGTTTTGTTTAAAACTGCGGAAGGCGATGGGGTTGCGATGGAGGAAGTCGAGATGCAAACCAAGTTCTTAGTTGGTTTGTATGAAAAGGTCATTGCGCTCATTTGTTAGCATAATAATGATGCAGTATGCTGATGCGTTGATTTTATTTTTGCTTACATATCTTAGATCAGAAGACAAAATTGATACAGATTTGTGGCGTTACGTTAGAGGTTCAGTGTCTCAGAAATAGTACAAAAGATACCGTGTGAATGGATTTAGTTTTTGTTCCCAAGCAAACCAGGAAAAGGCTAAGACCCGGGGACGGTGGTGTCACTAGTGGTTGCATCGACCACTTTTAGGAGCTCGAAAAGGGACAAAAGACTTGTTACTAACCTAACCTCGTGGTATGGGGTGATCGAGACAAATCCTAGAGTTGAACTATAGAACATTTAAAGAAACCGTCATCAGTGATTGGGTGAAGGTAGAGAATGGAATAAACATCGTCAAAGATTGATTTTCCTTTGGTAAATCTTTCAAGATTGAAAAGCCATACCAATATTTCTGGGACGAGCCCGTGATTCTCGTTGAAGAGGTGCCCAAGTTTTCTACTTCATAGACGTGAAACATCCGATTGGTGGGTTGTTGGGTTCATACAAGGGAGGAATGACTGCAGGCGTGGAAAAAGCAGAATTTCTTTTATTTAACGCACCCCCAGCTGCCCCAATCCTTTATATTTAAACTCTTCTTAGTCCACCGAGCTCTTTACTTTTATCCCATCTCTAAAGTCGAGGTTTTGTGCTTGTGGGTAAGGGTGAATATAGCATCAACTGGTGGTCGACAATCGTTCGGATCGAACGAATGCTTGGTGACCAAGAAAGGAAATCGAATAGGGGATTTACCAGGGTCGCTACGCTTTTCAAGATATTTTAGCGAGATGAACCACATCTACGTAAATTGCTGGAGCAAAAGCGCTTCCTAAACAAAGAAATGAAAAATCTCCAATATATGTGCGATCAATAAGTTTCCTTTATAATGTTGGTCTTGAATATATGCATATTCCAATTGCAAGATACTTTGCATTTGATCAGATTAATGCTGGTCTTGAATATATGCAGATTCCAACAGCAAGATTTGGACTTGTATTTTGACCTGCGAGCTCTATGTTTTTTCAGTTGTTTCGTAAAATTTGCCTCATGTTTGACTCTAGATTGTGTAATAAGAATTTGTTGTTTTTTTCACCCCCACTACCATTTTTACACATGTTTGTTTACAAATCCATGTGTAAGTTAATTATTGTTTCCGCCCCACATTTTAGCTAGCCGTAAATTAGAAGACGTTGTTTCTACTCAACATCTCCTTTTATCACTACCAAACAAACACTCATTTCCCAACAAAATCATCTTCTTTGGGAAAGTAGTTTTATGTTTTCTACTTAGAGACAAAAAGCCAAAGAAGTTATTAGTTGCTCTTCAATAGTTTAAAAGTCAAGTAAGTTGGCAAAATAGCGGCAAAATCATCTTGATTTTAGTTGCTTGAATCTTTGAATAAACAATACTCTTCAATCTTCATCTACACAGGTATGGGTTTGTATTCTTTTAAGTGTTGTTTTCTTCATCTTCCTCTGCATGATTGCATACAAATGGATTCTTTTTTAATGATCCTTTTTTTCTTTATTGCAAAGATAATGCGAGAGAAGTGTAATAGCATAATGTATTATTTTAAAAAAAAATTACTCCTATTTTGTGGGTACACTATCTGGTGGGAACACTTTGTTTGTGTTGGTGGTGTGTGGTTGATTTAAGAATTAAGTATAATCATGATATGGGTTTTGTTTTGAATTCATTATTTTACTATGAAGATGTGTTTGATTTAAGTTTTGGGTGGTTGTTAACTTTTTTTTCTAGGGTTTGATCTGTTTTTGGTGAAAATGCAGTTGTTTAGGTTGTTCTTTCTAGGATTCGATCTGCTTTTTGAATGAAAATGCAAATTTTTGTCTCTCTTGCAATGTATTTGGTTATGTTAATAATAAAGTAATTGTTTTGCAGCAATACTTTTATACATTGTTGTATGGTGTTAAGGAGGAGCCGCAATCTGATTGGTCACATGAGAGGGAGAGATACCATGAAAGGAAAGGAAAGCCTAAGGTTGTTGTTCGGATGATGAAACCGGAGCAGGCAGCTCAAGGATCCTCTTGTCTTTGAGTCTTATAAAATGGATTGAGCTCATGACCTGGACGATTAAAAAACGGCTCAGGAAGTGTGTGAACGACTTCGTCGCATGTCATAAAATATGGCTCAAAGTTAAAGAGTATGAAGTGGCACGTGGGAGGTAGAGTGCTTGAAGAAGGCTGATTTGCAAGAGTAGTATGACAAGTTCGAGAGACAGAACTATTTCAGTCGTGCACATGCATTACTTGCAGGCAAGTATGCCTCGATATCCTCCACAAGTAGATTTTACGGCCTCGATCTTGAATCGAAGGTTGAACCAGATTGGGAACCTTTTCGGCATGTGCACGAGCCATGCTCACTAGATGGGGAGGTAGAGCAGCTCGCGTAGAGCTTATTTGGAGGAAGAAATAGAAGCAAACAATTGGCATGACTTTCTCATGGGGTTTGTTGATCCAAAAGAGGAGGAGTATGCTCAAGCACTAGTGGATCTTGAAGATAACGGCGATGATGATGAAGACTATGAGGAAGATGAGACAAGTGAAGTCATCGACGAAGATGAAGAGGATAAAGATGAGGAAGAAGAGGAAGAGGAAGATGAAGAATATGAATCTGAGGAATATGATGGATATGACTTGTATGAGGAAGATTCTACAGATGATGATGACCGAGGATGATGGATTATAAGATTGTTCTAACTGCTGATGGATGAACTAACTTTTTGGGGGTATGTTTTGGTATATGCTTAGTGGTGATACCTAGGGGTATTTATTTGGTTTACTTTTAGGTATATGGTTAACAAAACAGAACAATTGCAATGTGGATGATACGACGACGGTATAGTTTTTGTTCAGAGATCGCTATGTGGATGTGATCTCTGTTTTTCTGTTTTCCTGTAGCACACCATTTGAAGACATTTTGTGTGTGTTGTGTAAAGCGATGTATATATATATATATATACATACATTATATACATGTGTGTGTATGTGTGATTGTTAAACATGTAATGGACCAATTACAGCGAGGGTATTCAGAAAATTTTGAAATCGAGGAAAACTTTATGCGCATATTACAGCGGGGGTATTTTAGTATTTTTTAAATCACGGAAAAATTTGATGCACATGTTTCGGTAGGGTATTTTAGTAATTTTGAAATCAAGGAAAATTTATGCTTTGTTTGACGGAGGTATTTTCAGTAATTTTGAAATCACAGAAAAATGTACTGTTAGGTAGGGAGTATTTTCAGTATTTTTGGTAATCTTGCAAGTTGAGTTAGTAATAGGTTGCATAATCCACTCATGAACCATCTAATCGATATTTGGCATCTCAAACTTTTTACGGGCGAGAACATTGGGTTTGTTTATGGTAATATTGCAACTCGAGTTCGATAATAGGTTGCGGTTTCATCCAATATGATATTTGACATCTCAAACCTCACCGGACGAGAACATTGGAGTGCAGTATATGGTAATCTTGCAACTTTGAGTTAATTAATAGGTTGCGGTTTCATCCAATCGATATTTGACATCTCAAAGCTCACACGGACGAGAACATTGGAGTACATATATGGTAATATACTAATCTTGCAACCTGAGTTCAATAATAGGTTGCAGTTTCATCAAATCTGATATTTGACATCTCAAACCTCACTGGACGAGAACATTGGGTCTGTATATGGTAATCTTGCAACCTGAGTTCAATAATAGGTTGGAGTTTCATCCAATATAATATTTAACATCCCAAAGCTCGCATGAATGAGAACATTGGGTCTATATATGGTAATCTTGCAACTTTGAGTTCAATAGTAGGTTGCGGTTTCATCGAATCGATATTTGACATCCGAAACCTCACCGGGACGAGAACAATGGGTCTATATATGGTAATATTGCAACATGAGTTCAATCATAGGTTGCGGTTTCATCCAATCTCATATTTGACATCTCAAACCTCACCGGATGAGAGCATTGGAGTGCGTATATAGTAATCATGTAAGCATAGTTCCATAATAGTTGGCAGAATACACTGAGGAACCATCCAATCTGATATTTGACATCTCAACTTCACTGGAAGAGAACATTGGATCTATATATGGTAATCTTGCAAGCTGAGTATGCCTTGTTTTGTTTCAGATTATGTGTTTGACCACAATTTTGACCAACTTGACCACACATTTGATCAACTTAACCACAATTTTAACCAACTTTACCTCGATCCGGACGCCTTTGACCAAGATATTTTGAGATAAAAGCAAATCTCTCATCTATTATTGTACTCTTCTCTCTTGTCAGGAAAAGTAAGGTTTCAATTTTGGGTCTCAAATTTCGTTCCCTCTCAAATCCCAATTCGATACATCTTTTAGATTTCAATTCCCTCTCAAATTTGAGAAACCTTTTCTTATTCCCTCTCAAATTTCATTTCCTCCTTCTCAAATTTTTATAATGATTTCAAATCTAATCCTTCTCTATAAACTGAGGGAGATGAAGATCTTAATTTCTGTCCCTTCATTCTCACCATCCTCCTTCGCGATTCTCACTTATACCTCTTTGTTCTTCCGTACCTCTTACCTTGCATACATCTACGTACCTCGTTCATTCTCAAGAGGTAATCTATGTAGCTTTTACTTTCGAATATTTATTTCAAATTAGGGTTTCTTTTTTGTTGGGTTGTATTTCCTTCATAGATTTACTTGTATGTTGTTATTTACTGCTTTGCAATTCTTGGTATTTGGTTGTTATCTATTTCCATAGATTACAACCAAACTCAGGGTTTCTACATGGTTATAAAGTTTTTCTTCATAGGTTGTTCTTATTACTTTAAAATTATACCTTTGTTGGTTGTAATCTCCTTCCATAGATTTCAACCAGAATTTGGGGTTTTGTATTTTAGTTCACTGCTAGGTTTGCTCTCATTTTAGTTCAAATGCCTAATATGTTGTTTGTTGTTTGGTTTGTTTGGTATGAAGATGTTGTCAAGTCAGGATTCTCACTCTTCAGATCATGTTATGTCTACCAATGAAACTGGTTCTGCATCTGATGTTCGTAGTACTCCATCTCATGGTGGTTATGAAAATGGTTCTCTATCCCATGAAGCTTCTCTATCTCATGATGAAACTCAATCTGATTCTGACTTAGAGGAGACAAAACTTCCACCCAGACTCTTGGTGGAAATAGATCAATGTGGAAGACCATTTGGCGAACATGCATCAAAGTTTGCAACTCGTGCAGGGGAACTCATTCGAGTTCACTGTCCAATTGACTACAAAGACTAGAGGCTCATTCCTGCATCCTTCAAGGACCAAGTCTGGAACCTGCTCATGGTAACTTATTATCTCCTATGCATTTCATTTTATGGTTTGCTCCACTTATACATATCGGTTTTTATAGACCAACTACCTAGTTATTGTTTATGGTTGACAAAAATACTTCATCGTTTCAGGACAAATTTTGTTTTGCATATGATGAGTCTCTTGTCAGAGCCATTTATCCAAAAAATATTTCCCGGAAGTTTCGTTCATTCAAATAGGAGTTACGCCTTAACATTACGAAAAAGCTTGAGACTCGGGGAGAGATGGATGCGGCATGCCCTTATGGTGTTAATGATGACGTTTGGAAAGCGATTTGTGCATAATAAGTACCGATCGGCATGCGGGAAAAGTATGCTAGATATGCTTGAGAACCAACGAAGAGAAGGATTCGACATTATTTAGGTAGACTCTCCCATGCCAACAAATCTTACAGAGTTGTAAGTACTTTCTAACCTAGTGGTCTTAACAATAAATTCTCAAACTATTTTATTTGTACAACCCTTACTAACCATATTGATTGTACATGCCAAAAAATAAGGTAGGGTTATCGAGTGCCATGGTGAGAGCTGGATGCTGGCTCATGTAGGGAAAATGGAGCTATACATCCAAGTGCAGTTGAAACATATGTGAGTATTGGACCATCATATGTTGTTCAGAGTTCAAATAAATTTAATTGTTTACAGTTTGGTTCTTTTGGATTTCAGGAAAAAGTGAAGATCTGTAGAAAGAAAGCCACAATCCGAAAGTTGGTATTGAGGTCTGTTGTAGATATTACAATGATCAAGTTCATTGAAGTTTTTGGTGATGAATCTAATCGAAGTTATTGCGAGGCTTTTCATCCATTGTTACCAAGAAGCAAGGAATACTGAGGAAAATTTGGTTCTTCGATAGCGCGAGTGCAAAAGTCGATTCATTTACTCCAGTTGGTAATGAAGGCGAGAATGGACGGGATCAAGAGGAGTTAAGTATTCTCTCAAAGGTAAGATTCAATCTGTAATTCATTTACGTCCTTAATTTTTATAGTTAGAGATTGTAATTTTTTTAATCAACTATTGAATGGGTTGGTTTTGGTTATAGGCTGTTTTCAGTTTCATGGCAAGCCAACGAGAACAATGCCAATTGTCAAGCGAGCACAAGTCCACGATATCCATTCTCCGATCGTTCGACCCAGTCTTCTTTGCTAATATTATACTTGCTAAAGGAGAGCCTCAAGTTCGTCTCGTTAACATAAAAAGGAGACAGTCGTAACGAGGTTATGTGGTTGCTGAGCTTGCATGGAGAAATCATCACGGGGTGAGTGTTAATCATGACGAGAGGAAGGTATGCATTGAGGGTGTTCTTGATGTGCAATATCCTATGCCGATACTTCTCAAGTCCAGGACAAATGCTTCACATTGGCTGATTATGTTTTAGGTGGATTTTTAATCGCTCGCAAGCCAGGTTGGTCTTGCAACCGGTAGATTAATTAAGCGAGTTTGGAACTTATATTTTGGTGCGATTTCCTTACTTTTTATACGTATGCTACTTGCTCATATTTTGTTGTGTTCTTTTGATTTAGCCACTCTTTAGTTAGAGTTCGTAGTTAGAGTGTAACTCCAAAGCTTCTTAGTCTTGCCCATAAACCGGTTGGTCCTGCAAGATCTAGACTAAGCGAGTTTGAAACATAGTTTTTTGTGCAGATTTCCTTACACTAATATATACATACTGTCTGCTTATATTTTGTGGAGTCTTTTTCACTCTCTAGCTAGAGTGTACCCTAGAAAAGTTCCTTTCGGTTTTACGTCACTTTAAACATTTCTTAAAAATAAACTTCTCAGAGTATATCGGGTTGTACTCCTTTGTGTATATCTATATATGGATGTCTTTTATTTACTTGCTTTTATTTGTCCCCCTTTTTAACTCTGCCATTTTAAGTGTCGGTCCCTAGCACAGGTAAAGGAGGAGAGAAGAGGGGAAACCTTGTATTCTCTTCGATGTTTCATATCGTTTTTTGTTGGTTTTCGGGAACTTTGGTGGAAAATATTGTTGATACATAAGTTTATCGGTTGTGTTTCTTTCATATATGCAATTCCCATGAGCATGGGATACGCTAGTTGCCTTTTTAATCCCGAGGTTTGTTACCCATACCTATTATGATCTCTTCAAATATGTCATTTTCTTATTCAGTGCCATGCATCAATCGATAATTATTTGTTTTG